>WBNM01030097.1:26642-72212 GCA_013399055.1 Ramphastos sulfuratus
CCCCCCCCACTTTCTATTTTTGTTTCCTGAGTAGCCCTGACCAGGCTGGCAAACTTCAGGCTGCGCTCTCACAAAAGGAACAAATAAGTTTTGTGACTCAAACCTGCCCTCTGCTGGAAGTACAAGAAACAAACAAACAAAACCCACAACCAACCACAACCCAACAAAAAACAACCTAAGTACAATTTGAAAGGGATAAATTAGATTTTCTTTTTTTTACATAAGGTTGTTTTTTTTTTTTTTTTACATTATATATGGTCTCTTTCTCTGAATGATAGTGGGCTAAGTTTTCAAGTTCTGAATGATTCCTTTTATTCAGTGCTACAGAGCAAGGTTCAAATACCTCATCTACCAAAAGGACATTACTGATTGAGCACAGACCTAGAGGTTGTGCAAGAAGGCAAATGCTGGTACAGTCAAGATCCTGCAGAACTAAACTGATAAAAGCATTTGCATCTTCCTTTCCTCATGCAGTTCCCCACTAGCTGCACATCTGCACCATGCCTCTGAGAAGATTCATCTCATATTTTCACCCACCATAGACTGTTAAAGTTACACAAACCATTGCTATCTTGTCCCACTTCTGCTTATTCTCAGCTATTTTTTGGCTTTAAAATACCTGCTTTGGCTTAAAATACCCCAAAGCTACTTGAAGAGCTTCAGCATGTGTCCTGTGTTCTTCTAGACACAAGGATCAGTGCATATTAAACAGGTCCTTAAAGCCCTTCAGCCTGATATGAAGCCATCATTTCTCATCTAAGTGGAATAACCTTGTTAAAACTTGGTATTGCAGCTTGTGCAGCCCAGGCATGTTGCTAATACAGAAGTTATTAATGGCATGAGCTCAACACACATTTGTGCCAGGAGGTGAACTACAGGCCCACAATGCAGCCTCTGCTTTCTCAAGAGCTTTATGCCAGTAAATACTTGCACTTAGCTGTTGTGGCACGAACACAGGGTGGCTGAGAGACTGCAGCCATCATCTCTGCATCTGTCTCAGAACCTGAACAACTCTGCTCAATCCTCTTTGGAGATGACTTTCCTGCAAATGAGATCCCACCACATGGGATAGGAGGGGGACTTGAAAGAGAGGTATTAACGAGGACTGAGCTGAAAAGCATCCTCTGCTTCCTTCGCTCCAAAGTATTCCACTCACTGCAAAGCTTGCGCTGGCCTTCGCCTGGCCTTTTGCATCACCTTCTGTGGGCTACAACAGCAGTTCTGGAAGGCTTCCAGAAAACGAGATGGTAAGGGCCAACCATGCCATCTGGTGAGTAAAACTGGAGTATTGCCTGGAACCTCTGGGGAAAGCCTGCCTCTTGTTAGTAGGGATATTCACTGCTCGTGGACTCCTCTTTTCCAAATACCCTTCCTCAAACTATCTGTAACCATTCCGATGGTCTGAAGATATTCTCAACCAAACAGAAGAACCTGGATCATGTTCACGAATTTGTATATAGCTATGTGGGGGTGGGAATTGAATTTATTAATAATTCATATTTTTATTAATTCCCCACCTCACCCCCTCTGTATTTTGTAACAACATACATTCAGACTCTGACTCTCTGGGCACTGATAGCTCTCCTCTCTGGGCAGTGCCCACGGCTTGCCATTTTTCAGCCACACTTTTACACCATGGCTGGCATAACCCTTCCTCATAGGCAAAGGTATCCACTCACTCTCTGCTAGAGCTATGCTCCTGTGGAGCTGATTGATCCATGAATTGCATTAAGCTTGCAGGAGAGAGCTGCAAGGTGCCTGGAGTGACAGCTTAGTCCCTGGCAGCTAAGTAGGTGTCATGGTAGGCCTAAGCAGGCCAAATTAGGCTTATACATGTCCTGGCTTGCCCAGAGATGTTTTTCTGCTCTCTCTCATTTTGTTTTGGGGAGAGCAATCTTGGGAAAGAGGACAAAGAATCTGGAGCCACTGAGTCTGGGGTCTGTGGCTTGCCCAGCAACTGCAGTAAGCAAGGTACACAGGGTTGCCTTGTGCAAGGTTGTGTTCTGCCCTAAAAAGGGTAAAGCAAGCCTATGGCTTCACCTGATATGGTCAAATCTTGGCTAACTGCCATTTGATTGGCTGTCCTGTGTCCAAAGGCACATTAGTCTTGGGCTGTATGGGTAAAAGGGAGATGAGCAGGGAGCACAGCCTGCGCTTTGTCATTAAAAGGTGTGTCTGCTATTGCACCTGTGCCTGCTGCCTCATTGATCCTGAGCTGAGGCTTTGATGCCTCCACGCATTCAGCCTGCACAGCCAGCGTGACACCATGCCCAGACTGCACACCACAAGACATCTGCCTGCACCTGAAAGCCTCTGCCCAGGCAGAAGCTCTGGAGATAACACAGATTGTCCAGAGAGCCAGGACCAGGTCAGAGATCTCCTTTCTCCAAAGCCTCTAACGGCTACCGACAGCAACCCTGCCACGAGCTTTGGGTACTGTCAGATAATATTTTTGTGAGTAAATACCAAAAGCCTCTTGGAATCATTAATTGCCTTCTGCCATGAGCAGAAAGGAGCTCCTTGAGTCCCTCTAGTGAGCAAGCAGAGTACTGACCGCAAGCGTGCACTGACAACAAAGCCTTCTCTGCCAGTTCAATCGAGTTCAATTAATGTGTATTTGTTTAACAGTTATCCCTAGATTCTATAATAACCTGTATATAGTTTCCATAATGATGCCTAGAACCTGTTATTATTATTAAATTGGTGATGGGGGTGCCGCCAGTTCTAAATATTAAATATTAATAAACTATATTAATGTTTTTAAAATATCATCTCACAGTAATTAATTACCCCTTCCACTACAGTATGAAGTCACAGCCATACTCGGAGCAACAGATTCCCTGTGGTTTTCCTGGATTCTGTTGAGCTTCTTCCAGCTGGAGCCAGTGTCCAGCATGGAGAGCTTTTGTGAACAGCAAAGTCTTTCAGCTGCTACTCTCAACTGTGCTCTGATTTCAGCAGAAGCCAAGAACCAGTGTGTCTAAGGAGGCACCAATGATCATGTATTTGAAATCTGAAAGCTTCTCAGATATAGGAAAGTTAACCTGCCAAATAGCAAATACCTCAAAAATTATGAAACATTTAGAAAGTCCTTAGAAGTTTACATGCTTGTAAGAAATGACTGCAGCTGGGAATATGTGAACACTCCTCATTCGCCTGCCAAAAAATAACCTCACAATGATGTACTCTATGGAAAGATGTTGCAGACTAAGCACTATCCCAGGAGCATGGGCTCAGGGCATGTTTTGCACTGCAAAAAATAAGTAAACCTTCTCTTCAGGACAGCCCTCAGCAGGCAGAGGCTTTGCCAGTATCTTTTGCTTGTAAAATCAGTTTGGTTTTTGCTTTGTCATTTCCAAATGACAGTGTGACCCTGCTGGGTCTGTCCTGCTTACTGAGTTCAGCCACTTTGCCCTTTCTTCCCTTGAAGTTTTTTGTTTGTTTGTTTGTTTGTTTTTCTCCAATAAAGAAATCAATTCAATCTAATTTCAGAGACAGAAGCGCAGCTGGCAGGTTTGCAGTGGAAAGAACAGAAAAATTCTCTCTATTCTTTCAAAACAGTCACTGGGATTGGTTAGGGTTTTTTTCCTACACAATTAAAGCTCTGCAGCAGAGAGAGGACTCCTGCTGTGAGTACAGAGACAACATCTAGCACAGCCAGGAGCTTCTCTCTGGAACAGCTCCTGTGAAAATCATCCCAGGCAAAAGACTTAAGTATTCCCTTTCCAGCTAGTGCCAAAACACTAGCAGGCTGCAAAGCACATTTTTAGCTGTAAAAGCTCAAAGGCTGCCCTTACAGTTGCATCATACCACAGAGCCAAACTGCTGGCGACTGAAACGCAGCTGCCAAAGGCTGCAGATGGAGGAGGATTTTGCACTTGGTTCCCTTCCCTCTCCTGCAGCCTGGTGTCGAGGAGAAACCTTTCCGCATCAGCCACCCCTCAGCTCGCTCACACAAGAGGGCAGCACAGCCCCACAGATCGGCACTGTCCCAGCCCAGCCAGACGCTGGCTGCGGGCACAGCTCTGCGAGCAGGGAGCCTGCCTCGGCTGGGGCTGCAGCGCACACGCACCCTGTGCTGGCCACACGCCCTGCACGGACAGGCTGCTGTGCAGCAGACACACCTTGCACACCTTGCACAGACAAGGGCTGCTGTGCAGCAAAGACACACCTGCAGAGTTCATCCCAGCTCCAAACCTGAATAAAACGTGAGGGTTACTGTTCACTTGCATGCTCAGGGAGCTAAAGTCAGGGAAATTACCACAAGTTTGGGTTTGGTTGTTGGGCTGGGGTATCTGTTGGTTTTAATTTGTTGTGGGGTTTGAGGGAGAGTGTTTTGGGGTTTTTTTGGTGGTGTTTTTGTTTGTTTTGTTGGTTTGGGCTTGTTTGGTTTTGGTTTGGGTTTGGTTGTTTTTTTTTGTTGTTGGTTGGTTGGTTTTGGTTTTAAAAGTTAAATCCCTGTTCATGTTGAAAGAAAAAAACCCACTCTTATAATAATGGGAATATTTAGATGATGCTGATAAATATAAACCTCTGAGGACAACTGTAAAAGGGCTCATGGCAGATGTCAAAAGCTTATTATCATGTCTGCCCACTTGCATGCATGGTTGTGCTTCCAACGACCTGTCTTTAGAATCAGAGCATTCACACTTTCCACTAATTCAGGTGTGAGTGAAAGACACAATATATCCTAAAATATCAGCCAACTACTAACACTATTTATTTGTCAGCTACCTAACTCTAGGCTCCCCTGTTACCTATTTTTAAGCTGTCTCCATTCCATTTCTAATAATAGCAAAAATATAAAATGTGTTCTAGTCCAGTACCCCAAACTACTTGAGGTTGGAAGCTCTAGAAGTAAAGTAAGAGAGGTGTGTTACATAACATTACATTTATGTTCTTATTTGACTAGGTAGACATGAAGGTTACTTGGCAAAAAGAATTTTGGAATTAAAAGATGGAAATCATATTTCAAATGATTGAGGGGGCCATTCTTGATACATTAAATAATAAGAAAATAAATAAGCAAATCTCACCTGCGCCCTTAGAGTGACTTTCATTTTGCACTGATGATTAATAGAAATGGCTTGAAAAGGACAAATCTCTACATGGGTTGAGATTTCCAGCAAGGAAGTCTCCAATCAAAGCATTGCAGCATCTGATTGCATTAGGGGTTCCTGCAGGAATGAGGTTCACATAAAGGACTAAACCACATCAAGGAAGTGTTCAGCATGATAGCCCAGAAGCAGCTGTGATGGTTTGGGAGTTCCCTGCCCCCCCACACCTCCCACTAGCACAGGTCACTCAAGGCCTCCTCCAACCTGGCCTTCAACACCTCGAGGGAGNAGGACTCAGTTGCTGTCTGGGCTGCACTCACACTGCAGCCTCATCTTGAGCTTTTCATCACCCCAGACCCCAAGGTCCTTTTCCTCAGGGCTGTTCTCCAGCCATTTGCCTGCTCTTAACACCACTCTTGTATCTCCTTTTCTTCCACTTTTTCCAGCCCCCACACTACCAAAAAGTGCCTCCACAACAGCCTGTCCTAGGGTGAGACTGCTTTATGTAACAACCTCTTAGAAGACTTCAGATTAAAATGGCAGCTAAGAACTTGACTTCAGAAGATGACGTTGGTTAAACTTTGCCAGGTCTCAAAACACCTAAGAAATGCATATGCTGAAGTTGTTTTCCTAAGATAGTAAAATTATCAGAAAGACACTCAGCCTTAGGAACAGTCACAGGCTCTCAGCTGTTCTTTTTGCTTCACTTCTACACTTCTGTTGCTGCTGTGGAACATATTTAGACTATGACTATCATGATAAGTGTTCCAGCATGCTTTGTATGATACCAGGACACATGATGCCATCTTCATGCCATTAAAAAAAAGGTCCAACTAAACAAACTAAAATACAAAACTGTCAAAATTTAGGGAAAAAAATCTTTTAAAATCCCATTCTTTAGCTAATAAAGAGGAAATAGGGCCTGTGGGTAAAATTCTTGATAGTACAAATATTTAGCTCCCCTCTATCTCTTCAAAAGATTCAGAGTGAAAATTATTTGCCACAGTATTTTTGTGCTGGTTTGAGGCTAATTGGAGTATTTTAATGGAGAAAATGATATTCTAGGCTGTGAAAAGCAAACAATGGTGATGGCTACTTCACTCAGGCTTGCTGAGATGTGTAAGAACAAGCACGCAAACACAGAGAAGACTCTCTCAGAGAGTTTCTCTCTCTCTCTCTAGCTGCTGGCTTGGTCTGGACCTCTCTGCCAATCCAACTAACCACTCTGCTTCTAACCCCCCTTGCCCATCCTCCAAACTCACCTTGCATGTAAGCCAGACCCTGGGATAAGGCAGNAGACAGCATTTCTGTTTTCACAATGGCATGTCCTGGTTAATATCATGATACTGTCTAATGAGAGCATCATTTAAACACCATGAGCTCTCCAAAGCATCTGTTCTATAAAAAATATAGGAGATTACATGAAATTAGATGAGAAGGTTTTAGATTCACAAAGGAACAACTGAAACTGATGTAAGGTGATCTGCTTTCAGATTTGCTAGGAATTACCTCCCACCTTCCCTATGCTCCAGCACAGCCATACCTTTCTCCTGCTTCTACAAGCATTGCCTTCTGTGAATGGAAAGGTACAGTGCTGAACTCAGGGCTGGTATTAAAAACCAGAAACCTTCCTATCTATCAACTGCTGCAAACAATACATGTAGGGTTTGAAAAGCTCTTTGTGTATAGCCAGTTCTAACATTTGTTATTTACAAGGACAAAACAACTATAGTAAATGAATTCTGCCAAGATTCTTTGCACTAACATCTGGAGCACTACAGGTGCATTTGTAAAGCCAAAGGGCATAGCACTAAAATAGCATAATCCCTTGTGACACAAAAAAGCAGTGTCTGATTTGCTTCTGTCATCCAAAGACATTTGCTTGTAGCCCTGCACTACCTAAATCTAAGGTGTTAATGTACTACTCTGACTTCAGAAATCTCAGGAGCTGCTCACCCCGGCTAAAGATATGCATCTTGGAAGGGGGGGAGGCTACTATGTAATACAACACATAAAAGCTCCATTCCTTCCAGGAATAAGGCAGCATCTTACACAACATCTAAGTGAGCAGATTATTCCTTCCCCCTCCCCCCCCCCCTTCTAGGCTAATTGTTTTTTGTGTTTCACTAGTAAGAAGCACAATGATGTTGCTTTTCTCTCACCCATCCTCCACATCTAAAAAACCCTGCCAAAACAAAAACCCCAAATTCCCTCAAAGCCTGTGCAGCATGGGACCATATTTCTGTGTTCAGATGCAGGAAGGACATGGAACTGTATTTTAAAGAAATACCTTTTTTTTTAGTTACTTGAGGCCAAATCTAACATACTCTACTCACGTTAACTTGAATAGGGAAGCAATGAATAAATAGCATCCAGTGAGACTCCTTAGACTGCAAAGTGCTGTTCAGTGCAGGCTGCCATATCTGGGCCTTTGGGACAGTGTCTCTCTCTCCTGCCCAGAAGGCATCCTGGCTTTGGAAAGTTTCTGATTCCAGTCGTTATCCTTCTTCTATAGGAAAAGTTTTCCTACTTGTATTTACAGAGTACTTGTCTGGCTCCTTTGCCTTGTCCAGATTGCATCTCGAAGGCTGCATGCTAGGTAGGTATGCTTCACATATGCACACACACTTTACACATTCAGGAGTGCACTGGGTGGTCTGTAGCCTTCCTCCCCAGTGAGGAGAGCTTCCTCATAGGCATGTCATGTGTTAAGTGACATGGCCATTCTCACAAGCTAGGAGCAGCTACAGCTACCCAACTTTGAGATTACCATCGACATGTTGCAGAGCAGAATTCGACACAAAGCTGGCCAGAACATCTGCAGCAGTAAGAAATGCTATGCACAGGTTAAGTGGCTCCTGATGAGGCTGGAAGCCTTCAGCTCAAGCACTGAAAGGAAGTCAAGTTTAGGGCAGACACACACAAATGATGTGGAGAAGGGACCAAGACCCTGCCCATATGCGACTCCTCCACACTTCCTCCTGACATGACTGTGCTGGGCCTCAGGCTGCAGAATTCAACCTCATTTTGTGGAAACAACAAGAAAAAAGCTCTGATTGGAAATTTTAATGCCACAGCTCAGTGACCTACAAGTTCTGCTGACCACTTGGATTTTGCCACAGTCGATTGTCTTTTTCACTACTGTGCCTAATGCCCTATGCAGACCCAGACCCTGCCTTTGGGATTTAAGTCAAACATTTTCATCAGCTCAGGCAGGGGAGGTTCCTTCACCTGCTCAGAACCACCTCTGAGCCACCCTCAGAATTCAGCAGCTCAGTGACCTTGGCTCATGCACAGGAAAAGACTTTCAAAACTGTACTAAAAAATTATCAAAGTATCTGATTTGGAATGGAAACATTCAGAAACGTCAGAAGCTCCCACAGAAGGCACAGTGGAAAACAGGCACAAGAACCACTGAGCCAGCTCCCACTGACCCACTTCAGTGGAAGTTTTGTTATCACACATAACTCTGCTCCTAATAAACAGCACTAAATCCCAGGTACTGTCTGCTCAGGAGCACTGCTGTAAGGCAGCAAGCCAGGTCTCTTCTTACAGCTGTCAACTGAGGTCACAAAATGCAACTCTGCCACAAACACAGTCCTCAGAATCCAGCCAATGGATCTCACAGACAAGGTTATCCTGCTGGGACAGATTAGAATGCTTCAGCTTACAAAGAGCTCCTGCCTTACTCATTATATTGTGCATGAGTTTGGAGCAAGTACTGTAGGAGGCTACTGCATCCCTGTAGCAATTCCAGTGGGATTTTCAGTATGGGTAATACAGCACCCTTCTTTACATTTTGGTTCAGCCTTCTTTACATTTTGATTCAGCCTTCTTTACATTTTGGCTCAGCCTTCTTTACATTTTGGTTTTACTTTGATTTTTTTTTTCAGCAATTTAAAATACTGCATCAAGAAAAGGTTTTCTTGGTATGGGTTTTCTGATGCTATCACCAACTGTGAGGCTGCAGCAATCCATAAAACTTATGGCATTCTGCAAGTTTCCCATGCAGTGGTGAAGTATACATTGAAGTGTCATTTTGCTTATTAGAAATGATAGGACTCAAAGTTCATACCATGTCCAACACACTTAGTGAAGCTGATAATTCTGTGAGTGAAGCTTGAGCATGACTTCTTTACAATGGAAACACAATTCCGTAAAAGTCTGAATTTATGGGAACCTGGCATCAGACTTAAAAGGGTGATGGAAACACAAGACAGAAACCACTAAGTTTCCATTAAATTATTTTTCTTGATCAGAGCTCTTCTGGTAATGTTCCTGCAGAAGGCTTTGGTGGGTATCACATCTTTACGTTGCTCTGAAAATGACCTTGCTCAGCCATCTCAGACTTCTCCTCAGTACCTTTCTCCTCCTAGTACTCAATAGTGTGTGCCTGGTGTGTCATTCAGTGCTCATCTATGCCTCTAAATTTTCTCTCTCTCCCTTGTACACTCACCACAGTCAGCCCTTCCTTTTTCTGCTACTGAAGCATCCCATTGTACTGGTTTGAGGCTAATTGGAGTATTTTAATGGAGAAAATTATATTATAGGCTGAGAAAGGAAAACACTGCTGATGTCTACTTCACTCATAGGCTTGCTGAGATGTTTAAGAAAAGAATACAAAACAAAGATAAGACACTCGGGCACAGACACTCTGGGGCTGTCTAGCTCCTGGCCTTCGCCTCTGTGCCAGGTAACCTCACTAACCACTGTCCTTCTAACCCCCCTGGCCCATCCTCCAAACGCACCTTGCATGTAAGGCAGACCCTGGCGTAAGGCAGAGGGGTGGAAAGAAGGTGGAAGGGTGGTGGGGAGCCCCTTCTGGGGTCTCTGGTTTCTGGGAGGGGAGTTGTGTTTCTGTATTCCCTTTAACTTGTCTATCTCTGTAACTATTCCTGTCTGTTGTGTATATCTCTGCTTGTACATTGTGCTGAGCTGTAAATAGAGCTTCCGTCCTTAACTTCCAGCTGGCTGAGTCTAGTCTGGGGGATTTTATGAAGTGTGGGGGGGGCAGGGAACTCCCAAACCATCACACTCATCAACTCCAAACCTGTTGCTGAGCAGACAGAACCAGGTCCCCATACCATTCAGCTATGACTGTGAGAGTGTCCTTACCGATATCAGCCCCCCAGGCTAGAGGGCATCCATGTAAGCCCCTACTACCAAGCAGTGTGAGGACCACTTTTATCTATGTACACTGCCTCCAGAAAGCAAACATCACAGCTTGTGAACTTGGAGTGATGCACCTCAGGCTCACACCACAGGCAGGCAGCCCTGAAGGCTCAGGAGAGGAACACGCTCAAGGACTGCTAGAGGATCCACTCTCTGTATTACAAAGTAACTACTGCAGTGAGAAACTCGAGTGCCTTTAGTGCTAGCATTTACTTGAAGAAGGCAGGAATAAGGAACATACTGCTGAAAGAGGGCTGGGCACTCAGGGAGGGAGAGAAGGTATGAGAACACAGCAGCTGCAGCAGTGAATCCCAGCAGAACCTAAAGAAAGTACCTGGGGACTGAAAACAATCACAGAAAAGATTGCTTGGTGGCATCTCACAGGAGCTAAGAAAAGCACAGTCAGACAGCTCACACAGCTGGCTTGCTGCAATGGCTAAATACAAGCTGTGAAGAACAGCTACACAGGGAGAGTGAAGAGCATGGATGGGTTTCAAAGGGCTGGCTTGCAGCACACTGCTTTGCGTGGAACAAGTGATGAGAAAGTCAAGATCCTACAGGTAGGGATCAGAGAACAGTCCAAAATGGATGACTTTGTGCTCAGAGCTCCTAAGCAAGAAGAGGAGGCAGAAGCAGCACACGTTCACAAACTGGAAGAAGATCCATGAGCTGGCACTCCAGCTCTTGTCCCCACTGGTGCTCAGTGGGCATGAGAACCACACTCACATCTGCAGATAGGAGGATGCAGCTGGCACAGACATCTGGTCTGTGTTGATGGCAATTTCCTGGCACAGGTGACTGGTGAGCCCTCTGCTGTTCTCACAAAGAATAAGTAGGGGTTGTCAAGGGCAGCCATAAGATTAAAATGCTGAAATAAGTGAGAAAAACAAATAGTACCATCAGAAGCTGGCACTTTAGGAGACCAGAATTCAGCTTGCCCAGGGATCTCCTGGGCAGAGCACTGTGGGAGGCAAAGGGACAGCCTGCAGGAGCTGGCTCAGCTTCCAGGTGGCTGACCTCAAAGCATGAGGAACTCTGCTCCTGCATGCAGGGCACCAAGCAACCACGGAAGGACAGACATCTCCTTACTCCTGACTTCATACAAGAAGGTATGTGAAAAGCATCAGGAGGAGTGGGCTTGTTCTCTTAGGCTCAAATTCCCTCTCCAGCTATGTCAGATGCTTCGAAGTCTCCCAAAGCTCCACGAGCACCAGCACGCAGATTGTGAGCTCCCTGCCCTTTGCCCCCTTTTGAGGGGGGAACTCTGCTGCAGATGCTAATAAACTTACTGCTGGTGACTGTTGAGAATTGTTTGGCCCATTTGAAAATTGTGTGTTTTGCCTGGAGTTCGATGGAGTTTCTGGCCCTGATTCCAGTGCGAGTTCGATAACCACAGATCATCAACTCTCACTTCATCTCTGAAGAAACATCTCTCCTGACTGCCTGATCCACCCAGATCTGCTCCAGAGCACACGTCAGAAATGCAACACAGATCTAACTTCCATCTCTATCTGTGGAATATTTCTGTGGATATTGATGCACACCTGTAGTGACAGTTCTCTATAAACCCATCCAGACCCAGGCACTTCCTGACTCAAGAGTTTTGCAGGACCAGGTCAAACAAAGGATCCGTATTGCCCTTTATTTTTAAGACCGAAGAATGATGTCCCTCTGATGCTGAGGGCATTCATCATCCCTTTGAAACGAGACAAAGATTTTTGCAGGCTCCTTAAACTGGCTTCAGGACCAATTGTGTACTCATCTCTTTCTCCTCAGCTGGCCAGAGCTTCGAAGTGTCCCACAGGGTGATAGGGAACAGACATGATGTAGCTTGTGCAGCTGTGTCTCATTCAGCCACTCTGTTACTATTACCTTCTAGTTCCTTCAATTACTTCTCACAGTGCAACCTGCTACTCTCACACTGAATTGTAGCTCTCCACAACTGTAGCCTTCTCCCTCTGATAAAAGAGACATTTTCTCACAGGCAAGGTATATTTCACCAGTCAACTCATTTTTCATTACATTTGTCCTGCCTATAGATGCAGTGGTCTCAGAAAATGTAAGCAGTGAGATTATCTGTGCCAGAGGCAACTTTTCCCTACTCGCAGAGGTAGAGGGTTAGTAAAATGGAATTTAAATAACAATCTCTTAATGTCATACACCAATTTCAGTGGTTTTCACTTCTGCAAAATTCCCTTTTAAATGTAGTGTTGCATAATTTAGCTCAAAACTTGTTTTCTTCCACATAGCACTGCTGACTTCTCTGTTTACTTCAGGTTTAGCTTGCTTCCTTTTGTTTTTTTTTCCTTCTTCTCAGTGCACTCAGACCTGTCTCTGCAGTTGGGCAGGCACCACTCCCAATCTACTTTTGCACATGCTGCTAAGCTTGGTATATAACTCTAGGAAGCCTCAGACCGATTCTTATTTGGAGGAGGCAGCAGGTTCCAGCTCAGCCCTGGAACCCTAAACCAGCTCAGCTCAGCTCAGCTCCCCTCCCACAGCTTCCCCCTTCCTCTTCAATGAAGATACACCGTAAGACTGAGAGGCTTTGCCCTGGCTATTAACCTCTGTAGCTGTTACAATAGAGGATATTGAGGATATTGAAAGCTTTCTCTGATAGACAAAAGAGAGAGTTAATCCACNTTTTCAGTTCCCGAGTAGGTTGAGAAGAGACCATCAGGGCATTGCCTCTCATCTTGTGTTCTTCATACTTTCCTACAGAGACTCAGGACTCAGTACAACCCCAAGCAGAGGAAAGACCATAGCCACTTATAAAAAACACTAACAGAAATCAGTCATCAGGACACAGCTCAGGGCAATCCCATCAGTGGTTGTGGGATTGATTGAGTTTGGGTTTTTTTTTTAACTCTCAGGTGAAATACTTCTTGTCTGTTCTTTGCTTCTTGATTTTCTTATTTTTCTTTTTTCTTATTTTCTTGTTGATTTTCTTCTAGACAATCTCTCCAAATGCAAAGTGGAGAACACCTCACCAGAGCCTCCCTCCTGCAGCTGGTGCTGCCCTGCATCTCCTAACATTTCAGGCCATTTACAGGAGAGTTGCATTCAATGGGAACGTCAGAAACAAGAACTGAATCCACATAATAAGAACAATTGTTGGGAGCAGAACCAACAGTGAGGCTGTTAGACACACTACTATATTACACAAGGATTCAGCTTTTTGTAGCAAAGCCAGAACAGGACCTCATGTTTTCTGATGCCTTTCTCTTCCTATGGCTGCCATAGCACTAGATCTAACCATATCTGGGGGGGCTGAGAAGCAAACTATGGAGCNCCACAGCTTCCCCCTTCCTCTTCAATGAAGATACACCGTAAGACTGAGAGGCTTTGCCCTGGCTATTAACCTCTGTAGCTGTTACAATAGAGGATATTGAGGATATTGAAAGCTTTCTCTGATAGACAAAAGAGAGAGTTAATCCACTTAGCTTCCACTAGGATATTTTTAGGTGTGGTTATGGCCAATCTTTAAGTCTTTTTATGGTGTTCTCCCTCTACACTCCAGTGACCTTCAGACATTATGGGTGGCCATTAGCACTCCTCAGCATAACAATATTAATATCAGGGTGGGGAACGATGCAGATCAGATCCAATTGAAGTGAGCAGGGTGGAGGAACACAATCTGCCCTGTTTGCTAATGCCTTAGTTCTCACCCAAACTAGGTATTCTCCTAGTTTGGAGAATACCTCACCAACCAGAAAAGCTACCTGTTGGGTTTGGGTATTTGTTGGGGTTTTGTCCTTGTTGGTTTGAGGATTTTTCAGGGTTGGGGGGGGNGTTGATTTTCTTCTAGACAATCTCTCCAAATGCAAAGTGGAGAACACCTCACCAGAGCCTCCCTCCTGCAGCTGGTGCTGCCCTGCATCTCCTAACATTTCAGGCCATTTACAGGAGAGTTGCATTCAATGGGAACGTCAGAAACAAGAACTGAATCCACATAATAAGAACAATTGTTGGGAGCAGAACCAACAGTGAGGCTGTTAGACACACTACTATATTACACAAGGATTCAGCTTTTTGTAGCAAAGCCAGAACAGGACCTCATGTTTTCTGATGCCTTTCTCTTCCTATGGCTGCCATAGCACTAGATCTAACCATATCTGGGGGGGCTGAGAAGCAAACTATGGAGCATGCCTGTGGTCAGTCGTTGCGGGGTACAAGAGATGCTGTAAACCTGTGGTTCACTGTACTCCTACAGCTACCTAAATGCTGTGATTGTACCACTGTAGCATCTCTACCTGGCCTGAAAGCCCACTCACCATTTTCTAGACAGAGCATTCAAACAAGCTGATGAAGTGCTGTCAGAGAATGATACCTACAGTGGGCACGACCTTGGGCACTGACTCCACTACCCAGGTAGGACCTCTCATGTGCTGTTATAGTGGAAAAAGGGAATTCAGATTTTTTTTTTTTTTTTAATCACAGGAATTGCTGCTTACACAGAGGAATGCAGGCACCAGCAACCCGGGCAGAAGTGGGTTTCTGTTCTTTCTGGTCAGTGCCAGCACAAGCATTTCTGCTGCACGGTGAACTGAATTACAGAACTGATGTGACCAAAAAAACCCTGATTCTTACTTCTTGCCCACCTGGGCAGCAGGTATTTCCAGAGCTTTGTTGTGTACATATGATTTAGGCAGGCCAAGCAGAGAAATACATTGCACATCTGACATGGAGACTCACAGTGCAGCCTTCTCTGCTATTCAAACTGCTGCTAGCACAAACTTTAGGAACGTTGGTCATGCTGTGAGTAAAACCAAACCCATTCAAATGTCACAGATTTTGCCATAATTTTTCTTCTGGATCAAAGTCAGTCCCATCCAAACCAAGAAATTCACCTAATCTTTCAAGGAGTTGCAGTGTAAAGGCACCAGAGCAAGTCCTGCTTTTGCTGAAAGAAGTAACAGAAGAGCTGGGTTCATAATAATCTTGAGACATAACACAAAAGCTACTGGAAAATAAGCTACTTGATGTATCAGTGGACACTAGGACTACACAGATGTGCTGTCCAGAATAAGAGATAGGATAAAATGTACCTGCTGTCATGTATAGCTCCTGAAGTCTGTGTGTTGCCATGTTCTCTGAAGAGTTTCAGATCTCTTTTTGCTCAAATTACATATTTATTAGGGCAGAAATAGTGTTCTTACATTCTTACTCAGTATAGAAAGAGAGAAAAAGTAATATTTCTGCTGTTGAGAACGTATCCCTGAGGACAAGCAAGTGCTAATATCTTACAAACCACTTAGTTTCTAGGAAAAAAAATAAAGAAAAGAAAAAAAAAAACAAACCCAAACCAAAACTTTTTTTTTTTTTTTTTCCCCCTTCCTCAAAGGAAATTTGCAGTGACACCAAGCAATTTACAAACACTGTTATTGCTTTATGGACAAGTGGGATTCTAACTGCTTGATAGAGTTTAGCAATTAGTGCTCTATTCACACGACGAAAGCCTAATCCTGCTGTAAGAAAACCAGGGATGACAACAGAACTGACTCTTTCCCCTCAGTATATACAATCACAGTACAGAAGAACACCAAGTTTCACTCCCAAACCTGCTAAAACAGTACTGCTTTACGTTACAGCCACTTTAGTAGTGACCACTTCAACCATAGAAGCCCTGTAAAGCATAAAACTGCAGAGCTTATCACAGAATTGTCAGGTCTGGAGAGCATCTCAAGGGTCATGGAGCTCCAACTCCCCTGCCATGGGCAGGGACACCTCTCACCAGATCAGCAGAATAATGGAATAGAGAAGAATATGAACTTACATGCAGCTCCTGGTTCAGATTTAACTGAGGTCTTGCTCCGTATATTCTTCCCTTGTTTGCAGACATTATGCCCTGCTAAGAGACCTGAACATTGTCCTTGGGGCCTGTCTTTCTATGGAGCCCATTCCAGGCAGAAAGAGCTCACCTTGCTCTTTGCCTGAGCCTGCTGACAAAAGCTTAGCTACTTGGAAAAAGCTAAAAATGAAAATCAGATCAGATTTAAGACTTAGACACTCAAAGGGAGACTGACCTTAAACAGTGGCAGGATGAAGACAGGCTGCTCTTTACTACTGTCACAGGAACCACAACAAAAGTTTTGTCCCATCCATGTACTCAGGCCATTTTTTGAGGTCCAATAGTCAAGACAAGTTAGTCCCTGTATAGCTGTAGCTAACCTATTTTTTTTTTCATTGTTGTAGATGACTACTACCACATGCACAGAAACAAATTGCCCAATGTCACTTTGCTACTGAAAGGCAGAATGAGACCGTGGCAATGATGACAAGAACCAGCTGCTGGAAGGTTAGAAAATAACGTTTTTGCTAATGACTATTAGCAGCAAGAAATCAGTTCTCTGCTGTAGATGAAAACTAAACGACATGCAACAGACAGAAGATTAACTTTTACTCACAAGTCTAGGACTGAGCTGATGTTTAAAGCCCAGGTGATAGAGCAACTCTTGGTGGAGACACACAGGCCTCCTGCACCTGATTAACACCACTCACAGGTGGAAACCCTCTGCAAGCAGCTAATTACCCCTGTGAGTAAAGTTAGACCTTTACACTTCATTATTAGCAGGATTAAGACTACAGATTTGTCTCCTTCCCACTTCCTAATGCAGTCCTCCAAGCAGGTAAATGACCCGGTACTCCATTCTCCTTTACTTTCTCTTTCTCCCTTACATTTTTTTGACTCCAAAATGAAAATGGGAGAGAGGACAGCAGGGTGGAGGAAAGCCTCTAGACGATCCCCCCTCCTCAGATTAGGATTTAATTATATTCCTAGTAAGTCCCTTCTGGCTGCGCTCACTCTTTCAGATGAATGTTTCATCAATATGATTAGCATCACATCTCTCAGTCTTGTCTATTTATACAATTGGTTGTGACAGCTGAGAGTATAGTACTCCCTAAAGGAAATACTGGATACCACCCTATCATTTTATTCAAATCGTATTTTGCACTCCACACTGGCAGTCTAATGTCATTCTCCTCTGGATTACATATTTGTGATATCCAGCAAGTACCAAAATCCTTCCAATAAGGATTAGGTTAATATTTATATCAGCCATCCTCATAATATTATGAACAAGGCTATGGAGATTTTGGGAGGGGAAGAATGGGATGGGGAATTGGGTTTGTATGTACAAAAAAAGGAAAAAAAACAAACAAACAAAAAAAACCCCAAAACCCAAAAACCAACAACAACAAAAAAAAAGGCAAACAGTGACATTATTATTATTATCATCATCATCATCATTATTACACCAGCAGTGTAATGGGCATTGGGGAAGCGTCAGCAGCAGGTCCCATCTCCTTGGCCGCCTCATGGCCATTTTCTCACCGGGGTGGCCAGCACCCCCAGCCGGTCGTGCCGGAGGAATGGGACATGTCTGATGCGCAGCGGTACCGCGGGAGACATCGGGGGCCTATTCCCGCCTCGACCGCCACGGAGCCCTCCCGTTTGGCCCAAAGGGAGGACGGCGGCGGCTGAGAAAGGCTGAAACCATAACCACTCCTGCGCCATCCCCCACCCCCCCGTTAAGTCCACGCTCCCCTAAGTCAGAAGGATGTCGAAACGAACAAGTAGGTGGTGAAGAGGCTGCGTCGAGGAAGAAATTCAGACCGAAAGTAAAACCCTATCACATTACTCGAAGAGAAAACACAAGGAAAAAATATCTGCTCCTTCCTCTGCTCCTTCCTCTCCAGAGCATCGAGGAAGAAGCCTTTTTCTCCCGAGGGGTTCAGGAAGACGCCGTCAGAGGAAGAAGGGTTTGAGGGGCATTTCGTTTCATTGCTCCGGTGTGAAGTACCGGCGGGATAATTTGGGGCGAAAAACAGTTTCGTTGGGGAAAAAAAAAAAATCAGACGGTTGCCCTCGACGTGCCGCTGCAAGCAGCACGGGTGGGAGAGGAGATAAGCTGTCGGGTCTGCTGTAAAGAAAGGGGGAAAGTAAATAAACACACCCCCCCATCCCCAATAATCGTTAGTGAGAAATAGTCCCAATCTCTCTCGGGCAAGCCCGTCTCTGCCGCTTCGATTGTCCTGCTGGGTGCCCATGCACGCCGGGAACCGAAGCGCTTCCTTGCAGAGCTGCTAATTCAGGGGCAGCGGCCTCGGAGTTACACGGTTTCTCGGGGCACAAGGGTAGGACGAGGCGCTGGGGTACGGCGCGGAGCCCCCGGAGCCAGCGACGCCTTTGTCCGCACGGAGCGGAGCACAAGCGGGCGGGCTCCAGCCAGCAGCCCAGGGCTGGCTTTTCCTCCACTGAGAGCTAGGGTTTGCAGCCTCTGCGGGCAAGCTCACAGCTCACCTCTCGCTGCACACTACCGCAATGGCACATATAACTATTTTTACGTTTTCCTTTTGACCCTGCTTGCTGCCATCCCTGACGAGCTGTCGTTGCAAAGGCTCACGGTTTTCATGCGAGAGCCACCGCAATCGCAAGGTCGAGGCCAACGGCCGCATTTCTCGCAGCGTTTTGTGCCCGCCAGCTGCAAGGCGGAGGTGCTGTGTTTCCCGGCACACGCCCGCATTGCCCGCGGGTGCCAGCATCGCGGAGGAAGGGGCTGGCAGCCGCCAGGTCGCCCCCTCCCTCCACAGCCGCGATAAAAAGGCCGCCGAGGCGAGGCGGGGCCGCTTCCCGGGAGCTGCTGTTTGTCTGAGTAAATTACATTACCAA
Source organism: Ramphastos sulfuratus (assembly GCA_013399055.1). Taxonomy (NCBI): domain Eukaryota; kingdom Metazoa; phylum Chordata; class Aves; order Piciformes; family Ramphastidae; genus Ramphastos; species Ramphastos sulfuratus. The sequence goes on from WBNM01030097.1 coordinate 45,546, forward strand.
GCAAAGTGCAAGGGTACTTAACTTTATCTTCTGTTAATGTAAACAAATAAGAAGCATTCAGTTCCTTGATCTTCATTTAAATATAGAATTGTTTATCGGTGTCATCCTATGAAGATTAATTAGATACTTTTATTCACAATTTGGCGTCTGACACCCCATTTTAGGAATGCATTAAATCACAAGGTGTTAATTGGGGCCAGTCAGGCACTTACGTTTCTATTAAACAGTGCGAGGACTTTTCACAAGTATTAAGGGGGTTCTCGTTGTTGTCGCTTTGTGGTTTTTTTTTTTTTTTTGCTTTTGTTGTTGTAGGTTTGATTTTTTTATATATGCTTTATTTGTTGTTTTGTTTTGCTTTTTTTGTTTGTTTATTTGAACGGCTGCATGAGAAATTACACAGCTTTTAATAAGGCGGCGCAACGGAACTGTGCTTCTGAGCGCTCCGTTACCGATCGGTGTTTGCAGTCCGGGGAAGGAGCGGCCGGTGTGCCACGGGCACGCCGCGATGGTCACAGAACTGCCTGCCTTGCCAGGGAGCTTTTCTGGGATGGGGTATTCGCCAGTTAAAAAAAAAAAGAAAAAAAGACGGGGAAATGAAAAACTATTCCGTCCCTACTAGATTCAAAATTACTGCGACTCCTCTTGGGAGGGGATGAGGCTTTCTGCGCAGGGGGAGAGCTGCTAGGACACCCTTTTTTTTTTTTTCTTGCCAAGGCTCAGAGACGGAGTCTCACACGGAGAAGCGATTTGATCGAAATCTTCCCGGAGATCTGCTGCTTTCCGCCCCAAAGTGGGGGCGGCCGCTCGGGGCCACTGCCAGTGCTCCCCGCTGGCGTTACCTCCTCCAGCCCCTGGCTGGTTTTGTTTGCAGCTGGGCATCGCTAACAGTTTAATCCCATTACTGCCTGCATATCCTCAGGAAAGGTTCCGCTGCCACCGCAGCCAGAATTCAGCCGCTCTGCCAGGCGGCTCTTTCTCGCCAGATAAGCGGGCAGGGGAATTTCTTAACCCTATTCCTGGAAACGGGGAGGGCAAACAGGGGCCGGCAGGGGCAGCCTCGCCGCTGCTGGGGTAGGCGAGTTAACAAATCGCTCCCTGAGACAAGGGCTGAGCTCACACCTTGCCTCCCGTAGATTGGGCAAGCTGCACGGGAGAGACATCATCGGGTTTTTTGACCAAGAAGCCACGGGCTCAGAGCTTGGAGAGAACGATGGCAATCCGTGGGAAGATACAAAAGAAAAAACAAAGCCGAACATCAAAACCAAACCTCAAAACGACAACAAACAAAAACCCAATAAAAAAAAAAAATTCCCCTCAAAACCCAGACAGCTCTTCCACACAAATAGCAGTGTCCAGGAAGCACGGTGCAAAGGATAAAGCAGCAAGGGAGAGCTAGAATTAGAGACAACTTGCCCCCCAAGTATCGTGCTCACTCCTCCTCCCCCAAGCTGAGACACACAGTAGAGTCAGAGAACCACTCTCAGTCCTACCCCTGGCACCATCACATTTATTAAAAATTACTATGTACATAGAAAAGAAAAGCAGAGTCAAGTCTGTGTGCCAGTGCTCTAGAGCTGATCAATTTAAAAGACTGAAACTATGGGCAAGAAGAGTAGGTAAGTTACATCACTTCCAGTTTTGTACAGAGCAGCTGAAAAAGTCACTTTACATACACAAATACAAATCTGTTCAGGTTTTTCACATGTTGCATATGCTGAGTTTGATTGGAAAAAAAAGGCTTTTGAACTTCAAAGTATTGCCAGAGGTCCTTCTGACTGAACAGCTATAAATCAACTATTATACATTATTCCACAATATTCTATAGTGTGCCTAGATAAAAACACAACTGTACACTTTGTTTCTGGCCACCTGAACAAAGGTTAGACTTTTGGGGTGGAGGTGGGTTTTTTTTTGTTTGTCTGTTTAACTACATAAACTAAAAGTCAAGATTTGGTCATTGCAATCCCATTGTTAAGTCAAAAACCTGCCTGGTGAAGAGACCTTATTTTAGCTATCTTCTGCCATAGAAAACCTTAGCTGAAGGATACCTGACTCAGCCAACCATGCTGCAGGTAAAAGTTGTCTTCAACTCAAAGTAAAGCAAAGGGTTTTTTTGTGCAGCTCCCTAAACTCCAGCCCTCTTATTAGAGGAGCAGAAAAGGAAGAAAGTTTAGGATCCTATCCCCCCTTTCTCCCCTCCTTCACCCCCCCATTACCTTGACCAGAAGTGCATAGATTTGATCAGGCTTCTGAGCCAAGACAAGCTGTACACTGAAATGTATTCAGTAAATAAACTGCATGGTAAAAATCTAGGCTCCAGCTAGCTTCCCTGTATAGTTTCTTCTAAAACAGGGTAAGAATTCTACCGTGGTTCCCTCTTCCCCTAATTTGTCACCTGCAACAGTCAAAAAGCTTTGGTACCTTCTTCAGATTTGCACACAACAATTCAAGGTGGAAGGCAAGAGTCTTTTTGGCAATTGTAGAAAACCCAAGGCCACCCTGAAAAAAAGCCAATCAGAACAGAAGTATGCTTTAAGAGCTAGTATAGAATGCATAGTAGCCCATGCCTTTTGAAGTGTCTTTGCTATAGTCATCAGCATTAATGTCCTCACATTTCATAGTTGGAGAATTTTCATTGCTGGAAGTGCTAGGGGAAAACCTCCTTCTCTTACAAGCACCCGTGTAGACACCAGAATCATTTGAATCTAGAGACTTTATGGAGGGTGAAGTCTCTATCCAGGATGAGCCAATTTCTTCTTTCACCTTCTCCTTGGGAAGTTGGTCTTCAGAGAAACTTGGAGGGCTTGTTCTGGAGGTCCAAGGTAACCCTGTTGTCATTTTTCGCTGGTAAGAGCCCCTGCTGCCCCAGCCTGCCATGGACGGAAACGTTGGGTCAGGGTAGTACCCCAGAGCATGGGGTGTCTGAAGAGGAAGGGATTTAATGCCATAAGGGAGCAATGTGCTAGGAGAATAATCAGACTCATAGGAGTTCATGTCCAGTTTGTTGGTACTGGGCTGCTGAACAGGTGTAACAAACCACCTCTGAGGGCTGGCCACCTCTTCACTCTGCTGTGGGGAGAGCAAGCCGTTTGTCTGAGGGACGGTTCTCTCACCATTGTAAAATCTGGATGGGGGCAGGTTGTTGACAAACTGTTCTTGGAAGAATGGTTGCACACTATACCGGGCACCAGGCACTATCTGATGGGATCTAGGAGAATCCGTGGGAGATGGAGTTAATCTGTCATTTTCTGAAGCTGTATACATGCTACAACACAAAAGAGAAACACTGTTTTCTTTACAATTCCAGTATTGTAGTAAGACAACAACAACAAAAAAACACAATCAGGAAGAAACACTCTGAAGTGTCACAAGTAAGCTTGACTAGATAACTATTCATTTCACATCCACTTTAGGAGTTGCTTGTTTTTTCCTAAACTAGTATAAAGTAGAATTTTTAGTACTATTGTTACAAGTATACACTGTTCTCTGCCAGTCAGCCCATTTTAAATGGTGGTGCAGCGCTTTCCTCCTAGTTGCTCCAGTTTTTCAGAGGCCTTCTGATACTAGAAGGGAGCATTAAGCAACTCTGCTGACAATTAGGAAGCTGCCTGCTGCCAACCTGTAGGCCAGCTGGGTGCTGCCAGTACTGATTTCTTACCAAAATTCAGAAGCCTCCTGGAAAGCAGATCAAGATAACATAGTAACTATTTAAACAGACACTTGTATCAAAGGAGCATATCAGCTGACTGTGGAAGTATTACTGCTTTTGAATAACTGAGATGACATCTAAACAAAACTCTTCCATATGTTTCAGGCAAGAATCAAGTCACCCAGACAGACAGCTTTAAGAGAAGACGTGAGTGTACTTACGAGTCATAGTTGTCTCTGAAGCCTTTTGCAAAAGGATTATGGTCAATTTTGAGCTGAGTAATCTGAAAGTAAAAGCAGAATATAGTAAGCTGAGATGCTGGACTCACCAGACAATTTTACTCTTGTCATTTCACATGTCCATACTTACATCGGTGTTTTGATATGCTGTAACTGCTATGAACTGCGTTTCAGGAAAAATAAACGTTTGAGTCTTTGAGGAATCATTCAAATCTTCAACACCATCTTCAGTCACTTCCACAATATGAAGCCGGGGCTGGTACTTGTGTAGAGATTGCAGTACTATCATCTAAAGGGAATCACAGACAGGACAAGATCTTTAGATAAGCTTCCTCTAACCTTAAAAGGTCTATAAAATAGACTGTCATTCTTCTGTAAATTGTAATCTTTGCATTTGGGCATGGAACGATTTTAACTGATAAGGGAAGATTCAGTTTGTAGCCCCATTTCGCTACCAATATGCTAAAAAACTGTAAATGCAGAAACTCAAGAGCTATCACCTAATTTGATTAGCTCCAGAAACAAATGTATTGTCTAAACTCAAAGAAACTCACACATCTATTTCTGACATTTCCAGTTGTCAGAGCTTAGAAGCAAGCTTCTTAAGGAGAAGCAAGTATTTCTAAGGAAAAACAAAGAAACGAGATCTACGATCCAATCAAAGAAGGGAACAAGAATCCTCAGGCAGGTCGGCGAAATGCTGCAGAGCCCTGAAAACTAGAAGCTTCCCTATCAGGGCATCAGGAGTTCTTCAAAAGCCTGCCTTCCCCCCTCATTTACCTGCGCGTTGTTGTTGTTAGCGCCTTTATTATTCGTTAGCTTCAGCTTCCCGAAAGAAATCTCCTGCCTCATCCAGTGAGCCCCGGTGTTGGGCGACTCGGGATGGACGTACACCTTGTTGCCTGGGGAAGAGAAGCCGTTCAGGCGGCCGTTAGGCACAGCCGCTTTGCTCCGCTGCCGGCAGCGCCTCAGCTCCCCCATCTTTCCTTCTCCCGCACAGCCTCACGCACCGCGGAGGGGAACAAAACAGAGTTTTGCGACGCCCTTAAACTATAGCTCTGCCCACAGCGGGATGCCGGAGGCCTGCAAGACTCTGCAGAGTTGCTGGAGGTGGAAGCAAGGACCCTTTCTGGGAAGCCAGCCCGTGGGGAAAAGCAGAGAAGAGAGCCTAGAACAGCATCACTTACCTTGCATGTTGCTGTCTGCCTTGCCGCAAGTCACCCACTTGCCCCCTTGGAAACGCCAGTGGTTGGGGTCTGCCAACACCACTTCCACGAAGACATTGTAGTGGGCGGTGGGATTGAGGCCAGTGATATTAAAGCTCAAGAAAGGAAACATCCTCCTGGTGGAGAGGGGAAAAGCGAACACGTGAGGCGAGCAGCGGAAGAGCTGGGGCTCCGGCGACAGCTTGGAGCCGGCTACAGTGTCCTCCGTCCCGGCACCAACTGGCCCAAGGCGGCAAACCAAAACCGCCTCGCGTCTCGGCTCTCAGGCCGCCTGGTGCGGGGGAATTGGGAAATCTGCCTTTCGAGGAACTCGTCCCACGGCCAGAGACGCTCGCCTCCTTCCCTGGGGAGCGGACTGCGCTAGCCGGCACGGAGCGGCTCACCCCTTGCCCGCCACCACTTCTCACCGTTTCGAGCCATCCCCTATCCACTTACCGGCCTTGCTTGGTGATGATCATCTCCGTCTGATGCCGGTGGAACTTGAGCCAAAGCGGGCGGTTGCAGAGGAAAACCTGCGCCCTCAGCCCTGGGCCGGCGGTCGGCATCCCCAGGGTCCCCAGCCCGCCGCAGGAGCCCGACGCCGCCGGATACGGGCCGTAGAGAGGTCCCCCGGGCGCTGCTTGCCCGTACTGGTACCCGCTGCCGCCGCCGAACTGCGGCCGGCTACCGGGCGGACAGACGGTGCCCGTGAAGCTGCCCGGCGACAGCACCGAGCCGTAGGGATAGCGAGAGCCGCTGGGCGCCTGGTAGACGGTGCCATGTTGAGCAGCTGGCGGGTAAGGGAACAGGGCACACGCTCCCCCCAGCTCGGCCCCGGGTGGCCCGGGGGACTGCAGGTAGTAGCGCTCGGGACTGAGGCTGTCCATGGAGTACCGGGCAGCGGCGGCCGGGGGCAGCTCCTCCTCCCCGCAGGGGGTGGCCTTGCGACCGTCCGGCTTGGGAGCGGTGAAGGGCGGCTCGCCTGCCTCCGCCTCGCCCAGCATGGTTGCGGCTGTCCCAAACTTCTTGGTCGTCTTGTCCAGGTCAAGGCGCGGAGGCGATCCCGGCCCGGGCGGCCCACGAGAGCCGCCGCCAGCGACCGCCCCGTTTCCCGCCCCTGCCCCGCCGCCGCCGCCCTCCAGTGGGTAGAAGGGGGGGGCCGGCAGGGTCCCCGCAGCCGCCAGCAGTAGCGGCGGCTCGCCCAGCTGCATCCTCGACAAGGGCAGGGGGCGGGACGGAACTCGCACACAAACCGATACCGAACCAAACCACCACCGTACGGATCGGCAGCAGGGCTCCGCCGAGGCAATTTATACCGGCGTGCTGGGCCCCGCGGGCCGCCGGGGAGGGGCTTGCGCTGGGCTGTCTCATCGCGCCCTCCACCCCCGCCGGCCCATTGGCTGGGCCGCATGACACTAATTTAATTAGACAGCTACTAATTGGAACAAGTCACCTGTGACTCTGGTGTGTGTCCCCTCCCCAGCCGGCTACCGGAGAGACTAGGCCTGCCCCCTGCCCCTCGACGCTCAGAGCGACGGACGAGGGTGCATCACCCCACGGTGGCCTCAGTCAAGGGTCCGACTTTCCCTCGCCCCCAAAAATACCTTTGCCGAGGTAGCATCACTCCCCTGGGCGCACAGCCGCTCGGGACAGAGGGGAGGATGCGCAGCGGCGAGCCGAGGGGTGAGGATGCAGGGAGGAGTGAGGAAAAGAGGGAGGATGAGCCGATCTCAGCACAAGCATCCAACAGAGGGAGAGCGGCCATCTCCCGGCCAGCGAAACGGGGCGGGTGACACTAGCCCCCGCCGCCCTCCCGCTGGCCGTCTCGCCTTACAAACAATTGGGCTTGTGCCTCATCGGAGACGAACCACAGCCTCCCCGCTCACCGGGCAGCGTTGTCATTACGGGGGTGACATGTTTCACCTTCCCGGCGACGTCTCTGCGGGAAGCGGCGGGCTCGGTTCGCAGCTCGGGTTTTCAGGGGCTCGGCAGCCGCTCACTCGCGACCCACGCTCCCGCTTAGTGTCCATCGCCGGGAAGGTAGATTTGTCATTCGGGAGGGTGCCAGGTCTGCTGTGCGCTTTCGCTCAGCGCAAAACGAGGAGCCTTTTGCTCCACAGAGTAAGGAAACAAGCAGCACCTAGAAAGGTGTAGATGCTCGTATGCCTTTGCGGAGCGGGCACAGTCTGCGTGAACTATTTGCAGCTACAAACCCGCAGCCCCTCGCCCTCTGCTCACCGCCAGACAGATCGCAGAGAACACTGCAGAGACCTGCCGCCTTCTCCCGGATGAATTTTAAACCAGACCCACCGAGCGGCGAGGATTTCGTTGCCTGACGGAAGGACCTGGCTGGGGCTGGAGCAGCCCAGCTTTGCCGCCCGCCTGGCCCCACTCCCCGGCCCGCTCGCCCCCTGCCTCCCTCCGGGCCGCGCTGCACTGGGGCAACCGAAATAAATCGCCACCAACTGACCGCGGCCTCCATGTCTTGGCGCAGGACGGAGGGTAGAGGTGGGTGGGTGCCTGGCGGTACCCCCTGAGACACCAGTTGTTCTGAGGTCAGCCGAGGCTCAGCCCCAGTCCCTGACTGGAGACGAGAGACGGAAACAGTCTCCTGCTGGGTCCACCTCTGGTCACAGAGGCGGAAGCTTAGGAAAGGCTGATCATAGCTGGCACTGAGATACCGTCTGCCCTAGCCACCAGTTCTCTCCGTGATAGCGTTTGACCCGGGCTTTGCCGTCCGACCAAAGACAAGAACAAAAATGTAGCGGAGAAGCTTGACACTGGCTCGAAGTGAACCGGCCACAGCTCGCTGTTGCCTTTTCTCCCGACTGCTTCTCGCAAGGCGTTTGCATTCAACGCGGGGTGCGGATGGGGTCCCGAAGCCCGACCGGGCTGCCGTGCTTTGAATGCAAAACCGCACGAGGAGCAGTTCGCCCGGAGCCGCGAAGGTTGAGCCTCGTATGCCCTTCCGAGGCTAGCGAGCCCCGGTGTGGCTCTCGAAGGGGCCAGCACACGCCCAGGGCTCCTCTCCGGCAGCCATTCCCTCGGGCTCTACCTTACCTCGGCCAGGGCGGAGATGGAACGATATTTTACAGAGCTACTCTTTGTACTACAGTGTTGTAACTGAAAGCGTCCCATGATTTAAAACATCATCACACGACAGGTGCCGCTTAGTTTAAGGCTGCTGCGAGTTTTTTTCTTTCTAAACTGGACTAAAATCTCGCTTAAACAGAGAGATTGAAAAGTGTTCGACGTTGCTCAGATTTTCTGCGAATTGCACCGTTTTCGGAGGGAGGGCGGAAAAGCCGTGGCGGCCCCGGGAAAGGAAAGGTTTTCAGTTTGGTTCGAAATACACCTAGGTGAGGCTCTCCCTAACGAACAAAGAGATTCATCTGGCTCTTTCCACACTCACGGTTATTTTCAGCCCGGTTAGGGAAAGCAGAGTGGCCTTCATCTCTGCCTCGCACCCGCAGCTCCCGCAGCTTCCAGGCCCCGGCGGTGGTGGCAGGGGAAGCCGGCGTCGCTCTCGCCTGGAGCCCGGTCGGGTAAGGCTTTCCGGAGCCCTGAAGGGGTGCTGCGGCCGTGCCAGAGCTTGAGGGACCCGTCTCTAACGCAGGCTTGTTCATTCGTTCCATACTCTGTAATCTTCCCTCTGTAATCACCCCAAAATTAAAGTTACCACCACAGCCACCGCAGTATTTGTCGTTCCCCCAGCCTACAAAATCTCCCTTCCCAGGGGTTCGGGGAAGCAGCCGCGGGGTTGCTCCGGCCCCGTGCACGCCGGCTTCAGCTCTGCTCGCTGTCCCCGATCTCTCCAGAATCTGGCCAGGAAACACCGCGGTGAGAAGCTGCGGAGTGTTGCAGTCATGTGTGGGACCGGGGATTTCTGAATGGGTTCCACAACCCTTTAGATGTTATCTTAAAGATAGCACTGCAGAAACATCAGTCTGCTGAAACAGAAAGGAGCATGTTAGGTTCGCCAATCCGCTAAAATAACCTTCAAACCACAAAAAGAGTGCTGAAAAAAAAAAAAAAAANGAAAAAAAAAAAAAAAAAAAGGCAAGTAATTGAAGGGTTACAGATTATCTTATTTAGTTGAGCTTTATTCAAATATACGCCTGGGGTTTATTTAAATAAGGAGCATTTCTGACTAAAAAAGCTGTTCCGGAGGAACAGCCCAGGTTATAAGTGAAGTCACACTGCACCAAAGTATTTTGTGTTTTATTTCTGAGCTGTGATTGAGCCCTTTCTTCCTTCACTGGAGTTAGAGCATGCAGGAAAATGCCTCCTCTTCAACAGATCGCTTGAACTCACAGAACTGAAACTGTTGAAGTGCTCTGATCTGTAGGACCTAAGAAGGGAAAAGAAGTTGGGAACCTTAACCTCTATTCTGTCAGGCTGTCATAACAAATACACATATACAGACATACATGTAAATCCATATATCACTGTTTATAGTTATATATATCATTTGTCCTTACAAACGTGCATATGGGTACACCTCCACCCCCCACGGGGTCTACATGGATACCTTAAAAAAACTTCTCTACCACCTGCCATGCTGTTCACAGTATCACAGTATCAGCAAGGTTGGAAGAGACCTCAAAGATCATCAAGTCCAACCCATTACCACAGATCTCGAGACTAGACCATGGCACCAAGTGCCACGTCCAAACGTGCCTTGAACCCCTCCAGGGACGGTGACTCCACCACCTCCCTGGGCAGCCTATTCCAATAGTGAATGACTCTCTCCATCATGGCATTTTCCTGAACTTCTGTTGCCACCATGACAGGGTTGAAAGGTGTTTTCTGAATGCTATGTTTGATGCTATCTGTGATGTTGCTTTCATCTTTGTTTGATTTTCTTTGAAAACTAGATGCCAATTTCTGGACGTCCTCATTATTTGCTAGCCCTCGATTCCCAGTGGGCTGCAGTAATTTCAGCTTCATCTCAAATTTCTGCTGGGATTTTGCAGATTTTCTGTTTTTCTAATCATCCAGTCTTCCCCCCCCTTCAACTACATAGAGAGTATCTGACAGGACAGATGAAGGAGGATACTTTTGAATACATTCATAGGACTTCCACTCTTCCACCATCTTTCAGTGTTTTTTTTTTTTTAAATCCCCAAACCAGATTTTTTTTTTCAGATGTGGCAAGTCATTTGTAAGCACCTCCTTTAAAAAAATCTCAATGTGTTTCTTTTCCAGGCTGTTGAGTATATGCAGCACTCCAAAAAATCAAGCAGAAATTAATACATCTGTGCAGGCCTTGGCATTTGAACTTGATGCTTAACTTCAGTGCTTATTTTTATGAAGAAGCCACCTACGCTCTTTCAGTTCTTGCTCTGCTTCATCTGTCAAATGCAGACCACAGACATCTCTTTTATGGGAATGTTAGACCAAATTAATTGACAATTATCCTCATTTTCTGACAAAAGGGATTTCTGCTAGAGCTGCAAAGGGCATCAATCCATTTTAGTTTGGGCCAAGTGGGATTTTCAGTGTGCAGACATAGACTACCTTCAAGAAGTGTAGCTTAAAATCTACTTTTAGTTTGAAAATTCAAATCTAAGAGGGTTAAAGAATCAGCTGTTGAAACAGATATATGTGGACTTTAAATAGAAGAAATCGGTAGACCTGCATATCCAAAGAACTACCATCTTTAATACTAACCAGGGATGGTGTGACATTAAAGCAATTTTACCCCTTGGTAATTAATTCAATTTACTTTCCTCTCTTTTAACTATCAGAGCCAATTTAAAAGAGATATACACAGTATATATATACATATTGTGTATATCTATTTTACCTCTTTTATCTCTTTTTATCTCTTTATATATATATAGAGAGAGAGAGAGATACACAGTAACAAAATGGACACACTAATGTTTAAGCCTCATATTAAGTGTGGGGCTACTTTACAAAACTGAGAAGCAAAGGAAAGCCTTTTTCTAGCCCAGATATGTGAAATGAAAAGGATATAATTAAGTCAAGGAATCAAGTGCTGGAAGGAACAGCTCAGTATTTGAGAACAAAGTGCTATTCTAAATGGCCTTATTGATCACTTTCTTTCTCCTCCTTCAAAGAAAAATAACATCTAAAATAGTTCCTTATCTGTGATTTTTAAATAAAAGGAAATGCAGTATTTAGTAAAAAGCAGTCAGGGTCTGATTCTAATCAGAAAAATATCACAGTATAAGCAGAGGGAAGGATGAAAATACTAAGTGCTTGGAGTGAATATGGATAGTTTTGCTAGGTAAGACTGCACAACAGCTTTTTGTCCTTGGGCCTGTGATCCTCTACTGGCTCAAAACCAACAACAAAACAACAAAAAAACAACCAATAATCAAACAAAAAAACGCAAGCAAAACCCAACCAACCAACTAAAACCCCCAAACCTCAAACACAAACCCCAAACAACCCAAGGCTGTTGGAGAGTGTTACTTCTTTGTAAAGTGTTGACAGATGTTTGAGAAACTTACAAAAAGAGAGTGGAAAAATGATAATTAGATTTGCTTTAGTTTCCAGGTGACTTTCCTTGATCCAGGCCGAATTGTACCAACTTAAGGAAGAGACTAAAATTAGGATCACAAACATAACCACAAGCAACATTTAATATTTTGTATTATTCATGCAGAAGGATCCCCAAACAGCCCTTCTTAAACGCTTGCCTTTCCACCCTCCAGTAAGTGAAGAGTTGCCTTTTCACTCTCCAGTGATGCCTAGTGCAGTTTCTCCAGTTTTTAAAGCAAGATCACTCACTGGTTTGTATATTTGTGCCCTTTGACAGCCTGACGGTCATGCAACAGAGGTGTTAGAATGCAACAGGATCTACGAGCTGGGTGTGATGGCCACAGATTTAGCCGTTTTGGTCCTATTTGTATTTACAAATCTATTACAGCCAGTTTTAAACACCTAATTTTGGCTTGCTCGCCTGCCTTGCAATAGAAACTGACTATTGAGAGAACCTGGATTCAAGTACAGTGTTTAAATAGCAGCAATCAAAATCAGCAGCTCAAATCCCATTAAAAGATGTTCTGCTTTTCGTTCTAACACTTTAAAAAGTACAATTTCATCATGTGAAGGCCGTGATAAACTTCATGCTGCTTGGGGCTTATGATATCGGAACCATGAAATATTTCCTGCCGATAACATAATAGCTGAGAAGCACACGTTTGGGAGAGTTCGGGGTTCTGTTTGCTCTGTTTGCATGCAGTATGAACCTTACGGTGGGAAAACAATTAACTCAAGGGGCAGAAAGGAGGAGTAGCAGTGGGCTGCCGTGTATTTGCAGAAGCAATGAGGAATTTCACCTGTTATTATTTGTGACAGCAATCAAACAGCAAGGCCTAGCAGGGAACCACATATTAAATAACCGCCGTAGTGGCTGAGTTTGCTATAAAAATAAGCAAAAAGCAACACAAGAATAACATATGTACTCTCTGGGAACGTGAGGAGATAGCTGCAGGTTTCCCCTCCCGGGGAGGGCTCGGGCTCACTGCCTGCTCGCCCCAGACCGCCAGCAGCCCGTCGCTACCGGGGCGGCATGCAGCCGGAGTCTTTGCTTTCAGCCGGGCCACGACCGCCCGGAGGGTGACCAGGATGAAAGGAAGCACAGGGCGGTGGAACGGACCGCAGGAGGACTGTGGGTGCGGAAGGAGGTGTCAGTGGCGAGGGCGGCGGGAGCGGCTCCAGGCGGCACCGCTCCCCTCCCGATGTACCTACGGCTGCGAGGGCCGGCAAGGGGCCGCCGGGCTGGGGCGGGCCGCGGGGCCGTCCGTCGCCGGGAGCGAACGTGGCTATCAGCCCTGCCCCGGACCAGCGCCTCACCCGCAGCCTCTCAGGCTGTTTCAGGCTGGGGGTGGGAGAAATGCCGACCTCCGCTTCCGTCTCCTCTCTTTTTTCACGCATTTTCGAAACATCGCCGCCAAATCTTGCGACCCACGGAACCACCGGGCACCCACCCCACGACGGCTGCCCCCCTGCGGGGTTCGGCCACGCCAGGCGGTGAGGGCAGGCGGGCGGAGGCCGGGGCGGGCGCTGCGGTCCCAGCTCCAGCCTAGTCCCGGGGCGATCTGGACAGATTAACGCCGGCCGCTTTGAAGTCCCTGTGCCTCCAGTGATCCCGCGTCGGGGTGCTTGGAGCTCCTCATTCTGTTGCTAATTCCTACTAAGCGTTTTTAAGTACCTGAGCTAGCAGACCTCCGCGCCTTCAAAACAAGTTTATGCACGCAAATAGCTCCAAAATCACCCATCTGGGTACCACTAAGACCAAAGGCGAGCAGAGTCGTTACAAAGTAATCGAAGCAAATGGGCACTTTCTTTGCCACGGGAATGTCGGCTCGGAAGCCGGTTTGCAGCGGCGGCAGTTTCAAAGGCTCCCGCACCTGCGGAGCCTTGGCCCTTCGGGGAGTGCGACCCAGTCTGTGGCTATTGCCGCTCCGGGGGGCTCTGAGGCGGGGAAACTGGGACCGAGACCTACACCAACACTGTGACTGGCACCGGCGCCGGCACCCTGCCCTGCCTCGTGGAATGACCAGAAAGAAATAAAAGCAATCAAAAAAACTTCAAACAGAAAAACATTATCCGAGGAGGAAACGACTGTGGACACCCTGGTGAGATGCCCGCTCACTAGGGACAGAAAGAGGTTTTGCCATTGCTATCGGCCTTGCATAATTGTCCATCCGATTATTTATTTATAAGCAGATATGTTCAGGACAGCAGAACGAAGTTACATTATGAAGAAATAAAAAATGTGACCTATGCACTTCCCCTCAAACAAAAACAAAAACCCAACCACCCCTTACAACAGAACCGACTGCTGCTTTGCCATCATAATTTCCATTTCTGTGACACAATGGCAATGTGAAAAGATCTCTGCACCACTTCTCTCCAGCTGAAATATAAGCACTGGTTTTTGGTTTATGTTTTGTTTTGTTTTTTCCCAGCTCAGACGATCGTGTTGATTCCTACCATATTAATGAGGAAATTTTTAGTTTGAAGAGTTTGAGATACACAGATGACAACATGACGGAAAAACTGCAAACCATCACACAGCCTGGGATCTGCAGCATGGCTGTCCTTGCTTCCTGGGAGGAATTCCTGCCTCTGCCACTCTGGCTTGCTGTCCAGCCTCTTCTCCTAAATGACACAAGAGTGAGTCAGAGCTAAGCAGTCAGCCTGTCAGGTATCACAGGCTGTTCCTCTGATCGAGGCAGCTACAGATGTGAGAGATGGCAACCAGCACCTGAGCAGTTGCCAACCTTGGGAAAAAGTAGCAGGATGTCACAGGATCATGGTCTGCACTGTCACAAGAAGACCAGCCAGAGCAGCGAGCAGCGATCTGAAAGTGTCAGTGCTGGACCCAGGCTAACTTTGTAAAGCAGTGTAAGCTGTGTTGTATTTGCATTTGAGCATTTAGATGGTGAGGAGTACTGGCACGCTTCTGCCAGGCAAGTGTCCTTAATGTCCACCTGGAGTTGAGGTCTGCCTTGACCATTTATTTTATCGTTTTTCTACATATGATGTGGAAGGTGGGCATTCCTAAGGGATGGGTTTTTACTGCATTGCCTGTTTCTGAATGTTAGCAGCTCTGGGGAATACTTGAAGAAAGGTGGGTGCTAGGAAACCCTGAGGAGAATAAATACTGCTGAAAATCCACCTTTAAAGCAAAATAATAAAGACTACTGCAAATGAGGGAAAGCATCCCACCACGCAGCAACTAGACAGGCTTCCAAAGAAGAAAGCAAAGTAAGTCTGCATTTCCATCTGGCAGCTCTGGAAAGAACTGTCTGTTCGATTCCACCTTTCCCCTGCTGGGGTTTTGGGTCTCGCGTGTCGCATTTCAGTGCACCTGAGGTTTTGGGTCTTGCCCATCACGTTTCATGGTGCTGTCTACCAGACCACTTTCAGATGTTTGGAGATAGGTGGTGCCCCAGGGGGCAGGATCTGCGTGGGCAGTGGCAGCAGCCCGGGTCAGGGGACACTAGTGGGCGCCCGTGCCAGCCACCGTCCCAGTTTGCTGATCACTCTGCAGGTCCCTGGGGCTCTCGGATTCCATGCTCCGAGAAAGTGGCCAATTATTTTTCTGTCTGAAGGAGTCTGTGATGTAGTAGAGAATGACAGCTCCAAGGGAGAAAACACCTCTTCATTAAAAAGTGCTTATAAGCACACTGAATATCCAGATCCCAGCATCCAGTTGCATAAAGGTTAGAATGAGAGCCAGGAAATTGTGCACTTTCACAGATTCTTATATATATACACATATATATGTACATGTGCAACATACATGCAGACATGCACACACAGACACATCTACATGTTGTCTTTCAAAGCAGGGTGGGCAAAATCCTCTAAGTTCCTACTCAGGCCAAATTCCTACTGAAGTGCAATTTCACTATCAGTTTTGATGTGATAGGAAGCACCTTGTAAATAACCCAGTTAATTTAGTTACCAAAGGCAAAAAGAGACTAAGAAACCAGAAATAATTAGGACAGTGTTGAGGAAAGATTAAAGAGAGAGCAATAATCTGTGTCTTGCACAGCTCTGTTTGAAAGGTTGCAGTGAGGAGAGGGCCAGGTTGTTACGTTTTTTAGGTTCCATTTGATTGTGTTGCCTTCTAAGTTATTTTAATAATTGCATGACTCAGTTTTAATTACTTAGAAAGTATTTCTAAAATAGATACAAACCACATATGAATCATGTGACAATGCAGAATTTGCTTTCATGGTGATGTGGGTTGTGTTGCAGAAGAGAACCACTCTACTGCTCCTACCACATAAAGCTCAAAATGGGAGCTGCATTTTGGGATGTGATTTTTAACAGCCTTCATTTTCTTTCTGAAATTCTGAAGTGCTAAGAGAACAGGAAAGAAACCACACTAAGGAAATACAGGAGGCAAAGTGGTGACCTCTAGCACTACAATAAGACAGTAAGATGGAAATCATCATTCCCACCATGGCTCTGTGGAAGAACGTAGGCTCCAAGGGGAACAGAAGTCCTCCTCAGCACCCCTAACTCCTCACACCCCAGCTGCTTGCCTAAGCTCAGTTCCTTGTCTGTTTGCATTTAGATACTGAGCTGAGTGGGCTCAGCAGGTTGCTGTCTCCCTTCCAGAGTTAGGAGCTTCATTTTCCTCCCCCAGGAGAGTGGCCCAGGTGGGATCCTTGTAGTATCACACCAGCAAGGTTGCTTTGCTGATGAGCCCTGCTCCCTCTTTCTCCTGTGTCTTGGAGAAGCAGGAAAACCTTCAGCCAGAACCATGGCAGGGCAGTGAGTGACTCTCTGGTTATGGCTATCTGATAAGAGGGAATACTGAAAACCCACCAGCAACTCCTTCAGAACTCACAGGACAGTCCATTTGAACTACTGAACAGGTGTGCAGGGAGGAATAGAGAAGGCAATAGATTCCATATTTGATCTTCATTGCAAGGCAGTGAGAGGTGTGGAAATTCTGTGCTGACTAAATGGATAAACACCTGTTACTATGCCTTTATTTAGAGACTTGGCAGATTCACCAAACACAACCTTTCCTGCAGTTTTATTTTGAAATTTCCACCTCCCTATGTCCTTTCACCTGGCCATAGAATAACACCTTTCTCATCATCCTAAAGAAGCAATCTCCAACAAAGCAGAAATGGTCACAATATGGAAAATATTTTTTTTCCTAAACAATTTTCATATTACAGCCTCTTGTTTTCAGCAAAGATTTTAAGCAATGACCATTTATTTTCAGTAGAACTTAACGTCCCACAATGACAAATCTTTATTCTCATATGTTTCAATGCAGAATTGCTGGATTTTGGTTCTGCAATATTAGTATTTGGATTTTGGTTCTGCAATATTAGTATTTGGTTGTCTTCTGCTTTAAGTGCACTGTAATGTAACCATAACAATGTACCACTTTCCTGTGCTTAGCATATTTATTACTTTGCTTTCCTCTCGACTTCTTGATTTGCATGCAAGAAATCCATGTCAGAGAGAATGCAATCTGTAAGCCAATAAAACCCTGTCCCATGGGAGGAGGGAGTCAAACTGGTACATGTAGCTTAGACAAAGAATCTGAAGTACAGGAAAACCATGGTCCTGCATCCCCTGGAAGGTCTGTGGTTCAAGTGCAGTGTGCCAGGGAGAGAGCAGCTATGGCAAGATACAATGGAAGGACTTGGGCTGCAGGTCCACCAGGCACTGGCTTTATGGACAGAACCAGACTACGAGTGCCCTGGCAGTTCCCTGGCATCTCCCCCCCCACCTCTATGGCTGTGCTGGTTTAAGGCTAATTGGAATATTTTAACAGAAAAAATTATATTATAGGCTGTGAAAAGGAAACAATGGTGATATCTACTTCACTCATAGGCTTGCTGAGATGGATAAAACTAAGAACATAAACATTAGATAAGACAGTTGGTGTCCGTCGGGCACAGCGTCTGGGGCTGCCTAGCAGCTTCTGAACTTCTCCTCTCTGCTGATTAATTTCATTAACCACTTTCCTTCTAATCCCCTCCAGCTGATCCTCAAAATTCTCCTTACACATAAGGCAAACCTTGGGGTAAGGTATAGGGGTGGGGAGAAGGTGGAAGGGTGGTTGGGAGCCCCTCCTGGGGTCTCTGATTTCTGGGAGGGGAGTTGTGTTTCTGTATTACCTTTAACTTGTATATTTCTGTAACTATTCCTGTCTGTAGTGTATATCTCTGCTTGTACATTGTGCTGAGCTGTAAATAGAGCTTCATCTAAACTTCCAGCCGTCTGAGTTTTAGCCTGGGTCATTTTACAAAGTGTGGGGGGGCAGGGAACTCCCAAACCTACATCAATGGCTCAGATCTCTGCCCCTCAGGTCAGTCTGTATGAATACTTCAATGACTGTTTAATAATACTTCAATGGCCATTTAATAATTACTCCCTCCACAAAGAGCATGTGTTTAATCCTGCTTACTTCAGTGATCAAATTCAGCATGCAGCCTTAACAACAGCTGCATCAGCACAACACCATAAGCATAACCATAACCAAACACCATAAGCAGTGTTATGGGAACAAAAACCAAGAGCTGTGGGCACAAATTTCTTCTGCTGGTTTCAGGGGCACCTCCTTGATCTCCCCCGTTAGATGAGCATCTGCTGGGCCAGGTTGGCCAGGTTGTTGCCTACTGCCTGCCTGCAGCCCCCAGGGCTGGGGCTCTGTGCTCAGCAGAGACTGACCCATGCCCTGCTGGAGCACTCAGCATTGCTGCTCTGACCCAGTTCAGGCGCAGGCACCTGGGCACATTTCTGTCAACTCAGCCTGCATGCCCAGCACAGGTTACCTTGCTGCAGCTGTGTGGGCAGCATCAGCTCTGTGTAAAGCCTGCTGGTGCAGTCAGCCTCTTTTCGTGGTTTGAAGAGATCTGAGCCCAGGGCTGGGTGTACAGTTTGAGGCCTCCAGCCACAGTACTTCTGATTGAGTACTAAGAATCTTACAGCCAGATGTGTTTGCAGTTCCTGATAGTGTGGCATTTAAGGCACATGGAGGTGAATGGGGATTTTCCTGAAAGCACTGCACCCCAAGCTCTGGCTGTTTGGCAGCCTCAGGTCTGGCTGTTTGGCAGCTGGGCTGGCCACAGTGCAGTTGTGTGTCTGTGTGTATGGCAGGGCCTGGGACAGTGACCCCACCAGCCCTCCCGGCTCCAAGAAGAGTAGCAGTCAGAGACTTAAAGCAGCCAGCATCAGTTTCTCTCTCCAGATTTGATTTCGAACAGCAGGGCAGAGGCAGTTACACCTCTGAACCAACTCTCTGCTGCCCACCTTCCTCTATACTCACTTGCCCAAACCCCAGAGTCAAAAATCTGTCAGTTCAGAATGGTAACAGGCAGTGGCAGTTGCACTTCCTGTCACTCTCACACGAGCATAATCCGATGGTGTCTGGCATGGGTAAGAACTAAAATGATGATTGACTATGTCTTGGTTAACACAAACAGGCTCAGACCACTGCAGGTTCACACCATTTTGCTATGGGGCATGGCCTTTGCACCACTCCTATTGCCAGCTGTGGCCAGTTCAGCTAGGCTGATCCAACCACTGGTGGGATTTTATTGTCAGCTAGAAACCTAAATAAGACTCTAAAATCCACATTTTTAGCTCAGACTCCCTGGTGCTTGTGCTCAGGCACCCACGGGAGAGGAGCGAGATGACTCCATGAGCCCACACAACTGTTGTGGCTCACCTTACTGAAGCCATGGTCTTGTAAACTGCAGCAGCTGCACTCTGCACTCCTTATCCAAACAAGGGATGTGAGGGAGATGTATTTTAATTTTATTCTCATAATCCATCCTCTCATTCAAATCAATACAAGTCTGCCAGAGACTTCTCTGCAAAGATGTGGACTCTGCACAGTGCCTCTCTGCTGAATTTTGTCTCTTAATTCAGGATAAAACAGGTCCATGTGAAAGATTTTACCTTGATAATCTGTATCAAGTCATAGAATCATAGAATCATAGAATAGGAAGGTTGGAAGGGATCTCAAGGATCATCTACTTCCAACCCCCTGCCATAGGCAGGGACACCTCCCACTAGCACAGGTCACTCAAGGCCTCCTCCNATCCAATACATTCCCAAAATTTGACTATGAAAGGTACATTCAACCAGATGGTATCATCTATAAAACTGCAGGAGCTCCAGTAATTTTTTTTTTTTTTTTTTAAAGGAGGTTGCAGTTTCTGTAGAAGCTGTTTAAAGGGCTGTGAATCAGAACATGGCCACCTCTGTTATAGTGAATCCTTGGGTAGCAGTGGTGAACAATCTCCTGAGGAAAGAGGGGCACAGAAATGTCTTTAAATTCTGATTGAACACTTTATCATCAGAGCATGCCACTTGGAGAAATTCTGACAGTAGAGAGCTTGCAAACGGTTACAAAGACAAGAATTGGAAACAACGCTTGTGATAAGAAGCATTAAAAAATTCTTAGTATAATACCATTAAACAAAAATTACAAAGAAAAAGATGTAAAAGTATTAGGTGTAGCCAAAGTGCTGCTGAGGCAGTCTACTTTGAAGCATACACATGGGGGCATTTGAACTGTGGCAGCTGAAAACAAGTTTTACAATTATATCAGCTTCGTAGGCTGAAATGTTATTACTTCTCACAAGAAAATAAACCAGTGACTAAACAAACAAACAAAAAAAACCCAATGAGGCTCCTCCCATCATATTTCTATGTATTGATGAGAAGAACTCACATGGACAGAGGAATCAGTGCACTCTCACCAAGTGTGCAGATGGCACCAAGCTGTGTGGCACAGTCACTTGCTAGAGGGCAGGGATCCATCCAGAGGGACCTGGACAGGCTGCAGAGCTGTGCCCAGGCCAACCTCATGACATTCAACAAGGCCAAGTGTAAGGTCCTGCAGCTGGGTAGGCACAATGCCAAGCACAACTGCAGGCTGGGTGGGGAATGGCTGAGAGCAGCCCTGAGGAACAGGCCCTGGGGGTCTGGGGTGAGGAAAAGCTCCAGATGAGGCTGCAGTGTGAGTGCAGCCCAGACAGCAACTGTGTGCTGGGCTGCAGCAAGAGCAGTGTGGGCAGCAGGGCAAGGGAGGGGATTGTGCCCCTTTGCTCTGCTCTCCTCAGACCCCAGCTGCAGTCCTGTGTGCAGTTCTGGAGCCCCCAGCACAGGAAGGACATGGAAGTGTTGGAGCCAGTGCAGAGGAGGCCACCAAGATGCTGAGAGGGCTGCAGCAGCTCTGCTGTGAGGACAGGCTGAGAGAGTTGGGGCTCTGCAGCCTGGAGAAGAGAAGGCTTCCAGGAGACCTTGGAGTGGCCTTGCAGGATCTGAAGGGGGCTCCAGGAAGGCTGGGGAGGGACTATTGACAAGGTCTTGGAATGCCAGGACAAGGGGCAATGGGTTTGAAGTGGCAGAGGGGAGATTGAAAGTGGATGTTAGGAGGAAGTTGTTTGCAGTGAGGGTGGTGAGACACTGGCACAGGTTGCCCAGGGAGGTTGTGGCTGCTCCCTCCCTGGAGGTGTTCAAGGCCAGGTTGGACGAGGCCTTGAGTGACCTGTGCTAGTGGGAGGTGTCTCTGCCTATGGCAGGGGGTTAGAAGTGGATGAACTTTGAGGTCACTTCCAACCTTCCCATTCTATGATTCTATTAGATGTAGCCCAAATGCTGTTAAGGCAGTCTGCTGTGAAGCATACACGTTGGGGCATTTGAACTGTGGCATTTTAAAATGAGTTTCACAATTACTTCAGCTTTGTAGGCTGAACTGTTGTTACTACTCACAGGAAAATAAACCAGTGACTGAACAAACAAACAAATTTATGAGGTTCCTCCCATCGTATTTCTCACATTGATGAGAAGAACTCTCCCTGGTTGTTACCCACATGAAGCTGGCAGAGATTTACCAGAGCTGAAATGTCTTCCATACTCTTAGCCCTGGCACTCCCCTGCAGAGCTCCTTCCCAACACCTCCATCCCTTGCTGGCTCAGCAGCCCCAGGGACTGCCACTCCCCAGTGCCCCAGCTACACCTTTTACATTTCTTACTTATCAGCATGGGCAAGTCTGTGATTTAGGCTTCCTTGCTATTGACTTGAGAGGTCTTGAGCTGCTGCCTGTCCTTCCCAGCACCCAGGCTCAAATCAGCTTCACGCTGGAGTGCTCCGGATCCATGTCCTGCTGTCCTGTGAACTGCACTCTACTCACATCCCTGCTGCACAGGACTGCCAGGGTGGCTGCACGCCGAGACAGGCCCTAATGTCATGCCACAGTTGCTAGTACCCCTGAACTGCCCTATCAGCCTCTCAGCGCTCCACATACAGGCTTGTTGGTTTACCTGATGGTGGTCATGTCCGGCTGTTTTTGCTGCAGACAGCAACAGAGTAGTAGTTCAAGCTATATAACCATCTTTTAATGATTTTACCTCTTTAAACTTCCACTGGACAAAAAAGCAGAGCAGGTGGTGCCTGATCTGGGAGCAAGTCACCTTTGACATCTGAAAGCTGAGCCTAGCCAGAGGCCAATAGCTGTGCTAAATAACCCAAACCCTATGTACCTGTCCTTCCGTGCCATCATTCTGGCTCTTTGTCCACCAGCTCTATTGGGAGGGTTCTGCCACTGGTGCTGACACTATGGAGCTGAATATGCACAATATTAAAACCAGATTAATTTGCACCCCAGTGGGCAAGTGCAGACACAGCCTTAGGTGGAGTTTGGTTACCTTATCTGCCTTGGCTGCCAAAATAATTTGTCCTTTTAACCACTGGAATAGGCACAGACCTTGCTAAACATTCCACTTGCAGATAAATAATTGTTTCAGAATTGTGATGGTAGAGTTGATGGCAGCTGGAATACAGCTCCTTTTTTGTCTGTTTTGGTTTCTCTTTTTGTTGTTATTTTTGGTTTTGTTTTAAACTTCATGATGTAATTACTTTAAAAGAAAGAAGTACAGAATTAGTTTTCTTCTCCTTAGCCCCTGACGGCTGTGATATCATATGCGTGTGGAAAAGCAAACCCCCAGGAAGAAATTTCCCAGGACACTCACTTCATCTGCAAGTGAGGCAGAGGAGACCATCACCAGGGCAGGAGCTGCAGCACTGTGTAGGTGTCTGTCTTGTGTGACTGACTAACAGATGGGGCTACGCCTGCGTGAGAACAGGAGGTCTGCCTGCGCAGGCTCTGGTCAGCCGCAGAAATGCTGTGGCTGTAACATCCTTAAAACCCAAAGTGCCACGAGATAGCACCAACCTGTTTTTCTGCCCTGCTGCTTTTTGCAGCCCTTCCCTGTTCATCCTTCCCCCCCATGAGAAAGGGGGTCTGAGAGGAAATGCTGCTCCACCATTCCCTAGCAGATATCCTGCCAGAAAGTCACCTACAGAGACAACTACTCTGGCTGCATCCTCACCCTCACGGCTGTGCCAAGGAGTCTCCTCTATGCTGGCAAACAGGAAGGAAGCATTTCTCAGGCTCCAGCATAGAATCATAGAGTGGTAAGGTTGGAAGGGACCTCAAAGCTCATCCAGTTCCACACCCCTGCCATAGGCAGGGACACCTCCCACTAGTACAGGTCACTCAAAGCCTCCTCCAACCTGGTCCTGAACACCTCCAGGGAGGTTGTGGAGCACAGAATGTGATCAAAGATCACATTGGCTGATTCTGTGCTCCACAACCTCCCTGGGCAACCTGTGCCAGTGTCTCACCACCCTCACTGCAAACAACTTCCTCCTAACATCCACTTTCAATCTCCCCTCTGACACTTCAAACCCATTGCCCCTTGTCCTGGCATTGCAAGACCTTGTCAATAGTCCCTCCCCAGCCTTTCTGTAGCCCCCTTCAGATCCTGGAAGGCTACTATAAGCATCCCATCCCTCTCCCTCTCCGGGTGAGGGTGGCCGGGTGCCAGCATAAGGGGCAGGATGCAGCAGTGGCTCACAAACTTGCCTCAGCTGGCTCAGAGGAAGAAAAGCCTCAGAAGTCAATTGGCATAGCATGAAAGCAAATCTGCAGGCCCCACCTGCCCCAGCAGCCCTCCAGACTCAATGCCAGTTCCCAAACTCAACAAGCTCCACAGTACTAGGCAGAGATTGCTTCTCCTAGACCTCAGCCACAGTGGTCCTTTGGCCTCCCTGCAGAGGCTGAGGGAAGAGCTTCCTGGGACTGTCCTGAAACAGGAGCCAAAGCAGCTGGAGGAAATTGTGCTGCTTGTGCTGGGTGGTCAGAGTGGGGCACGCTGCAGTTTCAGCAGGAGGAATGCGATGGGCTGGGTTTGTAGCTTATGCCAAGGCATCTCAGATGGTGCTTTTCAGCAGACTGCTGGCTGGAGTGGCACCTCCCAACAATCACAATTCAGAGCAGCTCCACAGGAAACCGCACACACCCCAAACAGCACCCAGAAAAATAGGTCACAATGCAGCATCCCTTGGCCCTAGGGACGAAGCCGTAGGTGATGGGGTATGTGGCAGGATGAACCCACAGGCTTTCAAGGACTCTTCTTTCTTCCGCCCTTACCTGCAGCTGCTCTGCACACTTTGACACTACAATGTCATTCCTTGCTCTCAGCTAAAGCTTTTCCATGACCATAACTGTTGCCAGGCCCTCCCTGACCTGAGCCGGCACCATCGTGCCAGCAGGAATCTGGTTTCACCTCCTTAATGCAAAATAGATCAGATGCTGCATCTGTGGATGACTGCTGTTCCTTTTGCTTCCAATGCATCTGGAAAGGCTGCTTCAGATGTCCCTCACTGGCTGGGCTGCCATGCACCAATGCCATGTAGCACAGGTGTCCCCATGTGCCCAAGAACAGCCACGTGTGCAGGAGGGCAGTGTGATAGCACTGTGAGCAAAACAAACCCTCCAGCAGCAGGAGGGCAGTGTGATAGCACTGTGAGCAAAACAAACCCTCCAGCAGCAGGAGGGCAGTGTGATAGCACTGTGAGCAAAGCAAATCCTCCAGTAGCTCTTGTCCCAGGCTGGGTCTCAGCTGTGGCTGTACCCCTGCAGTATATAGACCTCAAGGTCTTGCCTGTTTGTGTGTAATTAAGAAGCAGTAATATGGGTGCCACACACAGTGGGAAAGGAGGTAGTCTCTTCATATTAGTATCATACCTGTAGATATTGGTATCACTACCTATAGCTTCCATTTTGTCTCTATGCATCATGCAAGTAGCCTTTTTTCTCCCCAAACAAAAGTCCCCAAGGAAGCTGCAGCTGATCAGTTTCTCTCTCTCTGGTGATCCCCATTCTTTTCACCCCTCTCTCTTAGTTTTTCTATCCACCTAATAGTGTTGGTTGGTCTCAGTGTTCACATGACTTTTCATTTTACTTCACTCTGCTGCTGGTGGAGGATGTAATTTTCCTGTGGCCATTCACAGTAAGTATCATTACTTACTCTGTATTAGCCTTTTTCTCTTCTGAGTTGAATCACAGCAGGGTCTGAGGAGCAGGCTGGACATGAGAAGGCATGAAGGGAAAAGAAAAGGACATCTTACTGTTGATGGCAGATTACCTTACTTTTTATAATAAAAGATATTTTAGAGGAACAACTTTGTAGATTTTTTTTTTTTTTTAATTAAACCTTATCAGACACTTTGTTACTACAGGAAGACTGTGGAGGGACTATTGACAAGGTCTTGCAATGCCAGGACAAGGGGCAATGGGTTTGAACTGGCAAAGGTGGGATTGAAACTGGATGTTAGGAGGAAGTTGTTTGTAGTGAGGGTGGTGAGACACTGGCACAGTGTCCTGGTAGGGCATAAATCCTGCCAGGAAAGGTTTAACCCTTGCCCTCCTCCTCCTGTTGCAGGTCTGGGAGTTGTAGTAGATTGAGCAAGCAAAGCCTTGAGGCTAGGAGCTTAGCACCACGTGTCAGGTGTCTGGTGCAGCCCCTCAGCATGCCTGCATGATCGCACGAGGCACCAAGCTTTGAATTCATTGGGCAGAACAATGATGCCAGTGCCTGTTGGCCAGTTTCATTTTCAAAATGATGTATTTAATGGGGGTGATTTAGAAGCCTTTCCTGCCTGCCTTTCCTGCAAGCCTTTCCTGATAGCAATTCCTGCAAGCCTATCCTGACAGCCTTTCCTGCAAGCATTTCCTGATAGCCTTTCCTGACAGCCTTTCCTGACAGCCTTTCCTGCAAGCCTTTCCTGCAAGCCTATCCTGACAACCTTTCCTCCAAGCCTTTCCTGGTAGCCTTTCCTGCCAGCCTTTCCTGACAGCCTTTCCTGACAGCCTTTGCTGCAAGTCTTTGCTGCAAGCCTTTCCTGCAAGCCTTTGCTGCAAGCCTTTCCTGCAAGCCTTTCCTGATAGCCTTTGCTGCAAGCCTTTCCTGATAGCCTTTCCTGACAGCCTTTGCTGCAAGCCTTTCCTGATAGCCTTTCCTGACAGCCTTTGCTGCAAGCCTTTGCTGCAAGCCTTTCCTGCAAGCCTTTCCTGCAAGCCTTTCCTGATAGCCTTTCCTGACAGCCTTTGCTGCAAGCCTTTCCTGCCAGCCTCTCCTGCCAGCCTCTCCTGCAAGCCTTTCCTGACGACTGCATCGCCTTTCTGCAGTACCCCTTGGGGGCTCGTTAGCTGGGAGTTGCCGTGGCCAGGTGTTTGCGGCTTACACCGGCTGGCTCGCCTGCGACTCAGCTCTGCTCTCTCTTCCCCTCTACCTGGAATATTTTGTATTTTACTGCAGGATCATTATCGTGAGTTTTGGAAGTGTTCTTGCATGGGAAACTTACTCAGGGGCCAAGGTGTCTTAAGTACATGTGCTAGAGTTGATATTAAACCTCTCTAAGCACAGTTAGAATTGTTCCTGTTTTCGCGTTCCTATTTCCAGGTTCTGATTATTTAAACTGTTTAATTCAGTGTTCCTAAATATCCTTTGTGCAACTATTTCCTGTCGACCGAAAATCCAAAGAATCTCAGGGAATTTTTCAGAATTTTGAATATTAATAATAAAAATTAATAGTCATACAAATATTAATAATCATAATTCATAAGCGATCACATCACACAGGTTGTGGAGTACAGAATCACCCAACGTGATCTTTGATCACGTTGGGTGATTCTGTGCTGCACAACCTCCCTGGAGGTGTTCAAGGCCAGGCTGGACAATGCCTTTGGTG
>WBNM01030097.1:85263-104766 GCA_013399055.1 Ramphastos sulfuratus
TGTGTGTGTATATACATATATATGTGTGTGTGTGTATATATGTGTGTATATGCGTACGTATACGTGTGTGTATACATATATATATGTGTTGTGTGTATATATATGTGTGTGTGTACATACATACATATATATGTGTGTGTGTGTGTATATATGTGTGTATATGCATATGTATATGTGTTGTGTGTATATATATGTGTGTGTGTATACATATATATGTGTGTGTGTATATATATGTGTGTATATGCATATGTATATGTGTGTGTATACATATACATGTGTGTTGTGTGTATATACATGTGTGTGTGTATATACATATATATGTGTGTGTGTATATATATGTGTGTATATGCATACGTATATGTGTGCGTATACATATATATGTGTTGTGTGTATATATATGTGTGTGTGTATACATATATATGTGTGTATATGCATATATATATGTGTGTGTATACATATATATATGTGGTGTGTGTATATATATGTGTGTGTATATACATATATATGTGTGTGTGTATATATGAGTGTATATGCATATGTATATGTGTGTATATACATATATATATGTGTGTGTTTGTATATATATATATATATATATGGTTTTCACTTTGACAGTTAAACGTCAGGGGCTGTGAAGTGAACTCCATGACTGCCTGCAAGCACCAAATGTGTTTTTCCAGCAGTGACTGGTGCAGGCTGAACACAGATGCACCTTCCCTACCTGCTCGGCTTTTACCTGTGTTCCTGCCTGTTTGCCATTGAGCCCAGTCAGTGTGTCCAAAGTCCTAGTAGCAACCTGATAGTTACCAGTGATGCATTAACACATAGTATTTTCAGGACCAATGATGCCTTCTTACAAATGCCAGACAGCATTTTAAAAGGCATTTTTAATTGAAGGCTTCTTTTTAACCAAGCAGGCACCAACAGCCCCAGCTTTCTCCTTTCTGAATCTTCCTTTTTCCCCTCATCACTGTTGTGCAACAACCCACAAGATACATGACATTTGTCATAACAGTTCTCATCCATCTGCCTGACAATCAGAAATGCCCAGTGGGTGGACTGGAGGCCTGATATTTGTGTTTGTATATTTGAGTTTCTGTGTTTCTGTAACCCTTCATTACCACTGATAGAGCCAAAAGTCAGTGCTTACCTCACACCACAGCACATGTACATGACTGAAACATGTTATCTTCTCTAAACATTTACAAAGAGCTTGGGCACAGCCTCATCTGTGTGAAGAAGCACCTCTACTAGTGTTTTTTGCTTAGCTGACGTGTTACAACCAGTGCACTTATCACCAGGAAAGGTCTGCCAACACATCATTCCTCTTGGAAGGATGACGTCTGTGTTGGACAGTAATTAAACCTGCAGCTTCTTTGCCTATGGACAGCTAAGGCCAGGTCCTTCTTGCAGCAAAACCATTTTGAACTACTGTTTATGGAAACACATCCTGACTGCACTTTAAACAAATGATAACAGCCTTATTTTTTTCATACATGGTGTAGTTTTGTGGACCACAACATCAGCCCATCGATACATTTGCTCATTACCATCACATATTTTGAGGTACATCACATGGTCCTACCATGCTCAGGTAAATCAGGATAACTATTATTATAACAGAGTGATTTAAAGCAGAATTAAAGAGAAATAACATAAATTATGAGGGTTCTTGCCTAGACCTAGTGCCAAATGAACTACTAGGATTATTACTCCCAAATTTATTTGAAGAATAAATAATTAAAAGAAAAACTACATTCTGACCTGCTTAGATAAGTCTGCAAATAATGAAACATCATTGGTCATGCAGGAAATTTCTGTTTTGGTGTATTAGATATTTGAATACCAGGCTTGGTTTCCTGCTTCACAGTCTCCATATCTGTGCCATCCCCAGTAGTTGCAAGAGAGGCAGCCTTGCAGACAGTAGCATTCCTCTGCAGAGGCAGTAACACCGTGCTGCCCAGAGGCATGGTGTGTTGACTGAAGCATGGGCTGTGTGTCATGTGTCAAGGACGATATTGTCACCAAATTGTCCTTGCATCTCTGCAGGACGTTGAGATAACATTAGCAAGCCAGGGCTGCTTCTTGGTACCCGCCGTAACGAATCGCCGTAAGATTGCTCTGGGTTAATGTTGGTGTCAGGAATGTTCACTAATGCATGTCAAAGCTGGGATCCACACGAGGAAAAGATTTCAAGTGTAAGTTTACAATGAAGTCAAGACATGGAGCTGTGCTCCCCCCTCCAGCACAACTTGTGGGTTGATGTCTGGGTTGATGAAAAGCTCAAGATGAGGCTGCAGTGGGAGCGCAACCCAGACAGCAACTGTGTGCTGGGCTGCAGCAAGAGCAGTGTGGGCAGCAGGGCAAGGGAGGGGATTGTGCCCCTTTGCTCTGCTCTCCTCAGACCCCAGCTGCAGTCCTGTGTGCAGTTCTGGAGCCCCCAGCACAGGAAGGACATGGAAGTGTTGGAGTGGGTTCAGAGGAGACCACAAAGATGATCAGAGGGCTGCAGCAGCTCTGCTATGAGAACAGGCTGAGAGAGTTGGGGTTCTGTAGCCTGGAGAAGAGAAGGCTTCCAGGAGACCTTAGAGTAGCCTTCCAGGATCTGAAGGGGCTACAGGAAGGCTGAGGAGGGACTATTGACAAGGTCTTGTAATGACAGGACAAGGGACTATGGGTTTGAAGTGTCAGGGGGAGATTGAAAGTGGATGTTAGGAGGAAGTTCTTTACAGTGAGGGTGGTGAGACACTGGTACAGGTTGCCCAGGGAGATTGTGGAGCACAGAATCACTCAATGTGATTCTGTTGGGTGGTTCTGTGCTCCACAACCTCCCTGGAGGTGTTCAAGGCCAGGTTGGACAAGGCCTTGAGTGACCTGTGCTAGTGGGAGGTGTCCCTGCCTATGGCAGGGGGTTGGAACTGGATGATCTTTGAGGTCCCTTCCAACCTTACTATTCTATGATTCTATGAATTACAATCAAGCTCACACTGCATTGTGCAAGGCCATAGGGCAGTATCTGTGACACACCAAGAGAACAAAGCTTCTCTTTCTTCTTCTTGGAAGGAACAACTTCATTTTGACTGTATTGCTTTGCTGCTTACAACATGTGGGTAAATCCTGTTGTGAGCAAAATGTGAGCTCTGGCTTGTTATTTGTCGACTTACAACTGCAATCAGACACCATCAGGTCTTTTCACTCCTCCTTCTCTTGTGTTCCATGATCAGGTATGTATCTTCCCAGAGCTTGCAAGTGGTCCTCAACCATGCCCAGTGCTGGGACAGCAGACGTGGCAGCATGCCTGTAAAGGGTTAACCCTCCTGGATGGGAGAAGTGGTCAGAAGTTGACCCCAGGTCTGCTTGACCCCAGGTGCAGTGTTTAGCCCACTCCCACTGCCTGTCTGGACCTCCTATATAAACAGAGGATCTTCTGTTTCTTCTCTCCTGGCCTGCCTACCTGCTTGATACCACTCTTTGTTCCTGCTGATCCTGTCTCACCAGGTGGCCAGTTTCTACTAGACGGTGCACATCCCTTCCATCCATTGCCATCCATCTGCTTGTTATGTATATTTTGTATCTTGTTTTCCCTTCCCTATACCTATTTGTAACTCCCCTACCTTAGATACCTTTTATTTATTGTTAAAGTTTCTCTTTTAACTTCCAATTGAAGCAAGACTGTTCTTTGGGTGTTTTACCCCTTCTCTCTCCACATCTAATTCCTTTCTTTCCAAAAGGATGGGAGAAGGGAAGGCATCCTACTCTTATTGTATTGGTTTCTGTTAGATATATTTTGAGTCCCCTGGGAAGCTTTATCTCAAACCAATGCAATGTCCCTGTCTGTGCTCAAAGGACCTCCCATTTCCTGTCAGGTTCCCACCACATAGCTGATGTTTCACAGGGCTGGAGTAGCATGATGATACTTTTGGCTTTAATGTTTTGCCATTTGCTTGGTAAGTTTGTCTTAATAAAGTGTCAAATGGGAATCTTTATTTTAATAAAGGGGTTTGGGGCAGATGGGTTAAGTGGCAATTCCTCTTCTTTCAATTCCAGTTTCCTGTATGGACAGACAGGATCCCTCCTTTTGGATCGGTGCCTAATCTCTGCACAGGTCATTCCTGACCTGCTGGGCATCACAACTTGCTGCACAGGGCCTTCAGCCCACATCTTGGCATGCAGCAGCCAAGGTGGCATTTCATGGGGTCAAGATACATAAGAGGAAAAGGACAGACAGGTCTCTTCCTCCTTCACACACCCTTTCTGCAGGTGGGATGTACATGCTTTTTGCACTGCTCTGTGCTGGAGCTGAAGCAAAGCAGCCAGGACTCCCTTGCCCAGCAGTGTCTGGTGGCAGCACTGCCCTACACTGTACCAGATCTGTATAAGAATGTTGGGTTTGCTAATGTGGCAAACAGAACTATGTTTCAGGGAGACGGATGGATAAAAATTTTTATAAGTTTACCATTTTCTATTTTATGTCTGCTGATGCTTAGCACTTGCATATGGATGCATTTAGATAATAAAAATGATGTCAGGCTGCACATGAGTGAGCAGGTGAGCTGGTGTCTAAGTCTCATGCAGGTCTGTAGTAAGATTGGATTTAATGTCTCACTTCAGCCCATCCTGGCTGTGTGATTGTACACGTGTGCATTCTCACAGCCTTGCAAATGAACACACAAATATGCTGCTTTCAAGCCCTGACAGCTCCACAAGAAACAAGACCTGGGACAGCAGCACTGCACCTGGCCTGACTGCGCGCCTGGGAAACCTTTGCACTGCTGCACCCAGCCAGTCTCACCAGGCAAATCCCACCCTCTTCAGGCCTGCCAAGTGCAGATGGGCCAGGGCAGTATGTGAGCTGGACTCCTGGGAGTTCCAACTTCTGAGGCACGCTGGGTTTAGACGCTGCCCCTGTCTTGCTGCCCCAAGTCTAAAAAAGAGCAGTTAGGTACTTGCACCTTACTAGGCTCAAGGCGAAGGCAGAGCAAACCAACTCACAGCAAGGGGCTGGACTGTGACCTGTGGCTGCAGATGCTGCTCTCGACCTAGCACTGCTGTGGCTGGGGAGCCACCTGGAGCAGAAGAGCAGGGCAGCAGCAGCCTGTGTGAGCTCACACATGGCTACAGGCAGGTCTCCAAGAGGCTATCTCTCAGCCCAGTGTCAGAGCTGGATTTGAAGCAAGATTCAGGCAGGTTTAAAATAAGACAGTGTAGCAAAGAGTGAAGGTCCTGGCCAGTAATGCACCCAGCTTGTCCTGAGCCATCACCTAGCCTGGCCAGGCCTTCTCGCCTGCTGCTGAATAACGGCTGGGTTACTCTTGCTGCAGCCCTGCACCTTGGTGTCCTCACCTGCATCCCCCAACCTACCATGCTTCCCTTCCTTCACAAGATCTTGAAAACCGTTTGGACCCAATGTTGTAGCTAAGAGCTGGTGTTACTACTGTTCTGCTAAAGATGCTGAAGGCAAAAGAGCAACAGCCCAGAACCTGGGGGGAGGAGATGGAAAGAAAACCTTTTTGTGTGGACCTATGAAACAGCACCACGGAGAAATGTGTAAATGAAAACCACAATCTCCATGTTGGAAAGTGTGGGTTCACAGAGGCCATTGCAAGACAGAGCAAACTGACACCAAAACAGCCACTCTGGCAGCCACAGCTCCCCCGTTCGCAGCTAACTGTTGCTCACAGAGAGGCGCTGGTTGCTAAATGGTCCCAAAAGGATCCAAGAAACAGCTTTTTTGCTGAGATGCTCAGTTTCTGAGCCAGCAAGCACCGACAGGAGGATCTGACACGCAGCAGGTGCAGGTGCTGAGTGCCCGCGCGGCGCGGTCCTGCTCTCTGCGAATCTCGGTGATTGGAAGTGACTGCTTGTCCAAAGGATTTTGATTACCACATTGGCTGCTCCTCTCTGATAGAAGGCCTTGTCTTTTTCCAGCACCTGAGCAGACCAAGCACAGATTGCACCAGAGGCTGGGTGCTGTTTTTCTCTATGAAGCTGTCTGTGCAGCACTCCTGGGTAAGTCAGAGACAACAACCAACCTTTTGCTTTCCCTTACAACCAGCGGCTTGCAATCCAACACTGCCCACATCAGAAGAGTACAAAACTTTAGCTTCAACCTCCTGCTTTAATTTCCTTCAGCAATTTATCACCTCTTCACAGATCACACATACAAAACAACCAGGAAAATTTCTTAACACCCCTTTGGCAAGCCACATGGCAGAAACTGCCACATTATTTTGTTATTATTGTTTTCAGGGCCCACGGCAAAGCAGACCTAAAAAAAGAACACCTAAAACCAAGCTAAAAAAAAAAACAAACAACTAAGTACTTACCTTCCACGGGCAAGACACATGCAAAGAGTGTAAGAAGGGCAAAATATTTTTTTCTTTCAAGCAGAATTACCCTGGAAACAGTGTAATGAGGGCAATGCCATCTCCAGACTTATATTTACACTAACTACATGCACATGTGCTTGTATGTGCATCCATTATGCATTTATGCAAATTATTGTAAACATATCACAGCAGAGTCTTGGTTGAAGTTTCACACAGAAGCAGGAAAATGGGAAGTAAAATTCACTTCTTGCTCCAAATGCACTGCATAGTTGTTTAATTGTTCTCCTTTCCCATTAAACCCTCCAGCCCAAGCCTAGGCAGCCTGTGCAATTCCAGCACAGATGGATTTACTCTTGTTATTTCCCACTCATACAGCAAGCAATCCTCAAATGAAGTGAATCATTTGGGCTTGGTTCTTTGCTGCTCCATTACCTACATTCTTGTTTTACAGTGGTGTGAAGTGGTGGTAAAACGATGCCTTACTAATTGGTAGTGTTTTACAGCCGCTAACCAAACTCTTGGAAGTGGTGTTAATGATATGCACAGTGCAAAGTCAGAAGCATCAGACCGTAGGGATTTATGGCCAGGAGAGAAAGTGCAGCTGGCAGGTCTTGCAGTGCTGCACCCTTGCCACCCATATGCCCGTGCAGGTTCTTTAGTGCTCTACATGAGCTGCTTGAAGCCACCTGGATGGACAATCAGCCTTCTGGAGCCTGGGGCTGTAGCTATGCCTTCTGCAATTTGCAACTTCATTGACAAGCTCCGTGCCAGGCTTTTACATCAATGGTGATAGCTCTGACTCTGGAGTCATGTTCCCTTCCCATGCCCAGCACAAGGGCATGCCAGAGATACACTCACAGCAGATCTGAGATCACTACACAACAGACATGTCACTGCCTGCCTCAGGCTTGCAACCTCCTTGCTCCTCAGATTCATGGCTTTTGTCCTGCATGAGTATGAACAAGCTAATTAATCTTCCAGCACTCATTCATAGAATCACAGAATCATAGAAGGGTAAGGTTGGAAGGGACCTCAAAGATCATCTAGTTCCAACCCCCTGCCATAGGCAGGGACACCTCCCACTAGTACAGGTCACTCAAGACCTCCTCCAACCTGGCCTTGAACACCTCCAGGGAGGTTGTGGAGCACAGAATCTTTGATCACATTGGGTGATTCTGTGCTCCACAACCTCCCTGGGCAACCTGTGCCAGTATCTCACCACCCTCACTGTATGAACTTCCTCCTAACATCCACTTTCAATCTCCCCTCTGCCGCTTCAAACTCATTGCCCCATTTCCTGGCATTGCAAAACCTTGTCAATAGTTCCTCCTCAGCCTTCCTGGAGACCCACTTCAGATCCTGGAAGGCTACTCTAAGGTCTCCTGGAAGCCTTCTCTTCCCCAGGTTCCAACTCTCTCAGCCTGTTCTCATAGCAGAGCTGCTGCAGCCCTCTGATCATCTTTGTGGCCTCCTCTGGACCCACTCCAACACTTCCATGTCCTTCCTGTGCTGGGGGCTCCAGAACTGCACACAGCACTCCAGCTGGGGTCTGAGGAGAGCAGAGCAAAGGGGCACAATCCCCTCCCTTGCCCTGCTGCCCACACTGCTCTTGCTGCAGCCCAGCACACAGTTGCTGTCTGGGCTGCACTCACACTGCAGCCTCATCTTGAGCTTTTCATCACCCCACACCCCCGGGGCCTGTTCCTCAGGGCTGCTCTCATACTATTCTTAACTCTGTACTCCTGAGTGGTTGATAGGAACTGGGTCTCTGCTCAGAGCTTCTTGCCTGTCTGTCAGATCACAAGTTCTCCCAAGAGAGGAGTTCCCAGTCTCTGCTGGGAAACTGTCAGCCTGCTGCATAGTGGAGTCCTAACCTGTGAGCAGGACACAGACCAATCTTCTCTCTTATACAGGGATAATTCTTTTAACTAGTTTTGTTTGAAGTGCTTTGTTACACTGCAGGGCAAACATCACACGGGGCAAGTTCCCATTACCCTTTGCTCTTGAGATTCTTTTTTCATGCAACATGTTTACTTCAGAGGAGAAAAGCATTCATGTAGCTGTGTTTTGCTCTCTTAGCCTCTCAGTAGGAGGCAAAATCCCCTCTCTTCTATCTCTGTCTTGATGGGCTTGCAAAGCCCACTGAGAAGAGGCTGACATGCAATCTGCTAAGTGCCAGTGCTGCAGTTCCCTGCTGTGCCCTATCTCCTGAATGTACAGTAGACATCTGCCTGCTTATGAGCAGTGGTGTATTGGCACTGGGGTACCAATTTGCACTTTCAGAGACATGAAATGTAACAGTAACCTTATTTTACTTCATGAGATAACCTACCTATTTGTAGTCCTACAGCATTATTAATGCAGGATCCAAACACACAAATTTGCTTACAGAAGAGTTTTCCTCTTATACTCTGTGTTTTATCTTAGATATGTACGAGCATTTGAATTTCTGTTGCTAATATCAGAGGCACAAGGGGGTGTAGATGTGTGCAGACTCATGATAATAGAATATAGATAATAGATAATAGAATATAGCATCCCACAGATCTCCTTCTAACAAAACCTGGCTGCTGGATGAGGGAAAGGCTGTGGATGTTGTGTTCCTAGACTTTGGAAAAGCCTTTGGTACTGCTCCCCACACAATTCTTGTGGACAAATTGGCTACTCCTGGCTTGGCTGAGCATGCTGCTGGGTAAAGCTCTGCTGGACAGGAGGGCCCAGAGAGTGGTGGTCAATGGAGTTAAATGCAGTTGGCAGCTGGGCACTGGTGGTGTTCCTCAGGGATCTGTGTTGGGACCAATTCTATTTAACATCTTCATTGATGACCTTGATTCAGGCATAGGGAATGCCAGCAGTAAGTTTGCAGATGACACCAATGAATGAGGGTAGAGAGGGTAGAGAGGCTCTGCAGAGGGACTTGGATAGGCTCAGATCAATGGGTCAGCATGAATGGGATGAGCTTCTACAAGGCCAAATGCCAGGTCCTGCACTTGGGTCACAACAACCCCAAGGAATGCTACAGGTTTGGGGCAGTGTGGCTGGAGAGCTGCTGGCAGAAAGGGATCTGGGGGGTGTAATAGACAGGAGCTGAATGTGAGCCAGCAGTGTGCCCAGACAGCTGAGTGTGAGGCAGCAGTGTGCCCAGGTACCCAAGAAGGCCAATGGCATCCTGGCTTGGATTAAAAATGCTGTGTCCAGCAGGAGCAGGGAGGGGATTGTCCCCTTGAAGTCAGCTCTGGTGAGGACACAGCTCGAGTGTTGTGTTCGGTTTTGGGCACTGCAATACAGGAAAGATGTGGAGGTGCTGGAGTGGGTCCAGAGGAAGGCAAGGAAGCTGTGAAGGGCATGGAGAATAAATCTGATGAGGAGTGACTGAGGGAGCTGGGGATGGTTAGTGTGAAACAGAGGAGGCTGAGGGCAGAGCTCATTGCTGTCTGCAGCTACCTGAAGGGGCATTGTGGGGAGGCTGCTGCTGGACTCTGCTCACAGTTAACTGGAGACAGACCAAGGGGGAATGGCCTCAAGCTGAGGCTGCGGAGATTTAGATTGGACCTTAGGAAAAAGTTTTTCCTGGAGAGAGTGGTCAGGGACTGGAATGAGCTGCCCAGGGAGGTGGTGGAGTCACTCAGCCTGGATGTGTTTAAGGGTGGTTTGGATGTGGTGCTCAGGGCTATGGTTTAAGGTGAATCTTGTAGAGTAGGGTTCTAGGTTGGACTTGGTGATCCTGAGGGGCTGTGCCAGCCTGAGTGCTTCTGCCATTCTGTGATTCTGTGATATCATCACATCCCTTTCTATTTGTCTTTTTCTTTTCTTATAGTACATGTAATGCATTTCCAGAAGGAATTCTCCCATTGCAGGCAGGATTTCCTTGGAGAGGGAGAAGGATACATGTACTTGATATTAGGCATCTTATTGAGACTTCTAAGCTGCCCTGGGAGAGAGGCAGTTTCACTGCGCCATGAGAAGTGTGATTTCTCTCGCTGACTGCAAAGGCGCTCTGAGGTATTTGGCTTTCACTCACTTGTCTCTAAATATGTCAGATGCAACATGATGGTGCAGCTAAGCTGACCCAAGAGCTACCAAAACTCCTGCTCAAATGCTCACTCCACCCTCCACTGCAGGGCATCTCTCAGTCACCTGGGATGGAGTGTGGGAAAGGAGCCCTCCTGTTCAGCAGCACCCCACAGACAGAAGGGAGGACAAACTGTGACCCAGCACTTGGATGAGAGAAGTTTTATCTTTACTTCTACTTTCCCACTCTATTAAATGATATCTCAAAGATCTGCCTCTCCTGTTTTCTCCTCCTCTTTCTGCTGTAGCCCTTTATTCCCCCCTCCTCTTCCTACTCCCTTTGCAGCTTTTCTCCCCTCTGCCTGATGTGGAGTATTAGGCAGGCAGGTAGGTCAAACACTCCCACCCACTGGGTATGGCAAGCAGTGTGTTCAGCTGTGCACCTCCCTGCAGATGGGCTTGCAGCTGGACCCTGCCACTTCCGCATGTACTAAACTCCTAAGTCCAACAACGATTTGAGTAAAACAGAAGAGAGTTTGCTGTGCTGTAGCTGAAAGCAGCAGATTGCTGCAGTGGGTTTCACTGCTTACACTTTAAGAACTGTTTCTCATTTGAAAATTATGAAAGGAGACTTTGAGCCAATGTTTGGGATAATTTCTGATGAAGTGTCCAAAACCAAATACCAAGGCCCTGCCTTGGGCTTAGGGATGGGACTGAGGCACAATTCTTTGAGACTGAGGAAGTTGTCTGGAAAAGGATCACTATAGGTTGTCCTTGGTCTCATATCCTTTCCTTAGGCACCTACTGCTGGGCAAACGGGAAACTGGCCTGGATGAACTTGGATCTGATGCAGAATATGTAGTATGTTACCAGCACTGCACAGAAACACCTATGCAAGCATTTATCCATCAGCATCTACCACGAGTCAAAGAGTCATTCTTTGGTTAAAAGAAAGAGCTGAAGCTTTAGCATAATGAATGTCTTGGCAGCTAAGGCTGCATAGGCACATGCTAAATGAGCAGCCTCAGGAAGTCAGGAATTCACACCATCCTTTTAATTCAAACACTCATGTAGCTCAGAAATCACAGAGTAGACCCTTGTTTACTGAAGAAAATGCTCTTCATTTGGTTAACTTTTGTCTTCGTTTCAACCTGATCTCAGAATAATTATTGCAGCTGGATTTGGAGAGGGAAATCAAGCAACAATGCCAGGACAAGGGGCAATGGGTTTGAACTGGCAGAGGGAAGATTTAGACTGGATGTTAGGAGGAAGTTCTTTCCAGTGAGGGTGGTGAGACACTGGCACAGGTTGCCCAGGGAGGTTGTGGCTGCTCCCTCCCTCGAGGTGTTCAAGGCCAGGTTGGAGGAGGCCTTGAGTGACCTGTGCTAGTGGGAGGTGCCTATGTCAGGGGGTTGGAACTAGGTGATCCTTGAGGTCCCTTCCAACCTCCCCATTCTATGATTCTATGATTCTATGATTCTAACACAATTTAGCTGCAAGGCAAGCTCAGAGCCACTGACCCCCAGGGGCAATATTAGTGAAGGATTTTGACACTGTCTCCCATAACACCCTCATAGGTGAGCTTAGGAAGTATGGGTTAGATGAGAGAACACTGAGGTGGATTAAGAACTGGTTGAAGCATAGAGATCAGGGGGTGAGATCAGTGGTGCAGAATCCAGTTGAAGGTGAGTAGTTAACAGTGCTCCCCAGGGGTCACTGCTGGGTCTAGCCTTGTTCATAATATTAGTTAGTGACATGGATGAAGGCACAGAGCATACTCTCAGCAAGTTTTGCTGATGATATAAAATTGAGTGGCTGATACACTAGAAGTCTGTGCTGCCATTCAGCCTTACCTGGACAAGCTGGAGTGCTGGCAAGAGAGGAACATTGTGGAGTTCAACAAGTAGAGGTCTGCACCGGCGGAGCAATAACCACATGCACCTCTATAGATTAGGAGTCAGTCTGCTGGAAACAGCTCTCTAGAGAAGGACCTGGTGGATGAGTTCACCACAAGACAGCAGTGTGTCCTTGTGGCCAAGAAGAGCAATGATACCCTGGGATGGGTTGAGAGTGTGACCAGCAGGTCGAAGGAGGTTCTTCTCCCCCTTTACTTTGCCCCAGTGAGGCCATAACTGGAGTACTGTGTTCAGTTCTGGGATCAAGAGGCACAAGGAAAGACTGGAGAGTCCAGCAGAGGGCTTTGAGAATGTCATGGACTGAGTTGAATCTGCTGCTGTTATTCCTACCTGCTGCACTCATGCCAGCTTCAAAACTGACAGTGCTAACTGGAGCAAAGTATTATGGGGCTGGAGATTCAGACTGTAACATGAGAGGCTTCCTGTTCTGTTTGCTGCTGCTGGGTTCCAGGTTCTTGAATGTTGGCTCTTTTCTGCAGGGCTGGCAGTGAGGTGTGTGGGGTAGCTCACTGCTTTTGGGTTTCTGTTTTATGCTGCTTTTCCCCCTACTCCCTTTATTTCACTGTGCTGCTTTTCCAAATAAGTTAAGGCAAGATAATCCTGCATTGTATTACTCTATTAATCAGATTATTAGCTAAGGTAATTATGCATTGTGATTATGATATCTTATATTAAACTCTTATCTCTTTATCTCAACCCTGAGCTTTGTGTGTCACTTTCTCCCTCACTTCTGTGCTGGGTGAGCAGCTGGGTGAGCAGCTGGGTTAGCCCTCACACTAAGCCATTACATTCTTTTGGTGCCCAATGAGGGGCTCAAAAACAGTTGTCTTAATTAAGGCAGCTGATTTTGGCAGGAGACAAAAGGGTTGAGATAAATGAGAAGTGAGATAAGAAGAGGATTTCGTTAAGGCCTGAAACTTGTTAAGAGAGTTTTATGTAAGTTGTGTTTTGCTTTTTTTCTTCTGTGGTATGTTGTATTTCCCTTCTGGGGACAGATGTGCCCCAGGCAGTGCCCCCCTCGGGTGGTTTGGAATTTCACCCCTGAGCAAGTGCAAAATCCTGACAAGCTGGTGAAATATTTGGGAGAAGTGTGCCATTCAGCCTGGGAGTTCCTGAGACAGTTTAGAGTTATAGGTTTAAACTGGCAGAGGGGAGATTGAAACTGGATGTTAGGAGGAAGTTCTTTACAGTGAGGGTGGTGAGACACTGGCACAGGTTGCCCAGGGAGGTTGTGGAGCACAGAATCACCCAACGTGATCACGTTGGGTGATTCTGTGCTCCACAACCTCCCTGGAAGTCCTCTTTGGAATATGCCAAGCACAAAGAGTGGACAGCAAACTCACTTTGGTCCTGGCTGCACAAGTAGGTGAGTTAGAGAGGAATTCTGCCCTGAGGAATGCTGCCTCAGTTCCCAACAGAAAATCACCCAGGAGGAGCAGACAAGCTGATGCTGTTTCTGGTTGTTCTGAAAGGACACCCAAAGCATCTTCACGAGATGCAAGTGATTCCAGTCAGAATTAGAGGGGCTCTGCCTTCTAGCAGGTGGGGAGAGGACACCTAGGTTTATTGGCCCATATGGCAGGTGGAACCCATCTATGCTCCTGTTGGGACTGGCAGATTCCTGCTCCTGTGTGCTTTGGAAAGCGAGCGCCTGAATGACAGCCATGGTTTGCTTTCACTTGAAGAGCTGGATGGAGCCCCTGGTGGAGACACAGGTCTGTTTGGACTGGCCATGGACTGATCCAAAGTGTACTGGAACAGAGCTGAGCTCCAGAGTGCCTGCACTGAGCAGTCTTATGTGTACTGCAAAGCAACCTCGTTTCAAGTGAGGCTGGACAGTCAGTGAGGGGGTGATGTACGTTGTTAGGTGGTGATTGCTGCTGGGCACGGTGTAGGTGCCAAGGGGCGCAGAATGCCATGGTTGCTGCTGTAAGTCATACTAGCTGGTCATGCCAGCTTTAAAACTGAAAGTGCTGTCTGGAGCAAAGTATTATGGGGCTTGAAATTCAGATGAGAGGCTTCCTGCTCTTGACTTCTGGTTCTCTTATCTCTTAATTTCAGCCTTGAGTTTTGTGTGTCACTTTTATGAGGGGGAGCAGGCAAGTTTGCCTTTGCACTAAACACAGGATGAGTAGGGAAATGAAGTATCTCTCCTGTGAGAAAAGGCTGAGAACTGGGGCTGTTTAGCCTGGAAAAGAGGAGACTGAGAGGGGATCTGATCCATGCTTAAAGTTATATAAAGGTGAGTGCCAAGAAGATGGGGCCAAACTTTTTGGTGCTCAGTGACAGGACAAGGTGCAGTGGGAACAAATTGCAAACCAGGAAGTTCCATCTGAACATAAGGAAAAATTTCCTTTGAGAGGGACAGAGCAGTGGAAAAGGCTGCCCAGAGAGGCTGTGGAGGAAACTCAAAATCTGTCTGGACGAGTTCCTGTGCAGCCTGATCTAGGCAAATCTTCTTTATCAGGGGGGTTGGTCTAAATGATCTCCAGAGGTTCTTTCCAACCTCTCCTGTTCTGTGATTTCATCCTATCAAGCCAGGGAACAGGAATATCAACATGTGGACAAATAATGGTGGCAGAAGAACCTCAGGCAACATTGTTTGGTGCACCTATGCCCTTCATGTGCAGAGGCTGTCTGCAGCAGCAGGCTTTTAACTGTATACAAATACCTCAAACTAAGCTATGCTGGCTAAAGCTTTTATTTTTCCCTCAGTGTAACTGCATCCACAAAGGGCTTTTGTTGGTATAGAAACGCTGTTAAAAACAATCACACTTCTAATCAAGAGTATTTTTCTGGTAGGAGTTGCTAGAGTGTGATCTTAAAGCACTTTACACTTGTGATTCTCCTCTGTGGTGCTCATTGCACACTGCAGCACTGCAGGAATCAGCAGAACTCACACAACATCAGTAGGCAATCTTCCCTGGTCACAGCATGTGCCCAGAGTGGATATTAAATACTCAGCAATATTTGGCATGAGGAACTATTCACCATCTCAGTGTCACACAAAGGCATTTCAGCCTTAAAGCTGTACAGGTACAGCTTAAATGAAGCCTGATGGGGACTGCTGTCAGCCACCGAGGCCCAGCCAGCACAGTTTGGGCTGCATTTATAGCATCAGCTGCTCTTCCAAAACTGTGTGGCTGCCTCTGATCTGGTCACTGGGAACAGCCTATGCTGGCTCCCAAGTACTGCCTACAGCCTGCTGGGAGGGCTGCTGCCTGCTTGGAGGGGCTATCAGCACAGATGAGTGAGTTCCCATCCCTGCCACTCTTTTTGATTCAGATGAACACAGACAAGATGCCTGCACTGAGTGCAACACCTGCTGAAAGTCTTCACTTAGGAGGTTGCTCTCTTCTCTCAGGCAACCAGCACCAGAACAAGAGGACACAGTCTCAAGCTGTGCCAGGGGAAGTTTAGGCTCGAGGTGAGGAGAAAGTTCTTCACTGAGAGAGTCATTCCCCACTGGAATGGGCTGCCCAGGGAGGTGGTGGAGTCACCGTCCCTGGAGGTGTTCAAGGCACGTTTGGACGTGGCACTTGGTGCCATGGTCTAGTCTTGAGGTCTGTGGTAGTGGGTTGGACTTGATCTTTGAGGTCTCTTCCAACCTTGGTGATACTGTGTGTGATACTGTGTGTGAGAAGGATTAGGACTCTATAGGTTCAGATCAGCAAACAACCATCACAAAGAGCAGTTGAGCAAAGCTTAGCTGTAAGCCAGCTTAGATCTGTTACAAATAAGCCCTGTTTCTGTACTCTGCTGTAGCAAAGGGGAAGACCAGTAGGAAATGCAGCTCCTCTAGAGGCCTCCAGCAGCTTGCAGAGTACTTGTGTACACATCATGGTGTCCACACAGCCTGTCCCCAGAACCTGCCCCACACTGGCCGTGACGATGGTGACCCTGCAGGGCTGTCACACCCCTCCAGTGACAGCACATATCTCCCAGTGGTTTGATAACTCTTCAGAGACAAGAAGGGAAGAAACCACAGAAGAATACAAAGCCATAGCTGTTGTCAGCAAGGAAAGCTCTGCAGGGACAAGCCATGGTGTTAGCAGACCAATTAAGACAGATGGCAGTAACAGAATTAAAAATAAGAAATGACGTGTCCAAAAGCTTTTCTCTTTTCCCTGTCCTTTGAGCTGGGGACAGGTATTGTGCCACTCTTTCTAGTTACCTTAGCCCAGCCCAACTTTTACTGCTGAAACTGCTCTTGCTCTCTCTGCAGAGGACTGCGTTACCTAAAAGAACCTAACCTGCTTCTTCTAGACATGACCTAACTTCTTACCAGTGTCAGTGCATCAGCCTCCCTTTCCATGGCACAGTCCCTGAAGCCTGGAACTCAGGACTAACCAAGACATAAGGCTAAAGCAGGGAGCAACTTCCCAAGCCATTGTGTGAGCAGCATGCCTGCAGATAACATAGCAAAGTCTTACTGATTGGACCCGAGATTTGATTAGATCAGATCAAATCAGACTTGATTAGGTCAGAATTAATTCAGGACTGCTACTTTACGGAAAGGTGCCTTGTTTTCATGCTAGGATTTTATGATGGTTAGAAAACATAAATACTTCTATATTCTGCCAACCATTTGTGATTTCATTATTGCTAAATATTTGAGGTGACTGAGGTGTGAAAACAAATTGCAGTCCTGTCTGTGGCAGATGTGCTGTATTACCAGCACTGCTGCAAGTGCTAAATGACAATGTCACATGGGCAATTTTTAGCTGGAATGGAGAGATGCACTCACAGTTTAGCTTATTAATA
Organism: Ramphastos sulfuratus; assembly: GCA_013399055.1. Lineage (NCBI taxonomy): Eukaryota > Metazoa > Chordata > Aves > Piciformes > Ramphastidae > Ramphastos > Ramphastos sulfuratus. The sequence continues at coordinate 102,284 of WBNM01030097.1, forward strand.
AGCACTGCATGTTTAAAGAGCCTCACAGTAAAAAAGAATACTTCTGAACATAATGATTCCCCTCTCAGGAAGTGATTACTTGTTTGGATCATATGAAGCCAGCATCACCATCAAGTGCCCAACACAAAACAGCTGCTGCCCTTCTGTTCTGAAGGTTGTTAGACATCATTTTTGCATATCCTAAAAGCCTGCATGCACCAGTGAAAAGGAGCTAACTTTTCTTGTGTTTAGTGTTGTGCAGAGGAAGTGCTGAGTTCTCACTTATTTGATAATAGGATTCCTCACCCTCCTCCTGCTCTCATTTTTTTTCCTGCTGAAATAAGAGCTTGAGCCCAGACACCTTAGGCTCTCAGCAGGCCTGGAGGCTCTCACTCCCCTCTGTGCATGCGAGGGGAAATGACACATTGCAGGGCAGCATGCAGTGGAAAGTTGAGGGAAATGGCAAACTGGACACATTACTTCTCATTAGGGGAGCTAGAAACACTGAGCTTACTCGAAGAAGTCTGCTTCCCACACTTACACAGCTGGAAAGCTGCAGTTGCCGTATACACAGGTATAATACCTTCCTTCTTTTGTTTTCCCTATCTCCTCACCCCTCTAAAGGTTTTACAGAGTTTAATAGGGAGTGGCTTCAAGGTTCCTCAACAGGCTGCTGCTTGCACAGGGTAGATGGCTTTTAGATGTGTGTGTAGGAGACTGAAACGAAGGACAGGGCTGGAAGGTCTCCCAAGGTTTCTCAGGCTCCTCACTGTCTACATTGTGAAAAGTTATCACAAAGCCAAGTTAGTCATGGCTTAAGAGGCACAAGCAAAATGAATTCTCCAAATACCACCGATGTACAGTGATGGAGCCATGGAATCACCTCGGCAGCAGCCTCGGGATGAGCCTGGAGGCATTCCAGATCCAATCAGCTCCCTAAGGACTGCTGCTTTGCACAGATTTCTTGCAGGAGTCAGAGGAATTAGGCCACACTTCTGCTGAGGTTTTTCTTTTGAATGGTGCCTCTCTTCCACTGTTTGGAAAGTTAATGGCATGCTAGGAGATGTTCCCCTGCCTTCTTGGAAACACATGGTGACAATTACAGGTTTAGCCGAGCTTGGAAGGCACAGGCACATCCCCACTTGTGTACCTAGAATGATTAGTTGGGCTTTGTGATGGTTTGGGAGTTACCCACCCCCCACACAATGAAATCCCCCAGACTAGCCTCAGCCAGCTGGAAGTTAAGGACTGAAGCTCTATTTACAGCTTAGCACAATGTACAAGCAGAGATAGACACAATAGGCAGGTATATACAAGTTAAAAGTGATACGGAAACATGAAAAATACCCCTCCAAAGCAATCAGGCTTCCAGGAGGCTCCTGACTCAAACCTCCCCCATCCTTTCCCTTCCTTTCCCTCCCCTTCCCTCCCCTTCCCTCCCCTCAGCAATACCCAGATCAGTTCCTGTATATCTCAGGTAGTAAATCTGGAGAGATCTGAGGTGAGATGTCAAAAAAGACACCAAGAAGGTGAGAGGAAATAAAGGGTTAGGTCAGGTCAGAGCTAAGGCAGAAAGCAGCCACAGACTGCCAGAGTGAAGGAGCAGAACAACAACTGAGGACTACCTGAGCAGTGTGAGAGCAGTGAGTGTCTGAGCTATATTGTGATCAGTTGTGCTTCTCAGCAAAAGAATGAGTGATACAGGTTACTGATGTTGTTTTTCTTCTCACAGCTAAGGATTTAATTTCTCTCAGTAAAATATTCCAACTAGCCTCAAACCAGCACAGGCCTAATAACAGGGAAAAAAAAAAAAAGCCCTGATTAAGGTGTTCTTGAGTTTCCTTCTGCTTCCATACTTCAATATTTTACTGTTTGCAGTGTTTCTTTTACCATTTATTAATATAGGAGTGGATGAGGCAGATCTCATCATCACTCAGTCACATTTCAGGCAAAAAATCACCTCTGGGATGACACACCTGAAAGCAACCCTCCTTGAACTGTGTCTTCAAATCCACCACAGAGTCATAGCTGCAGCTTTTGTGCATTCTAAACAGTTCATCCTCTCACGAAAAAGAGATGGAAGAAGGATGCAAAGGCTGACGTTGTGCAGGACTCTACTGAACTGAGCTTGTGAGCAATGCAGGGATCTTCCTTTGGGTTCCCTCCCTGTGATCTGCCCTGCACAGCTTGTTCCACCTGTGTCAGGTAAGGGTCACACACAGCTCTGTCACTCATGCCTCACCTTTATGAATACTAGTCTGACAAATTTGGTGCCTTTTTATGAAGAAGCCACAGAGACAGTGGAGAAGGGAAGGGCAACTGATGGCATCTACCTGGACCTGAGTAAGGCTCTGTCCCACGTGGCATCCTGGGAACCAAGCTGGAAAAACATGGACTGGATGTGTGGAGCACTGCTGGGTAAGGAATTGGTTGGATGGTGGCACCCAGAGAGTGGTGATCAAGGGCACGATGTCCACCTGGAGACCAGTGCCAAGTAGCACCCC
>WBNM01030097.1:107525-135626 GCA_013399055.1 Ramphastos sulfuratus
GACGCAGAAGGATGGAGGTGACGCAGAAGGATGGAGGTGACGCAGAAGGATGGAGGTGACGCAGAAGGATGGAGGTGACGCAGAGGATGGAGGTGACGCAGAGGATGGAGGTGACGCAGAAGGATGGATTTCAGCCACCCTTTGTTTTTGAGCTAGCTTGCATTGGTCTCTGCTCCAGCTGGCTTCTCTGTGTAGGTCCCAACCACTTTCCTTTGCTCCTCTCCATCTTCCCCCTCATACTTTGTAAGCTCCCCTACTCTCTGATGGCATGAAGCACAATGTTGACTTTCTAAACCAGCAAGCATTCAGTCATTAAGAAAGCTCATCCAGTTCCAACCCCCTGCCATAGGCAGGGACACCTCCCACTAGTACAGGTCACTCAAGGCCTCCTCCAACCTGGCCTTGAACACCTCCAGGGAGGGAGCAGCCACAACCTCCCCGGGCAACCTGTGCCAGTGTCTCACCACCCTCACTGCAAACAACTTCCTCCTAACACCCACTTTCAATCTCCCCTCTGCCACTTCAAACCCATTGCCCTTGTCCTGTCATTGCAAGACCTTGTCAATAGTCCCTCCCCAGCCTTCCTGGAGCCCCCTTCAGATCCTGGAAGGCTACTCTAAGGTCTCCTGGAAGCCTTCTCTTCTCCAGGCTGCAGAGCCCCAACTCTCTCAGCCTGTCGTCATAGAAGAGTATATACATAGTGTGTATATATATATATACACACATACACACGCACATATATATACACACACATATATACATACACACATATACACACACACACACACACACACACATATATATATATATATAAAGGTAAGCAGTAAAGCTTCAGATTATTCTGCATTCAATATATATATATTTCTGGTCCCCGATGCTAGAAAATTGCTAACACTCATCACAGAGGGGACAGGAGAAGTGAGACATCTGAGTCCTGCAAATGGGACCTTAATTAGAAAGTATAATATGTCTTTATTTTTAATATTTATTTTTTAATTAGAAAGCTTTTTTCTTTTCAATCAGAAATTCTAGTAGGCTTTTATTTTTAATTTTTATTTTTAATTAATTTTTTAAATTAAAAATTCAGTACATTTTTATTTTTAAGTAGAAAGTTTTGTGAATTTTAATTAGAAATTCTAGATGTTTTTAATTTTTATTTTTAATTAGAATTTTTAGAATTTTAATTAGAAATTCTAGCATAGTTTTTTAATTTTTACTTTTAATTAGAAAGGGTTTTTAATTTTAATTAAATTCTAGCATGGTTTTTAAATTTTTATTTCTAATTAGAAAGTTTTTTAAAATTTTAATTAGAAATTCCAACTTTTTTAATTTTTATTTTTAATTAGAACATTTAAAAATTTTTAATTAGAAATTCCTGTACATTTTTATTTTTAATTAGATTTTTTAATTTTCAATCAGAAATTCTAATATGAGCTTAGTTTTCATTTTTATTTTTAGTTAGAATGTGTTTTTAATTTTTAATTAGAAAGTTTTAAAAAAAATTAATTAGAAATTCTAATAATGTTTTATTTTTCAGTTTTATTTCAAATTTGAAAGTTTTTTATTTTTAATTAGAAATTCTAATATGGTTTTATTTTTTTATTTCTAATTAGAAAGGTTTTTTTTTTTTCAATTAGAAAGACTAGTATGTTTTTTATTTTTAATACTTACATAGCTTTAATGCTAGGTTAGCACTTTGGAGAAGAGAAATGTTTCTTAGCAATGAACCAGCCTTAACACTTTGAGGTGAGAGAGATCACAGTGAAATCTGCTTTTGAGAAACAACAGAGCATCCTCAGTCCTTCTACCTAGGAAAAGAAAAAAGAACCCAGCAGGAAAATAAGGAAAACTGCAAGTCATCCTGAAGGTATCACACAGCAGTGACACAGACAGGCCGTGTAGCTCAGATGGTCACAAATGGTTTCTAGAGGCTGGGGATCAGCACGGATACAACAAGCAGTGAGCTCTGCGGCAAGAGAATTAAGCTGAAAAGCTATTTCCAAGTGCTGATGCTGGGTACCAAACCTGTTACTTCCCCATCCCTCTGAATCGGGTTTTGGCCTTTGTGACCAGGTGATGTGACCAGGACTGGGCACACACAACTCCTGCACTGCGAGGGTGGTGACTGGGAGCCCCTTCCACTGCAGTGCTCCTCCCTCCTTTCATACAGAGTAAAGTCGCAGTGGCTGGGCTGGGTGTGCGGCAGGGAGCTGTGCTGTTCTGTGCCAAACCGGCAAGGCAAAAGCCAAGAGGAGCAGAAGAAAAGTCATTAAATTAAAGCAGAAACCACTTACTCATCAGTACGTTAAAGATGGCAGCCTTAGGGCAGGTGGCTGACAGAAACCACATCGCAGCGTATCGAAATATTTTACAAAATAATCAGAGGTGCAAACCACCTGTGAGATCCTCCTGTTTGCAAACTGGAAAGTGGGTCTTACTTCTCAGGATGTGACTGATTTCGACCCTCCTGTGTGTCAGCACACTTCCCATGCAAGTCCTAGATGGGGTTTGTGCCAACTGACCCAGCCAGGACCGGCCCTGTGGCCACCCAATGGGCACAGGGTCTGCAGTGACATGCAGCAGTCTGGCTGCAGCTGCCAGCTGCACCGTGCCTCGGCAGCAGCTCTCCTTCGCAGCAGCGAAGAGGTGTTCAGGAGGTGGGCTTTTAGGTTTGGGGCATGATTAGAGCACCCCATGGGCATGCAGTACTGGGCATGCAGCCACAGCAATATTTGGACTTTGTGGAAGTGTTGGCTTTCCTCGCCCAAAAGTCAATCCCAGCACAAGAGTGTCCCTTGTCTGAACACACAGCTGGGGGTGGCCAGAGCCACCATAAAGGCTCAGTCCTGGCAGGTGACCCAGAACTTGGTCTCAGCTTCACTTCACGTGGCTGGAATTTGACCTTTGGGATTTGGTGGGTGGTGAGTTGCTACTGCTCTGCCACCCCCACGGCTCCACGGGCAGCTCATGTCCATCTGTATCGGGCTGGCAGGGTCCTCCTTCCCTGCCCTTCCCCCGGGATGCCCCAGCCAGGCAGTGTGAGGGGCAGGAGCCAGCCTGGGCTGAAGGGCAGTGCTCTGCAAGCCCAGGCTGGGCTTGTGCCAAGGCCAGCGATCCCCCCAGATCCCCCTCGGCCTGGGCACACTGTTGGGCACCGAGCAGAGGAACATGTGGGTAGCTTGGCCTTCCACCCCAGCTTCCCACACCCACCAGGCAAGGCCTGATGAACAACAGAGGATGCTCTGCCAGGGCTGTCAGAAACAAACCAACAATGATCCTCTGCAGGATTGCTTCGAGCTGCAAACAAAAGCTGACTAAAACCACACAACAGATCTCCCTCCAGGCCCCGAGGGCAATCGAGAGGAGGATGACAATGGCAGGGCCCCTCGGGGCCCTGTGCCAAGGACACTCACCAGCAGGACAAGCACATCCTGCTGCCTGGCAGAGCCCCTGCCTGCCGCCAGACCTTTTGTCTAGCATGTATGAACCTATCCTTGCCTGCAGACCGCTTCAGCTATGCCAGAACTGTGCCTACCACCGACCTCCTTGCCAAGAGCTCAGTGCCTCTTCCAGCTGCAATCTCCACCCTCTGGTGCCAGCTCCTGCCCATGCACTTCAAGGCTTCCCGGGTAGCAGCAGTGCCTGCCTGGGCTGGATGTGACATGGGGGTTAACACCTGGTACTCAGAAATGAGTCAGCAGGTCCCTTGCCCCCACAGCCACCACCTGGTTTCCAGAAACACTGACTGTTTGCAGATCATCCCAGCGTCTGGTGAACACAGAAAAACGAGACTCTGAGCCTCCAAAGCAGAGAAGCACACAGTTAAAGGACAACACCTCAGAGGGCTACAGCAGAACCTGGGGTCACTTTCCATCCAGGACCAATCAGACCTAAGATCTCCAGCTGAATGGCAGTGTATCCCTGCAAGTAATGACACTCCTTCAGCAGACACTACTACCACAGGCATAATGAAAACTGCAACCCAAACCTCACTGCTTGATTTTGTCTCTTGCAATACCCACTCTACTTCCCTCCCTGGCCAGCATCTCAGTTTGTTTGTTTTTTTTGTTTTTGTTTTTAATTATTTTAGAAAAAAAGAGTATTATTTAAAAAGTATATTAAAAAAAAAAAAGAAGTTATAAGGACACCAAATTTTTGCCGTAAAAGCAAAATGATTTGCTCTTCTCTCCCTTTTGAAGATGTGATGGCCAGGACCATCACTTAGGATGAGGAGGTTGGTCTTGCTATATCCTACAGCACTTGAGCACTTGTTCAAAGGGCTGCTCCAATCTCACAGCTTCTAAGCAACACATGAAGACAGGAGAAGAGAACAAGATTTTTATGTGCTGCTGGTGTGAGAGAGGCAGGAAGCATCATGGCTCCTCTCTTAAAGTCCTACAAACTAAAATCTTGATAGAAGATTTTACTAAGATAGAAGATAACACTAAAATCTTGATAGAATTCTATCAAACTAAAAGCTTGATAGAAGTTCTCGACTTTGGTCGGTTGGCTGGTTGGGTTTGGGGTGTTTTGGGGGTTTTTGGGGTGGTTGGTTTTTAAGAAGAAAAGCGAATCAAGGAGATCCTCACTCACTCATGCTCTTTGAACAGCCCACCCAGCATGTGTTTTACACAGTCAATGTAGTGCTTGAGCTTTGGCTTCTGGGACTTTAATTTTAAAGAATCTTCTAAATAGCAAAAAAAGCACAAATTGATCGGAACAAATAATTGAGACTCTGAGGGGATGATGAGAAGAAAAAAATTTGAAGTTGTTTTGTTTCAAATATCTTTAACAGCCTTTTCCAAATTTTTTGCACTGTGTTTGTATTCTAAAATTATTTTCAAAGGCACATTGGTCATCACCTACAGGAGAAATCATATCATGTGCAAAGAACAGGTATTGTGCCTTTCTGCATGAGCATAAAGGAATCATTCCTCAAAAAGCATTCCATGTTTCTCTGCAAGTTCTTTGCCATTTTTAAAAGTTCTTTTTGTTGTGGAAATCTTTTCCCCCACTTTGTCCATTTCTCCCTGCCTCTTCTCATTCCCAGAACCAGTCACCCACCCCACACCTGAGCACTCAGTTAACACAACCTGGCTTACAGCTATTCAGATGTAAATTCTGCTTATTAAAATGAATTCTAAATGATCATTCTCATTTTGGCTCATCCATTTGCATAAACTTCATTTCTGCCATAGTGAGCTCCAACAGTCCCTGTTTGCAGTTCGTGAGCACTTAACTTTTACCACCAATGATAATAAAAAAGGGCCCACTGGTTTATTCAAGTAAGTCTCCGTTACTCATCATGAACCATGTAGCTAACAAATACAGTCTTCATTTCATCAACCCACTGGCTGCTCAGAGTGAGGGTGGAGATATGTGGGCTATGAGTTGAAGAAAAGAGGTTACTGAGGTTAAAAAGAGGAACATTTGACTGCGTATGCCCCCGGTACCTCTGCTGCTTATTCCCTCTGTGCTTTGCTGGTAGGCATGCAGCCAGCACTGCTGCCCAACGATCAGCTGCTTAGGTAGCAATTTCTTCTGCTAGTGGATGTGGTTGTGCATGTGGTTTTGCTTCAGCATGTGCAAGTCCAAAACAACATACAAGTTGGCATACCCCTGCATTTCTCCTCAACATTTAACTAACATCCTTAGAATAGGATGTACGTTATCAGAGGTTCAGCAAACTTGCGTGCAATTCACTTACACCTCATACACATGCATATAGTTGCATGCAAGAGATGCATCTTCTCACCATGTTCTCCCCTGAACACAATCAGTATGGAGAGTCCTGCACAGCTAAGAAGTCATGCACTAGACCTAACACTCTGGCCTCCCTGAGTTCTGCACAGCCTAAGAGCCAGTGAACAAAAGCGAGGCTATTCAGGGCAGACTCAGAGTCATCCTACCAGTTCTTGCATCCTCCTACAATAAGGTGGTCACAGTTTTCCATCTGCTGCATGCCTCTGCCATTGCTTCAAAGCCCTGGTCTCACTTCTACAGAAAATCTCTGGACAAGATCCTCATTGCCCTCCTGCAAGCTCAGCACCGCTCAGCACCGCTCGCCAAGGATATCCCAGCGGTCGCTGCGGACACAACCACCTAAATCCAACACTCCCTTGTGCTGGTTTGAGGCTAATTGGAATATTTTAATGAAAAACATTATTTATAGGCTGTGAAAATAAAACAGTGGTGATGTCTGCTTCACTCATCGGCTTGCTGAGATGTATAAGAAGAAGAACACAAACATAGATAAGACAGAGTCTCTTGGTCTCTCTGGGAGCTCTCTGGGTCTCTTCCTCTCTGCTAACCTAACTAACCACTCTGCTTCTAACCCACCTTGCCCATCCTCCAAACTCACCTTGCACATAAGCCAAACCCTGGGGTAAGGTATAGGGGTGGGGAGAAGGTGGAAGGGTGGTTGGGAGCCCCTCCTGGGGTCTCTGGTTTCTGGGAGGGGAATTGTGTTTCTGTATTCCCTTTAACTTGTCTATGTCTGTAACTATTCCTGTCTATTGTGTATATCTCTGCTTGTACATTGTGCTGAGCTGTAAATAGAGCTTCAGTCCTTAACTTCCAGCTGGCTGAGTCTAGTCTGGGTGGTTTTACAAAGTGTGGGGGGCAGGGAACTCCCAAACCATCACATCTCTGTAGCCTTAGCATGAAGTTGTTCCTGTGATGGTGACCTGCTCCTCTCTGCCAGCAGATCAGACAACAAATGCAGGCTCTGCAAGACAAGGGAGATGCAGGACAAGGCTGTGTCTCACAGCAGGGTCAGGCAGCTTCTGTGGGTTGAAGGGGTGGTTTTATCCCAAGATGCTCTGACTCCCCCATCCCTATCCCTAAACAGCACTGACAGGTGTCTCCAGGCACCCATCCCACCATAAAACACACTAACAGTGCTGCCCACATAGGATCAGCCAAAAGAAGCCTATGGGAGGCACTGAGCTGGCAGAGCTGCCCCATGGGGATCTCCACCTCTGTGGGAAAGAAATGGCAGCAGGTGTCTTTATCCTCTCCCCTTCCTCATACTCTTCCTCTTCAGCTAGTAAATTTGGTTCGTTTCCTACTTGTAACAGAAAGGGGAAGGCACTGACTGCCTCCCTAAGCTGTTCATACTCTAAAGCAACACTGAAAGGCTGGGGAACAGCTGGAATCTAGGCCGTTTCAAAACGATGCCAAAAGGCAGCCCTCGTTACTACACCTGTCCCCGGATCCCCCGTAACGATGTTTGTGGGTTTGCATCACAGTTTCCTACATTTAAAAAGAAGTATTAAAATGATCTCTTCTGCTGCCGGTTGAACCCACGAACAAGTGGGCAAATCTGAGTAAGTGGTTAAGCGGAGCCATGGAAATGTGCCCGCACCCAGGGCTGGCAGCAGCCCAGCACAGACAATTGGAAAGATAGAAGAAGATTCTTTAAGCTCTTGTAACAACAAAACGTCAAAACCAAACAAATACCAGACAAAAGTGGGGGCTAAGTGTTGACTGTGGCTCGTTAAGAGTTTAGCAAACAAAGCAGTCGCAGGCTGCCCTGGGGCTGCCCCGCTCCAGCCCCGGACTCTCCTCTGACTTTGCAGGGAGCTTGTTCCTGCAATCCACCCACCCCCCAAAGCTGCCTCTGCTTTCTGAGCTCTCCTGGGTGAGGTGGCAGATGCTGCATCACCCCATGGCGTTTCGGCATGACTGTTTGCAACCCTTCCTCTCATTCTGCCCCTCCATAATTACTTTAATGCAATTTTACTAAAATTCCACCATCCTGACATTCAGGTATTGGTATCAGTACTGCCTCTTAATTTTTCTTCTTCTCTTTCTTTCTCTTCTCTTCTCTCCTCAACCCCACCCCCCACCCCCCCTTTTTATTTTTTTTCTCTTTTTTTTCTTTAATCCCCTTTTTATGCTTTTATGCTGAACCTAGGTTATGAGTTTCATGGCTTCTGTGGGTTACATAGGAAACTCAGTGTTACTATTTTGATGTAGAATGCAGACATCTTTGTGGTCATACTTATGATAGCTGAGCTAAACTCAACAGGAAATGGCATTTATATTTGCCTGTTGGCTCAGGGTGCCTATCCCACAACTACACTGTAGAAATAACTGATAAACTGATGGGAAATCAATGAAGGCTGATCCAGACAGAAGGAACAGGCAGGTGATATGCAAGGGGTTCAGGTATAAACCGTACCATTAGGCATTGTTGTAGAGTCAGAACAAGTTTAGTTATCAAACTGGGGTTGTTTTTATGCTCAGGGTAGGAGGGAGGCTTCAGAAGGAAGACCTCCACAAGGAACTTTAGAATTTCAGTTTTTTCTTCTCATGTAACTGTCACAGTTAATAATTCTTTTGTCGTAGTCACTTTAAGACGTAGCTGCTGAAATTCTGTGAGGAGAAGAATCCAGCATAGGGAGTCAGAAAAACAACCATTTACAAGTGCATTTGATTCCTAGGAACACACACATGTCCATATGTAGCTAGGTTTGGTACAAGATACTGGCAGGACTGATGCAATACAGGTTCCTCTGTCCCTCTGACTGGGAGACTGGCAAGGATGCTAAAGAGTAGCTGTGGTTTGGGTGGGCAAGGAGCTGGGCCTCAAGCTGCAACGTTTTGAGGTGAATCTGTAGGAAATGGTGCTGCCCACCTGGCACTGAGCTCCCAACCCAGTGACCTACTGGCCTCACCCTGGCTCTTGAGAAAGGGAATGTTTCTCAGAGATTTTCTTCTATCAGCTCCAGCATCATCATACAGCTCAAATATAGTTTGACACAACACCCTTAGAGTTTTAGCTCATTCTTATTCTGTTCAACCACAATTTGCTCATTCTTCCTCCAATGCTTTACAGTTGTAGGACCTGGGGACCTGTCCCTCTTTGCTCAGTTAGGTGAGGGGTGAAAGGGGCACTTGTGGCTGTGGTGAAGGAATGCTCCCTGTTCATCTGAAGTTCCATTTTCTGAATTTGGAAGTCTCGTTCGTTTTGAGGATTTTGGGAGGCTGTGTGCAGCTCTGCTTAGGTTTAATCTGAGCTGATACCTTGTGTTAACAAGGTCAGAGGGCTTGCCGAGGCTGCATACTTCCTCTGTGATCTCCACCTAAGCCGCTTGAAAAAAGGTGTTGTGAAAAGTTGAAGCTCTCTTTATGTCAAGCAAGCCTTTGTTCATTACAATAAAAGGCAATACTGAACATTATTAGCCTCGGTGGGGGGCAACCGTTAGAAGCTGCATTTCCATTTGTGCATGCCGTGCATCTGCCAGCACTTTGTGTACTAGCAATTGCAAGTTCTTCCACCCTGGCTGCTCTGTCTGCTTTGCCCACTATTTGTGTGGCTTCACACAGCAAAGGGGGGAAAAAATTGTAATAAAAACAGGAAAATGTGACTATCAAACTCCTAGCCTTGGCAGGTGAAACTTAGAGGGACAAAGCAGCCTGTGAGTTCACATGCAATGTGATAATCTCTTCTGAATGTTCCTTTTCCCTCTACAAGCTCTGTTAAAGGAAACCTGGGATGTCCCAGGAGTGTTTGATGTCCTAATCAATTAGTGTGATTTGATAGCCACATCATGACCACCAGTTAAAAGGACCCCCAGGGAATAGATGCCTTTCTGAGAATGATGACAGACACTGGGCAGGAAATTTCATTTGGATACCCAGGGCTGGTTTGGTTCACAATAATTCTCTACAACAGTGTTTGTTGATTTCCTCAAAATATAGCCAGCTGATCCACTTACAAGCTAGCTCCTGAAGCATCATTTTGGCCTGTTAAATACAATAGCTGCACATCCTCTCTGGTTGGCCTGAATATAGTGGATGGCACTGCTGCTAGGTGAGAAGAATCAAGATATTCCTTGGTAAATGAAGAAACATAGAATCATAGAATGCTTAAATATCATCTAGCCCAAACCCCCTGCAGTGAACAAAGGTATCTCCAACTAGATCAGGTTGCTCAGAGCCCTGCCCAACCTTCAGTGTTTCCAGGGATGTTGCTAGGTGAGAAAAATCAAGATATTCCTTAGTAAATGAAGAAACACAGAATCCTAGAATGCTTTTGGTTGAAAGGGACCTTTTAAATATCATCTAGCCCAACCCCTCTGCAGTGAACAAAGATATCTCCAACTAAATCAGGTTGCTCAGAGCCCAATCCAACCTTCAATGTTTCCGGGGCTGGGGCATGTGTTACCTCTCTGGGAAACCAGTGCCAGTGTTTATCACCCACATTATAAACATTTCTTCCTTATATCTATTCTAAATCTCCCCTCTCTTAGTTTAAAATCATCACCTCTTGTCCTATTGCCACAGACTCTGCTTAAAAGATTGTCCTCATCTTTCTTGTCAGCACCCTTTAAGTACAGGAAGGCCACTAGGAGGTATCCCTGAAGCTCTTTCTTTGGGCTGAACAGCCTCAGCTCTTTCAGCTTTTCCTCACAGGAGAGGCTTTTCATCCTTCTGATTAGTTTTGTGGCCCTCTCCTGGATCCACTCCAAGCAATTAATATCTTTTGCTGAGGACTTCAGAGCTGAACACAGTGCTCTGAGTAGGGTCCCACCAGAGTAGAGTAGAAGGGAAGAATCACCCTCCTTGAGATGCTGGTCATGCTTCTGATGCAGCTCAGGACACAGGTATTTGTCTGGGCTTAAGTGCACATTGCTGACTCGTGTCCAGCTTCTCACCTGAGTCCTGCTCCACAGGGCTGCTCTCAATCCCTTCATACTCCAGTCTGTATTAACACCAAAGGCTGTGGTGCAGGACCCTGCAGCTGGCTTTGCTGAGCCTCAGGAGGCTCACTTGTCAGGTGTGCCAAGGTCCCTCTGCATGGCACCCGCATCCCTCAGGTGTGGCAGGCTGGCTCCTCAGCACAGTGTCATCTGCAAACTTGCTGAGGGGGCACTCAGTCCCACTATGTCATTGTTCGACATGTTAAACAGTTCTGGGCCCAGTATGGACCCCTGAGGGACACCGTTTGTGACTGATTTCCATCTGGACATGAAGCTGTTTACCACTACCCTTTGGATACAACCACCCAAACAATTCTTTATCCACTGAACAGTCATCATCTTCATCCACATCAAATCCACATCTCTGCACTTGTGGTGGTTTGGCCCTGGCTGGAGGCCAAATGCCCACTAAAGCTGCTCTATCACTCCTCTTCTTAGATGGACAGGGGAGAAGGCAAAATATGACAAAGGGATGGTAGTAAGGTAGAAGCCATTTAATAATGCTAGGCACGAGCAAAGAGGGTGGCTGGAAGCAAAAGCAGAGATGTTGCTCTCCACTGCCTATCAGCAGGTGATCCTCAGTCATTCCTGGGAAGAGGTTTCTTTGGAGGGCAGACATCATGGATGAGTATCCCCACACCTCCTTCTTTCACTTCTCATGTCTGAGCTGATGCCATGTGGCATGGAACACCCCATGGCCAGTCTGGGTCAGCTGGCCTGGCTGTGTCCCCTCCCAAGATCTCATCCACCTCTCAGCCTTCTCTGGGGCAGGGAAATGCCTGGGTGCTTGTTTCAGCAGAACACAGAACACTGCTGTGTTATCAACACCCAGCTACAGCACTGCAAAACACAGCACTAGAAAGCTGCTCTGAGGAGAATTAACTCCAGCTCAGCCAAACCCAAGACACCAATTCAAAAAGAAGAATGTTGGGGGGCGGGGGAGGGGAGGTGGTGGTGATGTCACAGGCATTGCAACAAACATCCAGCAGAAATGTGAGGTGCATGGTTGAGAGAAGCAACTGCTTCAAACAGAGGCTGGGCAGTCAGAAATACTGCTCCTTGGCTCTCCTCAGCTTCCTGAGCACACATACTGTTAGTGAGACAACGTGGGGAACTGGGGCACTGGCCCTGCAGAAAGTGCTGTATGGGACCTTATCCAAGTAACTACGTTCTTGAACAGCAGCCATGCCAGTACCATCCCACCTTTGGCACAGAGCAGCCATGAGGTGGCACAGGAGCAGCCATGAGGTGTCAAAGGCAGAGATGGTTTTCGTGTCTCAGCTGCTGAAGGTGCTCTTGGCACCACCGTTAGGCATTGCAGCAGCTTCACTGGGACCTGAAGCAGTGTGAGGGGATCAGAGAACACTCCTTAAAATCCAGAAACCAGGAATGTTTTAAGAAAATGTGTCTTGCCATTTTGGACACTGAACTTCTGGTGCAGACCTACCGCATTGATGAAACTTTCTGCTCTTCATTTATCAAACATCTTCAGCAATTTCAGTTACAAGCAGGTAGATATCCACTACCTATGAGTTAATTTCAGCTAAGAAGATTCTGCCTAGCTTGTTGTGAAGATGACTCTAATTAGCTCAGCTTAGCTTTTCCATTTCACCCCAGTGGTGGCCACTGTGTGAAAGTTGTTAACTTTTGAAGTCTTTGTTTGCCACTTTGTGTCTGAAGAGATCGATCTGCTTGTTCTGGTCCTGAGCTTACCTTTGCTTCTCACATTTCATGTCTTCTTAAATCTGCTTATTAACACTTTCACTATATTGCCCTGTGTTCAACACCATCTCAGTCACACTTCTGCTGAAAGTCTTATTCACACATTTGTCTTCTCCAGGCTTGATTATTGTAATTTTCCTTCTTTGTGGCCTTTGCTAGGAGTTTGCTTTCCTCACGAGGGACAAGAAGGATCATAAAATAAGAACAACTGACACTTTGTGTTGCACAGAACAGGGAAAATAAGAAGTTAGAAATGAAAGTCCTCAGCTTCCATTTAAGGGCCTGTGCCATCAGCTCTTCAGGCACAGCCCAGATAAAAAAGCACAACTCCAGGCTGGGTGGAGAATGGTTGACAGCAGCCCTGAGGAACAGGCCCTGGGGGTCTGGGGTGATGAAAAGCTCAAGATGAGGCTGCAGTGTTCATGCAGCCCAGACAGCAACTGTGTGCTGGGCTGCAGCAAGAGCAGTGTGGGCAGCAGGGCAAGGGAGGGGATTGTGCCCCTTTGCTCTGCTCTCCTCAGACCCCANTACCATTCTATGACTCTCCAAACAACTTACTCTCCTTTCTGTCTTGAGCTACTCCTTAGGAGCAAAACTTGCCCATTTTTCACTGCCCAGCTCAAACCCTTATCCATCATTATACACCTTCATGTTGATCAGTAAGCCGATAGCAGTGGATAAGACCACGCTGCAGGAGAGACTGAAGTATTCTGACCACTCAAATGTCTGTTTCAGAGGTAGTCCCTAACCTACCTGAAACAATGGCAGAGCCAGATGCTTGATACTCAGTGATGCAGCCACTGCTCTGCAAACGAGTGCAGAGTGCATGATTCCTTAGCTGACCAACTGCACGTTGTAAAGAGCAGAACAATAACACTCCATGTGTGCCAAGAGCAGCATCCTCACATGTTGGCACCCTTGGTTTGGAACATGCTACAGAGGCAGACCTCCTGCCATGCTGGTTCCTTTCATTGGGAGGATGCTTTAGCTTATACATATGCTTGGCTTTTACTGGTGGGGTGGAAGGTAAGAGAGCCTATAAAAGTCAGGTACTTCTGGCAATAGGTGCTTCAGTTAGGTATGCTTTGGTGAGGGATTTTGGCTAGGGCTTTGGTNTTTCTCATCAGCTTTCACACACCTAAGACAGCCCTTCATCAAGGCAGGGCTTGTACAGCCTTTCACATTTTTCCAACTACATCTTTAAAATGAGTATCTTGATTTAAACCAGGATAAATTCCAAGGAATAAAACTTTTGATGTAAGGAGATGTAGATAACCTGTTGTGACATATAGGACATGGACATACAGAATAGTGAGCCCATACCATACTATAAGGCTACTCTAAGGTCTCCTGGNTGACTGAGACTCTGCAATGCCAGGGTGTGCTGGTTTGAGGATAATTGGAATATTTTAATGAAAAAAAAATAGATGATAGTATGTGAAAAGCAAGCACTAGTGATGTCTGCTGCACTCACAGGCTTGCTGAGATGTATAAGAACAAGAACACAAACATAGATAACTCAGAGAGTCTCTGAGAGTTACCCACCCCCCCACACTTTATAAAACCACCCAGACTAGACTCAGCCAGCTGGAAGTTAAGGACTGAAGCTCTATTTACAGCTCAGCACAATGTACAAGCAGAGATATACACAATAGACAGGAATAGTTACAGACATAGACAAGTTAAAGGGAATACAGAAACACAATCCCCCTCCCAGGGAGCACAGGTTGCCCAGGGAGGTTGTGGCTGCTCCCTCCCTGAAGGTGTTCAAGGCCAGGTTGGAGGAGGCCTTGAGTGACCTGTACTAGTGGGAGGTGTCCCTGCCTATGGCAGGGGGTTGGAACTGGCCGAGCTTTGAGGTCCCTTCCAACCTTACCATTCTATGATTCTATGATAAAGCTCTTTCTCATCAGCTTTCACACACCTAAGACAGCCCTTCATCAAGGCAGGGCTTGTACAGCCTTTCACATTTTTCCAACTACATCTTTAAAATGAGTATCTTGATTTAAACCAGGATAAATTCCAAGGAATAAAACTTTTGATGTAAGGAGATGTAGATAACCTGTTGTGACATATAGGACATGGACATACAGAATAGTGAGCCCATACCATACTATAAGGCTACTCTAAGGTCTCCTGGAAGCCTTCTCTTTTCCAGGCTGCAGAGCCCCAACTCTCTCAGCCTGTCCTCACAGCACAGCTGCTGCAGCACTCTCAGCATCTTGGTGGCCTCCTCTGGACCCACTCCAACACTTCCATGTCCTTCCTGTGCTGGGGGCTGCAGAACTGCACACAGGACTGCAGCTGGGGTCTGAGGAGAGCAGAGCAAAGGGGCACAATCCCCTCCCTTGCCCTGCTGCCCACACTGCTCTTGCTGCAGCCCAGCACACAGTTGCTGTCTGGGCTGCACTCACACTGCAGCCTCCTCTTGAGCTTTTCATCACCCCACACCCCCAGGGCCTGTTCCTCAGGGCTGCTCTCAGCCATTCCCCACCCAGCCTGTAGCTGTGCTTGAGATTGTGCTTCGGATCGTGGCTTTGGTCTTTTTGTCACTGTGCTGTTCATGGGGGCAGGAGGTGCTTTAGGCCATTAAGGACATCCTTTATCATTTTTGCTGGGTGTTATTCACATTGCTGTTGCAGAACTTAAAGTGCAGCCTTATCAATGCATAGAGACCTCAGGCCAGAGCTTAGATACATTTTTGATGTTCCTAGAGAATGATGACACTCAACTTAAAGCTTGCTTTTGTTTCCTCTGCTTGAGTTAGCAACCTGCTCTCTTTACAGTGAAGCTACCTTCTCACTCGCTGGGATGCCAGAGTCCTCCAGCGCCTTCCCACCACTCTCCCCACGTGTCAAACCCAGGCATGTTTTACAGCAGCCTCTCAGCAAAGCCTCTCAGGGAAGCCAGATGAGGTTTCTTCAGGGCCAGCAAGCATGGGACTAGCCACAGAGGTCTGCAGTGATCCCTAACAGCACCAGGGAGGAGTGAATTTTGTGTCTGGGGGCTTTAGTGTGAGCACTCAGATATGAGGAGTGTTGAGCTCAGAGTCCAGATTAAAGTCATAGATGCCCATGGTTAGCTTCACTATGAAGTTACAGCTGGGACAAGTGGGAGATTGTTCCAGTATAAATGAAAAACATATAGTTTGTATATGGCTACCTAGAATCTGGGAAAGGGTTTTCACTTAGCAGTATCAGCAAATTACTTCTATTAAGGATGCACTGTCAAAGATGCATTCAAAGGGCTATTTCTTCTCAGCCTGTGCTGAAGCAAAAATACATTAAGTGAAAATGAAATTAAATGTTTTTGATAGCAGATGGGCTGTAGTTTAGCTAAACTTGTAAGAAAAACAAACAAATAAAGAAGAAATGGGAATCATTGACACTGGACTACCTTGAAACCAGGAGAGTTCTCAGAGCACAGTGGAGGCATGAGGCAGTGCACAGCACACAGCTTAATTCCTCTTTTTCACCCCTTCCTATTAGTAACATTAGATCAAATCCTCACTCAATGTTCTGTTTTTTCTGCCACTCTGGTTTTGCTAATGATTAATGAATTTTAAAGCAGTTTCACACAGTCAACATGCTTACAATTGCCAACCTGCAACAGAATATTTTCATATTCACGGGGAAAAAAAACCCAAAACCCAAAAAACACAACAGCAAGTATTTTGTGGTCTTTTCCTTCACTTGCTCAGAATTTTGGGTTCAGAATGTGTCTAAACTGGGATTTGATAAATGATGTATGTGATTTAAACTAAGGCAAGGTTGTGTGGATTAGCAGCACTGCTCTGCAGCAGAGAATCTCTCTAAGGAAAAATGAATTATGCAAAGAAAAATTAAACGGTACAGCAAAGTACTGACATGGCTTAAATTGTGTAACTGAGAAGCAGTGGAGAGAGACACATTCCTCCAGTGCTGGCAGTTCAGATGTTAGGGGAAATGACTCCTTCCATCCTTCACACGGGGTCCCTACTGCAACTAAATCCTTGAGTAGTTTGTCTAAAGTCAGGTGAGTCGAAGTCTAATTTTGATGAACAAAGGAATGCACAGAATGAAGTGAGTTAGGCTCTGTGCTTGGTTTCATGTCAAGCTGCCAGGTGGCTTGAGTCTGAGTGTAGCCTGTGCTTCGGTTCCACAGGGAGGATGTTGCTTTCCCTTTATACACCTCCACAGGTGTTGTAAGGCTAAGTTACAGCTATTACAACCTTAACCATTGCATTAGCACCTGGAAAAGGCTGCTGCAGGCAGTGCAGGAGAGGCACACATGAGCCATTCCTTGCAAAAACTGGGTAAGAATTACTCTACCTTGTGTGAGGCTCAAGGGGGCTCTGGGCAACCTGATCTAGCTGAGGATGCTCCTGCTTGCTGCAGAGGGGGTTGGACTGGATGACCTTTGTAGGTCACTTCCAGCCCAGCCCATTCTATGATTCTGTGGTTTCCTGTCTGTTTCAGGCTTCATTCTTTTCTGTGGAAGTTTGCCTCTTTCACAAGAGACCTTGCACTGAGGGCTTGAGAGAAACGACCCCATCAGGCTGTTCCTGGAGGGCTGACAGCAGATCAGCAGCCAGAATTCTACAACAGCACATGCAAGTTTATTGAAACTCTCTAAGGATATTAGGATGCATTATTTTCAGAGCAACTGCACTACATATCCCAGGTACACAGACAAGAAGAGGCAAGCCCAGGCTGGAAGAGATTTCAGTACAAGCGAAGTGTTCCTCTCTGTTGTATAAAGAGAAGCACAGAGATGTGACTTGCTGAAAGATAAGAAACATCTGGGAGAGCAAGAAAATGAACTCACATCTTCTGAACTGGTCCTCACTGAGTGTTATAACCACAAAGCTCTGCTTCCTCTTGTTGCTCAGTCTAGTTTCTCTTTTGTTTC
Source organism: Ramphastos sulfuratus (assembly GCA_013399055.1). Classification (NCBI taxonomy): domain Eukaryota; kingdom Metazoa; phylum Chordata; class Aves; order Piciformes; family Ramphastidae; genus Ramphastos; species Ramphastos sulfuratus. Next base: position 124,847 of record WBNM01030097.1, read on the forward strand.
TCTGCAGATTTAGTTCTTTGCTCTCTTTTACAAGAAGTCATTATTTTAAAAAAGGTGACTCTTCTCTGCTGACTGTACTCCTTCCAACAAACCATATCTACATGATTGCTTATTAGTCACATTCTATACCATGAAAGTTATCTCTTAAATACCTTCAATCTGCTTTATACTTTCCTGCTCTTCCTGCTTTATTATTAGGTTATAATGTTTATATGAACATTCCCGGGTGGACCACTCTCTGGATAAGGAACTGGCTGAATGGTGGCACCCAGAGAGTGGTGATNAGTCATAAAACCCATCATACATGGAACTCATTTCAAAGAGCTTGTTTGGGTTTTTTTTAAGATCTCAGGGCTGAAGTGAAAACATACACAGAAATAATGAAAATCCTCATGGGTTATTCCTAACACAGATGAAGTCTAAACTATCTTCCTGCGTTATTCCTGAACAACTGCTGTCACAGGTGAACTCTAAACTATATGGCAGCAGTTGGATGAAGAAACCAATTTTCTTGGCTGGACTGAGGCTTTTTCTCATTTGCTTTATGCTTGCAGTAAGCTGCTCTCCTTGAACTGTTGTGCTTCTCAAGACAGTAAAAATCTTATAGTGCAGAGAAAACTGCACTATAGATGGGGGGTGGGCTTGAGGGAACATTTTTAATGATGAAAATAAAAGATGTGAGTTCATCAGAACTCATTTCAGCAGTGCAGCCACCACGTTACTCAGTTCAAAGGAGAGTCAACACCAGTGACGAGGTTTCAAAGCCAGGTGAGTGGATGTTTGTGTCCTGAACTGCTTAAACTCCAACCCATAGTCAGTCAGTGTGAGCTGGGAAAATGGAAAACATAAGACCATGACAACAGCTTTTCCTTCTGAGTAGAGGAAGGTGGTGTAACCCAGTCAAGAAGCAATCTTCTGGGTACATGCAAGATTACTTGTATTTGAAGCTTGGTTTGTGCCCAGTTCAGAGGCATAAGTGGTCTGTGTACAGAACCACCCATATCTGCTATATTCTCCCTCTTTCCATTTCTCTCCCTTCAAATATCCTTAGTAACTTGCACTATCTGGTTCCTCTGATGGCAGTCAGCAGAGGAGCTGGCAAGGAGATCGAATAGAACCACTTTCTGTTTGCATTAGATAAACTCCCCAGTGCTAACAACAGGCACAGTGCCTGTAGGTGGGGAAAAGTATAGCCTCCAGAATCATAGAATCATAGAATGGTAAGGTTGGAAGGGACCTCAAAGATCATCCAGTTCCAACCCCCTGCCATAGGCAGGGACACCTCCCACTAGTACAGGTCACTCAAGGCCTCATCCAACCTGGCTTTGAACACCTCCAGAGAGGTTGTGGAGCNGTGCTAAACCTCACTACTTCAAACACACAGCCTAGGCAGGAGCTGACAGGGACCAACTGGCAGGGTCTAACTGGAGCTGACAGGGTCCAACCTCGGTAGCAGCAGGACAGGATTGTCCATCCATGCTAGCTACCCTGGCACAAAATTTAAGAATGACCTGACCAGACCTAAGCTCACTGAGCCCCTTCAATAGTGGGAGGGGTGGTTACCTAAGGCAGTGCCTGTGCATCACAGAGCAGCCATCGGTTCTCCAGCAACCCTCAATGCAGGGAGTCCCTGGGCCAGAGGGAATGCGTTTGAATTTCAGTGCCATTTACGGGTGGGGGTAACGCACTATAGGTATTGGAATGCAAACGAAACAATTTGGGGATGCAAGTAGTGAAAAGGGCAAGCCATTGTGGGAAAAATCTAGTATTATCATATATAATTTGTCTGAGACAGCAAGCAGCTGCTGGCTAGGATGTGCTGCTCTGTAGAAATGCAGATGGGCAGTCTGGGGAAGGCAGCGCTCAGGGCGCAGGCGGAGCGGGCACAGATCTTATCTGCCCATCAGCCTGGGTAAAGGCAGCTGATGGATTCCAGTCTGCTCAGGCATTCCTAGCGCATGGCAGTGATGGTATCTGACTGCCATTCAGGGAATTCACAAGCTACAGTGCAGGTGTTATGGGCAGGACATTTCCCTTGCTCAACGCAGCTTTTTTTCCGCCTCGCCTTAGATCCCGGTGCTGCAGGCACAGCCAAGCGCTCACAGGGGCTGCCTCTCCTTGGTCCTCAGCAAACCCATAGAGCTGGAGGCCGACAAGGGCTCATCGTTCCACACTGTCCGTTCATAGAGGAGCATCTTTCTTTCCTTCCTGGTTTTCTCGGTGACACTTTCATGCTTTGTCATGCCAAGAAAGCCTGGTTTTAGTTGAGCTGAAGTTGTACTAACAAGATGCAGAGGAAGAATCTGACAGTACCTATAGCTATGAGTGTTGGGTCTCATAGGGCTGTCAACTTATGAGTCTGAAGAAGGGAAGACAGAAAGGGGGGGAGGGGGGAAATCACTCTTCAAAATTATGCATCACACCTAATTGGATGAAAATGTTAACTGCTACTGCTGGTACAGCTGTGATCCTAATGACATGTTAGGTAGGTACAAATTCAACATGAGATAACCCAAAATTTGGTCTATGGAACAACGGTAAAAATTGAAAAGTAGAAAAGAGAGGAAGACTACAAGCATCGACAAAGCCAGATGTGGACCACAAGCCTTAAGGAGCACTTGACTCCAGTATTCAGCTTAAATCTGAAGCCTACTCCTTCATGAAGACATGCCAGGGCTTGTATGGTAGCCAGCAGCTGTAGTAATTAATTACCTTAGGTGAAGCTTTCTGAGGTGATAATCAACAAAAAGGCAGCTTTAGTATTTAAGCCACCTTAATGAGGTGCTAGAACCGAAGCCCTTTGAGGTGGATGGGGGAGGTTTATACACAGCACTATTCCAGCCTGTCTGGCTCTCCTCTCCTAACAACAGTGCATTCAAACAGTGATTACTTCAGCAACCAGGTGGATAAGGAGTTGAATTCCTGGACTGTGGTTTTTGACTTTTGAATTCTTTTTTTATTGTCTTGGTTTGGTTTGTTTTGGTTTGGGTTTTTTTTTTTTTAGCTTTTGTTGCTGCTGTTGTGTTTTCTTTACACACTCTTAATTTTCAAACTGTAAGAAGTGTAAAGATGAGGAAGTCTGACGTCGGAGGTACTGGGAGAAGGAAAAACAATCTTTCAATCACTAATTTATGCACCTTTGGTTCTGCCTGTAATTCATTTGAAGATATTTAGGGTGGGTAAATGGGTTGAAGTTTTAATAGCTCCTCATTAGCATTTTCTTTAGTACAAAACAAAACACATTCTTTTCAGAAGGTGTCCTACCAGGCCCTGCTCAGTGTGATTAATCAGCTCCTATTTGCACAGGACTTTGGAGACAGGGGAGGCTCCAAAAGTGCTGCTGTGGGTTATTACTGCTGATGTCAAACTCCTGAATTTCTTTTCCTCACTAAGCCAATCATGCAAATAATTGCCACCAAACAAACGACTGAAAACATAGGTGCAGCACTTCCTTGCCCTCGAAGAAATACTAACTTCAAAGCAAGTAAATGCAAGCAAATCTAAAAGGAACAGGGGTCTGAGCAGGCAGACATGGTTACACACGAAGGGACTGCTGTACACAAGCACCAGCCAAGACACCACACATCAGTTAGTTTCCCACCAGCAGCCCTGACAGCAGGTATCTTCCCTTGCAGTTTCTCAGTGCTAAACACAAGGAAAGTCTCAGAGGAATAGACTCCCTCTCTTTTCCATAAGATCATTTCATCCTGCTCTGAAAGGTAAATGCCCAACTCCATTTAAGGTAAGGCTGCTGTCACTGTTCTCCAGGTGTTCTCTTGCACCATTTTTGGTTGTAGCCAAAGGCCAAGACTTTGACTTTTAACTATCAAATTTGAGGCCCCACCTAAAGTCCACAGGAGGCTCTGAGTAACACCTTTGCAGCCTAAGCAGAACTATCATTTACCCTTCTTTTAGCTGTGCTGTCAATCTAATTGTGCTCTTAGTCTGTCTGCTGTACAGTTTGACATCAATAAAGCCACACAGGAGGACTCTGGCATGTGGTTATTCCTCACACAGAAATAAATTCTTTGATGAGACACTGGCACAGGTTGCCCAGGGAGGTTGTGGCTGCTCCCTCCCTGGAGGTGTTCAAGGCCAGGTTGGAGGAGGCCTTGAGTGACCTGTGCTAGTGGGAGGTGTCCCTGCCTATGGCAGGGGGGTGGAACTGGATGAGCTTTGAGGTCCCTTCCAACCTTACCATTCTGTGATTTTATATTAGACATTGCTCAGCATTAGTAAAAGTTATTCACTGGTGTTCTTTGCCCAGCCAAAGTGTAGAGGCACTTCCCAGAATAATTGCTCCCTTTACACCTGCTGTTGTTCAGGGGCTTGCTTTGGTTTTTAAATAAACAGACTGACTTCAAGTAAGCAATTGAGTATCAGAAAAGGATTCAAGTGCTGCCTTCAGAAGGGAAGAAAAGGAGCTCAGACTGATTTATTAAGATCATTGAAGGCCTCAGTAAAAGACCTTTTACTTGTTTTGTGCAAGAAAGAGACAACCTGAGGCTTACCTATATCCTTTAGAAATTGATCCTGGAGGAAGTTTCCTTGAACTCTTTGGTCTTTATCTCATGCTTAGTATTATAAAACCAGATCTGTGTACCACGACCTATTTTCAGCACAAAGAATCTCCTCTCTCATCTGACTCTGACTTTAGATTTCTTCCTGAATCACCCACTCTGAGAAACTCAAATGAAACTCAGTAAGAGCAGGGATAAATCCCTCAGAAAGGCTTCCAGGGGTGTTGGAGTATTGGTTAATTTCTGAAAATAACAGTATTAACTTTCAAGATCTGCTGGAAATACTAACGAGCAGAATGGCACAGTTACTTGCATAGGTTTGGTGCTAATATGATTGTACTGGGTCTGACTTGCCAGGCAGAAAGTGGGAGAGGTTACTCTTACTACCTTTTCATAAAAGGGTATATTTAATATGACAAGTGTAAAAAAAAAAGGCATAAGAACAACTGATGCAGTGTGGGCAGTGAATAATTTTACAATTGCTAAGAACAGTTATATATCCTAGTTTGAGGAGATAAGGTATTTCTGTCTCATTTCCCTCTCTAATTTTGCTACCTGACAGGAATGTCAGTTTGCTGGGCTGCATCCATAGCTGAATGCCAGAATGGCAGTCAGAAGGTGGTCACTTCAGGTCTGCCTCCCCAAACAAAAACTTGCAGTGGTAGCTGGTGAAGTTGAGCACCTCCTCAAGGAACTTCTTGTGATGTACAGGAGGGAGAGGGAAAATGGAGTGCTGCTGTCTGTTGCAGAATCACAGAATGTTAGGGGTTGGAAGGGACCTTGAAAGATCATCTGGTCCAGCCCCCCTGCCAGAGCAGGGTCATCTAAAGTGGGTCACACAGGAAAGCCACCAGGCAAGGCTTGATGGAGAGATGGAGACCCCACAATCTCTCTGAGCAGCCTCTTCCAGTGCTCTGTCACCCTCACGGTGGAAAAGCTTTTTCTTACCTCCTATGCTCCAGCTTGCACACTGCCCCTTGTTCTATCACTGGACAAAACTGGGAAGAGCCTGACTTTGTTCTCCTCATACTCACCCTTCACATATTTCTAAACAGGAATGAGGTCACCCCTCAGCCTCCTCCAAGCTAAAGAGACCTTCCTGCTCCCTCAGCCTTTCCTCACTAGGGAGGTGTTGTGTTCCCTAGCTCATGGTGGCTGAGGCAGAGGTCCTGTGATTCCATGGCAGTTTTGCCCTGCAGTTTGCACTGCTGCTGGGTAGAACACCTGGGCTCTGGACTCAGTTGCTGCCAACAGCAGGTTTTCTCCAGAAGAAGGGTTAGCTGGAGGAAGTGTGCACAGCTGAGGACATGCTGCATCTCAAGTGTGAGGTTTGACAGACCCTTGGGTGGACATCACCTACTTCCTTGGACCTGCACTTGTATCTCCTCCCCTCTCATGGTTTTCCAGATCTCTAAGGCAAAGGGAAACCTATCATGGTCAACTAGATAGCCATCTATCTAGCCCAGACAACTCCAGAAGACTCCAGAAGATGAGACTTCAGAAAATCAAAGCTAAATAAAAGAAAGTTGAACTGTTGGAGCGGGTCCAAAGGAGGCCATGAAGATACTCAGAGGGCTGCAGCAGCTCTGCTGTGAGGACAGGCTGAGAGAGTTGGGGCTCTGCAGCCTGCAGAAGAGAAGGCTTCCAGGAGACCTTGGAGTGGCCTTCCAGGATCTGAAGGGGGCTCCAGGAAGGCTGGGGAGGGACTATTGACAAGGTCTTGTAATGNTGTGTCCTTCAACTTTACATATTGTTTTTTGTTTTTTTTTTTTGACTAAATGGCAACGGTGTGGAAGAAAAATGAAGGATCTTTGGTTGTTTCAATGTGACAAAGTATCCATTTCTTTGTCTCCCTACTATTGGGAGGAAATGAGTGGTTAACTCACTACAGTGATACCAGAGACAATATTTTTGGACTACTGTTTTATAGCTATCACATTTTCTTATTTACAGAAGTCTAGCTGGGGCGATAACTATGGCCCTTTACCTCTCATATCTAGCTGGGGGAATGTTAAGACACAAGATGTTTACAACCTGCAGTAAAGCTGTACCTGCTCCTATCCCCACTTACCTGTACGCCCATCAGTGGAGGGTGTGCAGGCAAGAGGATCAGGGTGATCTAAAGAAAACAAGCATTTTAACACCTTCATGGGAGGTGGTGCTGCTGCTCTCAGCAGAGGTAGGAGCAGTGAGTAATCTTCAGGCACAGAAAAAGCCCCAGATCGAGGCATCAGTCACCCAGCTACTGGTGAAGGGAACTGCTGGGGGTTGCCGGGGAGGCCAAGAGGAAGAATGTGGGAGTTGTTCAGTTTTGACAAAGGTGGGTCTGAACTACCCTGGAAATCATGACTCAGATGTTTTCGTGGCCCCAGCTTGCATTCCTCCCAGCAGCCCTCTGAAGCCAAAGTCACAGTTTAGTTACATCAGTGACTCAGAGGTGTGAAGATTGGTATTTTGCACTTGGCGACCAGAGGCAGCACTAAATCGTTTAAAAATGAACGCTGATGAAAACGAAGAACTTGTGAGCATCGCTGACCATGGCTGTGCTTTAGGATGCTAAATCGAGATGAATGGTTTCATTGTACTCTGTCACTTAGTTAATGGTTCAGAGCTAAAGTGAGCCTACTGCTTAACCCTGTCAGGAGAATCTACACTAATTTTCACTTTGCTTTATGATTTAGTATATAACTGAAAGAGAAATATTATCTGTGAGCACTCCTGTGCCCTCCGTAGCTCTTCGTGAGCTAATAGAGAGCTCCCAGTTTTCCTTACATGACTCTGCCTCTTCTAGGAGAGCCCTGTAAAGCAGCAATGGCCCTCTTCTGTATTTCTGTAGCATCCAACAAATGAGGTCTACCATGATTGCCTTTCAAAGTGAAAATGCAAAAATTATTTTGTGTCATCAGCTTTGACAAACCTTGCAATTTTATCATAGCTTTAGTATGTATTGGCTGATTTCCACAGTCACTTGTTAAGGGCTGATTGCCACGGTCAGTTGTTAAGCACTGATTTTCCAAATCTCATGTTCAAATGGAGATCTTGGCCCTCATTTGCTCTTTTCAATGACAGAACTTTTCTACCTTTTGCTTGAAAAGGTGAAAGGCTTAAGAAAACCCAAAGGAAACATTCCTCCTAGGTTTGTGAATATATGGAAGGGGGAGTGAGGAGTCCTGCTAGCTGCTGCTGGGGCTGACTTTAGTAGGGAGGAAAGATAAAGGTTCACCACTATGGCAGCTGTGTGATTGTAATAGCAGTCTCCTGAGCTGGAGTGGGGAGCAGGCTACACACAGCTGTATACAACTAGAAAATGTACGTGGCTCACCCAGCAATAATCTCTTGGCACTTCTACAGAAAAAGAAAATTTTCTAATAGTGATGGGAGGAAAAAAAAGAGGAGCTTTAAATTCTGTGTTCTCACTCTAGATCTCCTTCTCAGGAGACTTCTCCTTCTCTGGAGACATTCAAAACCTGCCTGGGTTTATGTGTGTGCAATGTGTCTGCTTATGCCTTTCCCAAAGGTAGTGATTTTTAACTGAATATGTTTGTTTGTTGGCTATTCCAGAGCAAGGGGCTGCAAGCATGAAATAGCAATCAAAAATATTTTAACTGTTCCTTCAGTGGCTCCTCAGTGTGAGCTAAGTTAAAGCAATCATCCCTTATGCAGAACTGTATTAGTTTACCTGGTGTCTTGAAACAGATAAATTGTGATCCATAAGGCTCATCTTTTTGCCCTGAGGCATTAAGATGCATTTTAACAACTGAGAGAATGCAGCACAAAGTGGCATGTGGCCTTTTATTTGGGCTGATTCATGGTGGCACACTCCCAAGGAGCAAAGAGAGTTTCAGGTTTCTCTGTGGTTGCTGTAGCTTTTCTGAATTAGGCACAGGAAACTGAATGGAATAAACTGATCTCTGGTTTACAGTGAAGGTGGTGACACCGAATGAGAGCAGCAGCCCCACTTGTTCCACTGGTGGCTGTGCTGGAGTGAGAGATGGAAAAAGAACAAAAATGCCTTCCATTAAAATAGGAGGCATGTCCACTGCCTGCTCCTGAGTATTGCAGGCCCCATTAGAGACCAAAATCTCTGCACTAGCCAAGCACGGGAGGCTTGTTCAGAGCAGCTCAGTGCTGTGTTTTGCTTCACTGCTGGGAAGATGAGGAGCTCTAACAACCAGGTGCTCTAACAAGGAGGAGCTCTAAGATCAAGGAGGAAGCGCATTGTGCCAGAAACTACCTTACTGCTTTAATTTGCTGCTCCCAGGCTGCTTTCCAGTTCTCACTGTGCCATGCAGCACCACAAGCCACGAGATAGACCCACAGTGTAGAGTAAGCTGCAGTCTCATTTGCAAGGATTGATACTGCATTTTCCCTTGGAGCTGCCTGCTAATGCAAGGGTCAGTCCAAGTGAGTCTTGCCTGAGGTGCAGTAAGCACATAGGGGCTGTACCTGCTGCTAAGTAGTTGGGTACCAAGGCAGCGAAGCCACCAAGCGACATCTAAGTACTGGGGATGGTGAACAAAGCTCTCCTCATCAAACAGAAGCTGGGGTGATGTAATGGGTTGAGTTTAAATCTCAGCTCTGTATCTCAACCCAGAGTTGGTTTGTGTATGTTACTTTCCCCTCAGGTCTGTGCTGAGGGGAAGCAGACAGGTTAAGCCATTGCAGAGTGCTAACCTCTTGCGTTCTGGTTTTGGCACTTCCAATATTGGCATGAAAGCAGCTGTCAACTGAGGCAGCTTGGGTCTGGGTTGAGACAATGAGAAGCAAGATAACAAGAGGATTCAGTGAAGGCTTCAGACTTGTTAAGAGAGTTTTATGTAAGTTTTTTTTCTGTGGTGTTGTTTTTGCTCTTTGGGGACAGCTGGTTCTGAGGTGCAGGCATTCTGCATATATTCCTTCTGGTGATGAGCTTTATATCAGGGGAATGGCTAAGAGCTGTGCTGAGTACCAGCACACCAGGTGCTGCACAGAGCAACGCAGGACTCTCTCAAGAATATCACTGAGAGATCTGCCCCAACGCTGGGTAACTATGAGTAGCAGGGTGCATGGGAATGTATGAGTAAATTCTTAGGGCAGTGCTTTGGAAATTCACCCCTGAGCAAATGCAAAATCCTGGCAAGCTGGTGAAATGTTTGGAAAATGTCTGCTGTCAGCCTGAGAGTGCCCCGGAGACAGAAATCATCAATGTGTGCTGCAGCCTGGCCCATGCCTACCTAGCCCACACTGTCCAGAGTGCTCAGGGACAAGAAAAAGTCTCTGGGCCTGCAGATGGACAGAAGGCATGGCAGCTGCAGCAGACATCCAGCCTGTGTCAGTACCAACTGCCCTGCAGGGAAAGAGACACATGCAGGCAGAGCAGCTCGTCCTGCAAAAGCTGAGGGGGGACTGGGGCCGTTCTGCAGACGGCAGGAGCAGCCAGGGGTGCACACTCAGGCTTTTAGCTCTTGTTACAAAGGGTGGTCAAAGACATGCATGAAATGAGCATCAGGCCTCAGCAAGGCAAAGGAAATTTATCTTGCTCTCCCCGTTTCAGCTGTAAAGGCACTGTTCTGGGATGTCCACCAACTCACATTCTATTCCCCACTTGTACGATCCTGTGTTCCAGCCATGAGGAGCAGGTGGCCCGAGGGAGAGGACCTGGAAGGTACACACCATGGCACACCCTGTGGTTTTATGTGTGTGACCATGGGGAGGATATGCAGAGGTGGGATGGAAAACCCTCTTCAGTCCTAGCTGCATATGAATTACAAGGGAATCCTCCCTTGAGAACATTGCCTCAGTCTCCAGTGGGAAGTCACCCAAAAAGAGCAGATGACTGATGCTGCTTCTGAGTCTTCTGAAAGGATTCCCAAAGCATCTTCACAAGGTGCCAGTGATTCCAGTCAGAGGAGGGGCCTTGCTTCCAAACAGATGGAGCAGAGGGACAGCTGGGTTTGTTGGACTGCACAGAACCAAGGGCTTGGCAAGCTGAAGGAGTGGAACCCATCTGCATTTCTGTTGTGACTGAAGGGTCTCCACTGCTGGGTGGATGTGTTTGGGGTCTGTGGATCTGTGCAGGATGGGCACAGAACACTCATTGTTACCCATAACAGAGATGACATCAAGGGCTTCCTTATGTTATGGAAATCTGTAGAACATGGTGCTTCAGAAGCATGTGCCTGGACAGGGGAGTTCTGCATCTGGGTATCCAAGCAGGCTGCAGACAGGTTTGTGCTGTACTTGCATCAAGATCCCAAACATGTCACAGAATCATAGAATCA
>WBNM01030109.1:5308-28548 GCA_013399055.1 Ramphastos sulfuratus
AAGCCTCTTGTAATCATTGATTGCCTTCTGCCATAAGCAGAAAGCTGCTTCTCGGGTCCATCTAGTGAACAAGCGGCGTACTGGCCGCAGGTGGTACATTGACCACAAACCTTCTCTTTTCCAGTTTGGTTCGAGTTCTGTTAATGTATATATTTAATAGTTATTTCCAGATCCTGTTATAACCTGTATATAGTTTCCTAACGTTGCAAAGAGCCTGTTATTATTGTTATTATTATTATTATTAAATGGTGGTAGGGGGTGGTGCGAGTTCCGATTAATATTAATAAATTATATGTTAATATTTTTATAATATCGTCTCGCAGTACCTAATTACCCCCTCCCCGACACAAGCAAATAATTTCTTTGATGGTGTCTTTACGGGTGCGACTTTTTGTTTGTACTACAGTAAAAGAGTGGCAGACTACTTGGGATCTCTATCAAAAAGGACAAAGCTTATGTTTCAGAGCATTATTGCAAACTGTCTGCCAGTTCTCTATTACTGTCTTTGGAGCCATGCTCCAAACAAATTTATGTGCTTTGATTATGGTAGTGCTATAGACCGACTAGCCTGAGCAAGATCAGTCACTCAACAGGACCTAAAAAGGGTATCCAAAAGACTGAACTTCATGTGGAAAATCTAAGCACTCTCACATATGCAAGCTGTTCATGTGCAAAGTTTAAGCATTCTCTTGTAGATATGCAAGCTGTTGACAAAAATCATAGAATCATAGAATGGTAAGGTTGGAAGGGACCTCAAGGATCAGCTAGTTCCAACCCCCTGCCATAGGCAGGGACACCTCCCACTAGTACAGGTCAGTCAAGGCCTTGTCCAACCTGGCCTTGAACACCTCCAGGGAGGGAGCAGCCACAACCTCCCTGGGCAACCTGTGCCAGTGTCTCACCACCCTCACTGCAAAGAACTTCTTCCTAACATCCAGTTTCAATCTCCCCTCTGACAGTTTAAACCCATTGCCCCTTGTCCTGTCATTACAAGACCTTGTAACAATCCCTCCCCAGCCTTCCTGTAGGCCCCCTTCAGATACTGAAAGGCTACACTAAGGTCTCCTCAAAGCCTTCTCTTCTCCAGGCTGAAGAGCCCCAACTCTCTCAGCTTGTCTTCATAGCAGAGCTGCTGCAGCCCTCTGATCACCTTCGTGGCCTCCTCTGGACCCACTCCAACAGTTCCATGTCCTTCCTGTGCTGGGGGCTCCAGAACTGCACACAGGACTGCAGGTGAGGTCTGAGGAAAGCAGAGTAAAGGGGCAGAATCCCCTCCCTTGCCCTGCTGCCCACACTGCTCTTGCTGCAGCTCAGCACTCAGTTGGCTGGCTGCCTGTCTACTTTCATGCTTTCAATACAAGAATAATCAAACAGAACTCAGAAGATAGTGACAATTTTTTAATAGATTTCCAGTTGGTTTTATCAATAAAAGAAGGTGGTATTAATCTCTTGCATACTTGTATGACTTAATTCATGGGTGTGCCCATATGGCACTTTTTTCCTAGATAAAAGGATATTTTAGCTTTAAAAAAAAAATAATATTTAAATTCATTTAAAGAATTGTATCAGTGAAATAGTTTTTTTGGAGTTGGAGCACAAGTGTTACATTGAAAATCAATAGTATGAACGAGTTGCAAAGTCCTTTTTCTCTTATATTTATTTCATGGGTTTTCTAAAGAGTCTTCAGTCCCATGCTGTGTACTGTGGAACTTGATATTCTGTTCTGTGGGAACACAGGCAGGTAAGATGTAGATTGTGCAAAACATTTCTGGTTGTACAGTTGTTAGAAATCATCTCCCTGGCCCTGCCATGGCACTACTGATCATGTTTGGGGGCTGCTGAAGTGAGACCAGAAAACAATCCTTATTCTGCCTGTCTCAGTCATTGTTAGACTGAGATTACAAGTTAATGCTGGTCTATTCAAATTTTCTAGTCCTTCTATTGAATCTACTGTGTTTATCATTGTAGACAATATCTTTCATTTTATTCTAGTTTATTTTATTCTATTCCATCTTTTTGTTCCAGATGATTAAAAAAAAAAAAATCAAATTTAAAATTATATTTTACAGTCTAATTGTTTTAAAGCATAATGTAGGTATAACAACATAAAACTATAAATTGTTTTAATGTCTTCTGGCACCTATGTATTTCATGTGGTTTATAGAGAACTTTTAAGTATAACAGGTACCTACAGTTCTAGTCTCTCTAAAGGCACCTTTGAGTGGTTTTTACATGATGTTTTTCAATGAAGCTGAGGTTTTTTTATTTTATTTTGGGCTTTTCTTTAAAAATTGTAGGCACTGTGTATGTCTCCATTTACTAGAGTGGTCCTTAAGTGGTCCTTAAGAAAAATATAGATGATAGTCAGTTTGGAATCGAAGTTCTGTCCTCACTTAGATTTGTGAAATCAGAAAGCAGATGATGGAAACTCATGCTAATGTTCTCAAAGGAGTTTTATAGAATAAGCTCTGTGTCATTTTGCTTCTTTTGGCATCCTCAGCTGATGGAAGAACTTGTTACAACAGAGCAGATACTCTGACTTTCAGACTTTCATCTTTGCTTTGGTTACTGACACCTTTTCCTCAATTCTGACTTTCCTGTTTCTCACAAGTGAAATTCACCAGTCAGATTGCCCTTTACAGTTCTAATTCTGTTCGACACGTTCATCAAGGTCATCTTATCAAGCCTTTGTTTTCATACAGTTTTCATGCATCTTCACACCACAAATGTCATACTTCATTGATCTCTGTCAGCACAAATATTACCAGCCTCTTTATCCAACCCTCACTCCCATTTTCAAGCAATTTTATGAAGTGCAGACTAATTTTCTTAGACCATCTTGGATAATCACCTTCAATCCTTCCTAAAAGCCCATGTCTTATACAGGAAATGAGAATTATGAGAGCAAGAAATCAAGAAGTCAACTTCTAGGATGAATCACATGGTGTAGTAGACATAAAAAAAAAACCAAACAGTATCACAGAATTGCAGAATTAACCAAGTTGGAAAAGATCTTTGAGATCATCAAGTCCATCCCATTACCCAACACCATCCAATTGACTAAACCATGGCACTAAGTGCCACATCCAGTCTTTTTTTAAACACTTCCAGGGATGGTGACTTCACAACCTCCCTGGAGAGGGCCTTCCAAGGGCCAATCACTCTTTCTGTGAAGGATTTTTTCCCAACATTCAGTCTAAACCCACCCTAGTGCAGCTTGAGGCTGTGTTCCCTTGTTCTGTCACTGCTTGCAGTCCTGTGTGCAGTTCTGGAGTCCCCAGCACAGNTAGCAATAAGGATTCCCCTGAGCCTCCTTTTCTCCAGGCTACACAACCCTCAGGCACTCCTCACAGGGCTGTACTCCAGACCCCTCACCAGCCTTAGTGCCCTTCTCTGAACACGTTCAAGCATCTGAACATCTTTCTTAAAATGATGGGCCCAGAAGTGCACACTATTCAAGGCGTGGCCTAACCACTGCTGAGTACAGCATTTAGAAACAACTATTCCCAAATTATCCTGTGGATTTCCCAATATTGCCTGCTGAATGTGTATCTTTTGTTCCACTGCTTGCACTCCAGGGACCATCCATATTGTACTAGAGTGCTGGAGCAATCCAGCTGCCTAAACGTAACTGCAAAGAGCTGTTTGGTGGGGTTTAGTAGGACTGTTCCCATATCTTCTGCATAAATCTCAGCCATTGCTTTCCTTCTGAGCATATTATTGAACACTTGCCCAGCACACAAAATTCTCTGAGAGAACATCACATAATGCTGTGAGTAGGTGTAGTAAGTGTTTATTTGCAATTGTGTGCACTTTTTGTCAGCTAAAATCTGTACTTCAAATCCATCTGCTAATGAGCAGAGCTTACTTGTGTTCAGTTTATATTCTTTCTGACACCAATAATTTCTCTTTTTTTGCTGAGTGCAAAGTTGTTTTGAAAGAAACACCTTTACAAATACACTAAATGGACCTCCTGTCATTCATTGTTCTAAGGGCCTGTATGAATAAGACAGTTTTCTTCCCAACTGAAATGTGTACTAATGGTGCAACAACCTGCAAACACAAGCCAACTCTCATTAAACTTAATGAGAATCAGGTTTCAGACTTGTCTGACAACTGACAGGACACCACTTAGTAAGAAAGTTAGCTTAGTAAGAAAAAAATGTTACTATCGGCTCTAAGATGCTTTAAATATTTTTTTTCTTGTTACTCCTATCTTTTGCTTTTCCAAAATTCATTTAAAAATGAGTTTTTCTTTTAAAAATGAGTTTTCCATTTAAAAAGGCCTTCTAAAGTATAACATTTGAAGAATTCTCCCTTCCCAAAGCACTTCTCTTAGGTGTTCTTTCTCCATTTCCTCAGCTCCCAGAAACAAGTTTTTGTGGGCATTATACTTCAGCTCTCAATTTTTTCAAATGGAAAAATAACATTTTTTAGCAGTTCAGCACAACATTTTGGGTGAGACATTGCCTGAGATGGAAAGCTGAAAGTTTTTTGGTTACTTGTGGCTGCTTCCTCCCTGGAGGTGTTCAAGGCCAGGTTGGACAAGGCCTTGAGTAACCTGTGCTAGTGGGAG
The DNA here is from genome assembly GCA_013399055.1 of Ramphastos sulfuratus. Classification (NCBI taxonomy): domain Eukaryota; kingdom Metazoa; phylum Chordata; class Aves; order Piciformes; family Ramphastidae; genus Ramphastos; species Ramphastos sulfuratus. The sequence continues at coordinate 9,885 of WBNM01030109.1, forward strand.
GTGTCCCTGCCCATGGCAGGGGCTTGGAACTAGATGATCTTTGAGGTCACTTCCAACCTTACCATTCTATGATTCTACTTCACCATGATGCTACTTGTCATAGCTCTGGTGCAGAAATTATTATAATGTTTTTCTTTTCCCTGGTTTGGTGCTGGTTTTGGTGTTGTTGTTGTTTTCTTGTTTGGTCGTTGGGGTTATTTTTTGGTTTCTATTGTTTTAATAAAAAAAAAAATATAAAATCCTGCTTATTTATTGTTTCTTAGCTTGGTTTTGTTCAGTTCAAGACTAAGTAGGCAATGCTATTAAATTCTAATCACTTGGTTGAACAAAAGCCTGCTTCATAAATCACTCTTTAATAGCCTGTCTAAAATTTCTTCAGGGTGTTGCCAGCTGCATTGCAATATTGCTTAGCCGGTCAGACTCTAATTATAGAAATTATACATCCAGCAGTTAAACAAGTAAACAAGCCTGCTCAGATTGGTGCAGTAATCCTATGTCAGTTAGGATCTTTCACGTTGATTCTGGATTTCTGTCCCTTTCTAATCTTGCTGTGTCCTGAAACATCTATGACATATCATCCCTCTACCACTTGGACTTCACATAGAGAACTGTTTTAACTGTCATTGCTAGGCTGTCTCACTAAAATGCTTCTTTAGAAGTACAAATAAGTGATTTAGAAATTAACTCCCAAAAAAAGTGACATCATAAAAGATATTCTGTAGCAGGTGACAGTGCCATTGAATACAGTACAGAAAAAAGGGAGGGGAAAAATTCATACTTATTTTCTGGGTCACTACTTTAATATTCCAGTTGTGTTATGTAAAAGCTAGCTAGTACAAGAAATAGTACTAACACTGTAATTTACCAAATGTGAAGTGCTAATTATTTTCCAACTTCTTACTATCAAAATTTCTTTTTAGCAACATAAGACATACATTAAGACTATGTTGTGGTTTCAAGCCCAGCTACACAATTGCCCATCTCACCTGTTCCCACTAGTAGAATGGGAAGGAGTTGGGAGCAAAATGCAAAACTCCAAGGGCTGAGGTAAAAAGAGTTTAAGGAACACTAAGAAGAACTAATGAACAGTAATAGTAAGTAACAAAAATAGTGAAGAAAGTATCACACAGTATCACAGTATCACCAAGGTTGGAGGAGACCTCAAAGATCATCAAGTCCAACCTATTACCACAGACCTCAAGACTAGACCATGGCACCAAGTGCCACATCCAAACCAGCCAAGTACTATATAAAAACAAGACATATATAATGTGACATCTTCATCAACCCACATGACAAAAGCCAGTGTAAAGGAATGGCCATGGCCACCTGTGACAGCCTTATCTCTTATAGAGCAGTGTAATTTCTGGTATCAAATGCCCCACTGGCTGGTTCATCTGGCTGTCCTGGGTGTTGCATCTCCCGAAGTCCTGCAAAGAAAATTAATCCTATGCTATCCAAACCCAGGACAATGACAGGAAAGATTTGCAGGAGGATGGAAATACAGAAGACAGCAAAGATGTTTACTTAAGTATTTGCATTATAAAATTAAAATGGCTGATCTTATTATTCTCTCCTCTACAATTTTTTAATCCCTTTTTTAATATTTTTTTTTATGACATTGTCTTTTGACCTGAGAATTGAGACAAAGCTTAAGTTTCAATCCATCAGCTATAGCCTACCTACAATAAGTCTAATAAAACTATTATCAGTGTTATGGGATGCAAAAGCTAGCTAACACAATGTGTGGATGGCTGGCATAAACATGATTCAGTCTTACTTCTGTAGAAGCCAGCATACTTAGAGATCACTACTATTGTCAACACATTTAATTTAATAATATGACTCATGATATGTAGCTGTGGGGCTGGCAAACAGGAAAGCTGTCTGCCACGTTCTCTAAGACTTTGGAATGAAAATGTGGGCAGGCTGCTTCTTCAGTAACTATGCCTAACAACAGAAGAGCCTTGAGTCTGTCCTTACAGAAATACATTTTGTAAGATCAAGAACCTTCATGATTTTTTTTTTTATTGGTTTTGCTTGGGTTTTTTTTAATCAGTTTTCTGTATGCACTTTTACCTCAAAGGCAGTAATCAAGTTTGTCTTATATTAACATGTTTTCCTACCCAGGATTTCCAAAATTGTCATGTTTATAGCTTACCAGTCTGGAACTGGATGAAATGAAGATAGTTGTCACTTGAAAGACAAAACAATAAAAAGCAGTGAAAATTCAGTAATGCCAATGAATATTAATTTCAGGTAGTGCATTGGTACAAAATGATGTTTCCTCACCTATCAGGGTAAACCAATGCTTTATTATTGTAAGTTGTTGTATAAAAAGACCAAAGAAGGGCCTATCTTTTTGTTTAAACCACTAAGTGGGAAAGAAGGCTTTCACACGAGCCTCCCCTGATCCTAGTGAGAAGCAGCAAATCCCAAAGCTGCAAAATCACCATTGTCTCAGTGGGCTGGAAGGCTCCCCCTGCCAATAGACTCAACCTGATGGAGAATAAAGAGCAAGCAGGGTCTGCTGCTATAGGGATGAACTCAAACTGACTTTCTCCATTGGCTACTCTTGCTGACTTAAATCCTGGCAGAGAATTGCCAACAGTTACTTCTACGTAAGCATAATCAAATGTTTGAAGGGTAATAGCTGGAACCACAGTTAAAAGCTTGTCACAGAAGCAGTTTAAGAAAGTTAAAGAGAATACTAATTATTTTGCAAGTAATTTCACTGAGTATGATGCCATTAGAAGAATCCTGTTTACCAGTCATCTAATTCCCCAGAAAATTGGAGCAAGCCCACTTTAGGCTCATCTGAAGTTGTTTGCTACAAATTTCTTCAGGTTTTGATAGTTAATTCATTCAAAACTTTGCAGAAAATGATTCAGCATTCCTTAAAATGTTTTCAAAAAACTTATGCACTGGTTAACTTCTATGAGGCCATTTAGCAACACTGACAGCATTCTCATAACAATTAAACAAGGATGATGACACAAGCTGCTCATTAGCAGTGTAAGTTTTTCAAAGGAGCTCTTTTTTCTTACAGGAAGATGAGACCACACTTTTGTTAGGGCTCTCCTCAGCACTGCTGCAGCGTGGGTAAAATAGCTACTGAAAGACACTGAAGTCATGGCAGTACTGAGAGCTTTGAATCCATTCCTAAATATAGATTCCTTCCAAGGATTGGATACAGTGTTTACAGAGCACTTTAATCCAGCCCAAGCTGCACAATTTAAATAAAAATACAAATAAATATTTTTTTTTTTAAAAAGTCAATTGCTCAGCAGTTTCTCATTGCTCACAGAATCTTTTTTTTTTTCCAGAATATCTGCTAGCCTGCCTGTTGTGAGGTAAGCTTAGTAATTTCTACCTGCTGACTTCTACCACAGGCAGGCAGGGAAAGGATTCACCACCTTTCTGAATTTGCCAGATCACTCAGAAAACATAATTTAAGAAATCCCAAAAGAAAGGAGTGGAGTTAGTTCAACAATTCATCTTGCTTTTGCTCTGGCAGTCTTTGCATTGGCTTGCTGATGGCTCTCAAGCTTCGAATTCATAGATTATACTGGGGCAAATGCAAATTTATATATTTGTATTCATTGCAAATATTTACATAAGAGTATACCTTCTGCAGCAACATTCTATGTGAATGGATATTGCAACAGGTTTATAGTAAGTTAATAAGTTCATCTGATTAGCATAAGGCATCAGAGTGTCTTTAAACAACATAACACTGTCAGATATTTATTTATTAAAGAAGAAGAAGGAGAAGAAGGAGGAGGAGAAGAAGAGGAAGAAGAAGAAAGAAGAAAAAGAAAAAGAAGAAAAAGAAGAAAAAAGAAGAAAAAAAGAAAAAAGAAGAAAATAAAAAGAAAAAAGAAAAAAGGGAAAAAAAGGAAAAGAAAAAGGAAAAGAAAAAGAAAGAAAAATAAAAAGAGAAAAAGAAAAAGAAAAAAGAAAAAGAAAAAGAAGAAAAAGGAAAAGAAAAAAGAAAGAAAAAGAAAAAGAAAAAGAAAAAAAAGAAGAAGAAAAAGAAAAAAAGAAAAAGAAAATGAAAAAGAAAAAAAGAAAAGAAAAGAAAATTAAGAAGAAAAAGATGAAAAAGAAAAAAGAAAAAGAAAAAAAAAAAAGAACTAGAAAAAGATTATTGTGGGTAAACTGAAACAGATACTGTGTGAGGTCTAATGTGTTCTGGTCCAATGAACACTTGCTTCTTATCATGCATTTCAGCAAACGATGTGTTACTAACTTCCAGTTGAAATATGACCTTAGGCAGGATGGGCACATTGCATAAAATCCTAGAAGTCTACACTGGGTCTGCTATCCTCCTCCAGGCTCTAAGCATTTGTTGGTGGCACTAGCCTCAAGGTGTTAGTGGTGAGATTGATTGAGGATCCTCTCCCCCAGCAACTTTAGTCTAAAGCCCTGCTCTAAAGGTTTCTAGATGGTTCCTTCCTTGCCAGTTTCACATACAGCCATAAGGTCTGTTTTCTATGGAGCATTATGTAGCATTGACACTCAGAAATGAGTTAAGTCAGTGTCTTTTCTGAAAGATGCAGGTTCTCAGGTCTCCTGACTGCATGTTCCTCTTGCTCCCCTTCTCCCTTTTCTACTCCACATTCCTGGAAAGAAACTGTAAACACACTAAGGCACAGGCTGCAACCAGCAATGAGCAAACCCTTCAAGAGTCTTCCATTAATTATCCATTTCAGTAGATTTTCCTGCTTGCTGACTCATTTCCTTTCAAAAGTTGTGTACTGGTATGATTGACACCTCATTTTATATCAAGAAATATGATTTTGCTTGTAGCTCAGTTTTGTGAGAATCTGAGAGATAATTTCTTCCACACAGTGGTGGTTGATCAGCATATAAATTAGCAAGAGCTGAGAGATTTGTAGTAGGCAGATGTAAGCAAATGGCATGAAATGCAGGTTGTCTCTCTGCTACTACTCCACAAAACAATTCAGTCCTGCAGAGCTGACACCCTTGCTCCCACGATGTGAACTGGAGCAAGCCATCTAATGCAATTGTAGTATAAATAAATAGCTACTTAAAAATGTACTTTCACCACTAGCAATGCACTGTTGGCCAATTCTCTAAGATCTTCTGCAGTGTTTTGATTTGTCTCCTTTCAGGGCTTATTTCACTATGGAATTTTGTGATATGATGGATTTGATAGATGTGATAGATGCTTGTGTATCTAAGCTAAAAGGAAAATGAGGGAGAAATAAAAGCCTATTGATTCATCTAATAACAAGTCAATTACACTTACTATGTGCTTTTCATCAGGTGAGTAGAAGGGGGTAAGAAACCCTAATTTAAAAGGGAGTGATTAATTCAACCTCATTCCATGGTGTAATTTTCAGTGGGTAAAATGACTATGAAGTGATCTAATAGCAATTTACACCCACTTCTTGGGTACTCGAAATGCTGATGCTAACTATGTTGAACAATGCTACCTATTTTAAAATATCTCATTATTTTTGATCATTAGAGCTGTTTTTATACAGTGAAATACAATTTAACTTAGGTTTTTGCCATTTTTTCATGGAGTTGCATACACAAAGTAGTATCTCATCTTTGTACACATGGTTATAGGCAATTACTATTCCACAGAATAAGAAGTGGAAGTTTATGCTAAATGAAGAGATCAAAGATAGATTTGGAATAATGTGTGATTCAAGAGAAAAAGAGTTGCAAGAAATAAACCAATAAATGTTCATGTACTTACATGTATAAACTAAGTGAATACATATTGCCAATACCTAAATGCCATAAAATCATTTACATTTATTTTTCAATGTGTGATTCTTTTGGAAAACACTGATCAATGACTGTGGAAGCCAGAGACTCAGTATTTTTAGTGTGATAGGTTTGGTTTCATAGAATCATAAAATCATACAATGGTAAGGTTGGAAGGGACCTCAAGGATCATCTAGTTCCAACCCCCTGCCATAGGCAGGGACACCTCCTACTACTACAGGTCACTCAAGGCCTCCTCCTACCTTGCCTTGAACCCCTCCAGGGAGGGAGCAGCCACAACCTCCCTGAGCAACTTGTTCCAGTGTCTCACCACCCTCACTGGAAAGAACTTCCTCCTAACATCCAGTCTAAATCTCCCCTCTGCCAGTTCAAACCCATTGTCCCTCATCCTGTCATTACAAGACCTTATCAATAGTCCCTCCCCAGCCTTCCTACAGGCGAAGGCTACTCTAAGGTCTCCTCAAAGCCTTCTCTTCTTCAGGTTTTAACAAAATCAGCCAATTCATTCTTGTATTTGCTTTTAGGCTGTGACTTGTTTGGTTTTTTTTTTTTTTTCTCTCTCAGTTAAATTTTTGCTTTCTTGGACAAAAATATGACTTCCAAAGTAATTTTTACCAGTTTCTTTGTTTAAATACTTATCGAAGTACATCAGGTGCATCCTGGCACTTTGTAAACTTCCTTCTACATGGACCATGTTGAGAATCACCCTTGTTTGATCAAAATTTGCAGCTAAGTTGTTATTTATTTTTTTTTATATAGTGCCAGCTAAAGAGCCTCAGGTGTATTTTTTGCCCTTTTTTCTAATGGCAAAGGAGTGAGGCTTTCTGTTTGTCTCCCTGCTGCACACAAAAACTTCATTCATTGTGTTTTCTCTAATGCTAAAAAGTCTCCAAGGAACTGCTTTCAAAATGTAAAACATTATTTCCAGATTCACTATCTTCATTTGTTTTATTGAAGAATCAAGAGGGCAGAAGGAAGTTTAGCAGGAAAACACTTCTAGCATTGTGGGAAACTTGACCTGAAAAAGTTATGAGCTACACCTCAATAGCAATGTCCTATATTTATGAGACAATAAAATGTATAAAAACATGCATTTACTTAGGAATTCTTCAGTGATGGTCTTACTGATTTTATAGGTTTCTCAGGGATTTATTGGTTTTTCAGGGATTCAGGATTGGTTTTTCAGGGATGGGAATTATGCTCCCATCCCAAGTAGGAGATGTGTAGAGGGGAAAACTCACAAAATGTGTTCCACTATTTGTTCTTACTCTCAGTTTTTCTGTCTTAAGACACTAGCTTATTTTTTATCCCTCTTCCAGTCTCTGAATGCTTAGCCTCTCTTTTTTTTCTCATCATTGTATATTTTAAATCATTATTGTGCTTCTCAGTAAGTTCTGCCATTTGTTCTTTCATTCTCCTTCTGTGTGCACCATGCTCAACTTTCCTCCATCATCCGTTTCCTCTTGTGATACTCCATGTGCTGCTTCTTCACCCCCATTTCCTTTGTTCTGCCTCTCCAATGCTTTCCTCCAATTCATCTTTCTCTTTCTGTGTCATTATTGTGCTCACCTTTCTAAGCCAACTGCTTCTCTATCTCATGTTGATACTTCCAGAAGCAAAAAAATTATTTTGTGTCAGAGATGCTCCTTTTTTAAATTGTTCATGAAAAATTATTCCAGGTGTAAAATACACTACACAACACAACTATTTCTCTGATTAGTACACTGAAAAAGCTTCCCTTGTTGTTCAGCTACAGAACTATTTTCATTGCATCCCAAATGGGTGATGTTGTGACAGGAATCATGCCCTAAAATATTTGAATTGTGCAAAGAAGGAACTATTATTAATTATTTTAGAAATAATATGCCATTAAATAGGTATTTTTTTACTTTCAGGAAGGGGAAAAATTGACATTTCAAAATGTTTTTCCTCAAAATTAAATTTTAAGAGCTGACACAGCTTGTGAAAGACTTCAATGTGAGTGAGCATGTGTTGCCAGATTGGAAGCTGTCATAGCAGAGGGTTTTTTTGATGATTTGGACAGTTCTGGTGATAGTTCAACAGCCTTGGAGCCAGAGCTAACTGGTAATTAGAAATAACTTAATATATTGTTTAGCTAGAATTAAAAAATAACATCAGTTCTATTCTATATATTAAAAATTAACACAGTTGATTTGATTGGCTAACACTGAAATTTTCCTTGCAGGGCAATTTTTATTCTGGTTTTGGTGGGGTTTTGGGTTTTGTTGTTTTGGGTTTTTTTTTTGTTTTGGGTTGGGTTTTTTGGTTGGTTGGTTGGATGGTTTGTTTAATTTCATTGTAGAACTTTAATTTGTTAATATGTTTAATTTTATTGTAAAACTACCACTATCATAGTTTTTATGTTCTGTAAGGATTTGAAAACATCATCCCAATACATTTGAAGGCCTTAAAATGTTTTAACATCTATTATGTCACACTCAACTGTTTTTACTACTGCTACAGGAACAAACAATAACAACCTGTGCTGTAAAATAGGATAGATTTAAAGACAGTGTGATTTCCTCTCCTCCTGCCTTATTTTTTCCTGAACTCTGGAGCTTGTGTGCTATTTCTGAGGCTGCAGATGAAAGTGAAAGGATTCTGGCAGAATGTAAATCATGGGATCATTAACATTTCAGACCAATTTCTCTCCGGCACTTTGTAATCTTAGCAGAGATGATTGATGGGACTGAGGATTCTCAAGATAGATATTATGGGTCATTCCCCCATATTTCCTCATTTTCTTTCCCCTTTTGCTAATCTTAGGTTCAGGTAACATCATTCAATCAATTTCACTGCTGATCTGGAGCTGTACTCTGATATCAGATATTCGATCAGATGTGTTTGTGGGTAGATATATGTTCTACCTTACTGCTTTTTGTACATAGAATCATAGAATGGTAAGGTTGGAAGGGACCTCAAGGNTCTTGGTTATAACAAGTTGTTCCCAAGTCAACTTTATAACCACAGACACTTTATAATGGTTACCTGAAGTTTTTGTCACAGTGAAATCAATCAACATCCCTTTCCACTCTGAAGAAATGTCATATCGTAAACTTTTGGAGACTGAGCTCGGGTTCTTCCAGTGTACATCAGCATGTATCAATGCCCCTCATCAAAAGGCTTTTGGATTTATAACTACCTTGACAAAGAGGAAGTTTATGCTAATGTGCTTTAGCTACAAGAAAATGTACATAGTTACAAGAGAAAATTTGTTTAGTTTTATAAAGCACTGATATCAAACTAGAGTTGTACAAATCAATGCTCTTTCCAGTGAGAACAGAGAGACAAGGCTGGAGAAAAAGGATGGCCTGAAGACAACAGGCAGAGAAGCTGAGAAAGATTGAGCATAGCTTATTTCTGAATGGATTAGGTTCTAATTTAGAAACTAACAAAATACCTTCAACTTTTAGTGTTTTGGGTTTTGTTTTGGTTTGGTTTGTTGGGGTTTTAAGTACCATTCCAATATATTTTGTATTAAATTTGTTATGACATTAACATTTTATCATAGAATCATAGAATGGTAAGGTTGGAAGGGACCTCAAGGATCATCTAGTTCCAACCCCCTGCCATAGGCAGGGACACCTCCCACTAGCACAGGTCACTCAAGGCCTCATCCAACCTGGCCTTGAACCCCTCCAGAGAGGGAACAGCCACAACCTCCCTGGGCAACCTGTGCCAGTGTCTCACCACCCTCATTGGAAAGAACTTCCTCCTAACATCCAGTCTAAATCTCCCCTCTGCCAGTTCAAACCCATTGCCCCTCCTTCTGTCATTGCAAGACCTTGTCAATAGTCCTTCCCCAGCCTTCCTGTAAGCCCCCTTCAGATACTGGAAGGTTACTATAAGGGCTCCTGGAAGCCTTCTCTTCTCCAGGCTGCAGAGCCCCAACTCTCTCAGCCCATCCTCACAGCAGAGCTGCTGCAGCCCTCTGATCATCTTCGTGGCCTCCTCTGGACCCGCTCCAACACTTCCATGTCCTTCCTGTGGTGGGGGCTCCAGAACTGCACACAGGACTCCAAGCATAATAAGAAGACAGTTTGTAGACTTCTGGCTGAAAACCAGTATCTAAGTTTGTTTTCCACCTTCGTCCAGGTGACAAAACCCATGTTCATAGAAGGAAGGTCAGAGTTGGATGGACTCCCTACAAAGCAAACAGTGATTGTCAGAATGATGCACTCTACTCTCCAGGGGACTTACCCTGATCAGCAGTCTTACTGTAGTCACCATCTCAGTGAGAGCTACACTGCTGCAGTTTCATGACTGTTTGTACTTGGTGTTAGGATGGAACTGGCTTGAACAATGACATCTGTCCAGTGCAGAGCAGATTCACTCATATTTCAGAGAAACTGGGACTGTTGTAAATGTTCTGGATCAAGATTTTCAGATTATTTTTGGTGTGGTGGACATGACTCGCAAACTGGCTTTCACGTTGTTGCATATTTGAGAAATCAGCTTGTGTCAAATGTGGGGCTGTTGTGGGGGTTGTTTATTTATTCGTTTGTTTGTTTTCCTCCTTCTGAATTGACTTTTAAATTATGGACTGATGTATTTCTAGATCTCATTTCTATCTCTAAAGTCGTGAAGATATTGCAGCAACCCATCAGGGATAAAGCTTGAAAGAGGGCCCTGTAACAAGATGAATCATACCATTATTTACCATTATTATTAATATTATATCTACTGCCATCACTTCTGAAAGAGAAACAACGAGAGTCTAGATTTATGTACTTGGAGTTTGCTTCTCCACTTTGGATAAGATTCTCTAGAAAAGAAGACTTCAGACCTGTCAAACCTCACACAAAGATATGATCAAGAACCTCCAAAGCTCTGACACTATATTCTCTCTATAGCTTGTTTGAGACATGTTCATCTTTAGTAGTACTCCAAGATTTTAAACTGACAACAATAGAATCATAGAATCATAGGGTCATCTAGTCCCACCCCCCTGCCATAGGCAGGGACCCCTCCCACTAGTACAGGTCACTCAAGGCCTCATCCAACCTGGCCTTGAACCCCTCCAGGGAGGGAGCAGCCACACCCTCCCTGGGCAACCTGTGCCAGTGCCTCACCACCCTCACTGCAAAGAGCTTCCTCCTAACATCCAGTCTAAATCTCCCCTCTGCCAGTTTAAACTCATTGTCCCTTGTCTTGTCATTACAATACAACCTTATAAATACTAAGAACAATCATGCAGAGGAATGAAGTAAATACTTTTCAGTACTGGAGCATGCCTGATAGACACCACATAGTTTGATACCACTGCAGATCTAAAGAGGATAAGATCTACCCTTCTGGAGATGCTTTCCTTTACCTGAATATGAAAAGAGTATCTGACAGAGTGGTGTAGTCCTTGCTGTCAATTTTCTCCTGCCAGGTGGTGCTGGAGGAGTTGTGACATCACATACTGAACTTTTCTTTCTGACTGACTTTCTGATTTCGGTTTTGTGTGTATGCAGTTTTCAATCTGATTCTTTTTAGCTAGAATATGAGGCTGACTATTGATATCAGGGTCTCTTAGTGATCCTGCTGAGATAATGCAAGCTGGTTTTAAGCCTGTGGTATTAAAAATAATAAACCAAACAATAGCAAACTCATTCTTCCAGCATTCATCTTCCTTGACTTTCAGAAAGCAACATATGCTTGGGTAGAACTATCAGTACAATATTCTTTATTCTTCAAGGGATGGCAGGCTGCTGTCTCACCCTCTCAGCTGGGTACTACTGTCTGTGCTGTGGTTGAGTTCACAGCATGGCTGTCACACTGGGTTTTGCTGGCAGCCTTGCCTGGGGTGCAGAAGGAGCAGGGCAGCCTTTTTGTGCCCTGTCACATTCCCAGAAGAGAGTAGGGTTTTTCTTTCATTAGCCAACTGTTCTGTGCCTTGGTTCCTTTCTCCAGTCTAAAATTTTACAGATACAGCTTGGGAAAAATAAATTATTAATAAATGCAAATTGAATCCCAAGTACTGTTGTTGGGGCAGAAATAGCTTACAGAAAGCTTGCAAGCCACTAGAGATTTTAACTAAAGAAAGTATATTACTGAAAGTCATTATCAAATATAAATATATAGACCTGAAGATGAGCTCTTTAGTATCTAGATTTAGTTTTCCAGAGTATTTACTTATTGTAGTCTACATTATGCTGACTTTATAGACTGGCAAGTAGTTGATTACTTATTTCCTAGACAGATTTACTGCAAACTACTTTAACCATGCTTGTCTGTAATTATGAAACTTACAGAGACCTGTCTCCAGTGTGTAATCAGTTTAAATTGTTTCAGTCTTACAGAACACAGAAGATTTACTCCCTCTTCCCTTCTCTTTCTCCTTTCTCCTTTTTTTTCCTTTTCCTCATTCTCCTTCTTACTAGTGAGGGTGGTGAGGCACTGCAATGGGTTGCCCAGGGAGGTTGTGGCTGCTCCCTCCCTGGAGGTGTTCAAGGCCAGGTTGGACAAGGCCTTGAGCAACCTGAACTAGTGGGAGGTGTCCCTGCCTATGGCAGGGGGTTGGAACTAGATGATCCTTGAGGTCCCTTCCAAACTTACCATTCTATGATTCTATGATTCTACTATAGTTCTCGTTCTTTGGCTCTGCCAGTTTAAACCAGCTCAGGTTATGAGTCTTACAGGATTCTTTTAAAATTGTTAGTGAAACCTTTCCTTTGTGTTAGCTTGGAGGACTACACCATATTGTGATCACTACACAGCCTGTGTCACCTAAAATAAATACGTCACCAGTTAGGGCTTCTGGGCTGCTGCCGTACACATATTGGGGAAAGACTTTAAAAATGGCTATGAAACTTAGAACCAACACTGAGACATTTAATTTCAGGTGACATAGTAATACAATGTTATTTTGAAAATCAACTCTGCACCCCCATTGGAACTCCCATTTAAAATGAGCTTTGTGAAACAGCTATAGCATCATATATCCTTGCTGAACCCCAAATCTGGAGGGATATTGTGGCTTCTAGCTCATGGGAAAACACAACATACACATTTTTCACAAACTTTGTTTCACATTTTTTTTAAATTTTATTTTTCTCTGAAGAAAGAATGCAAAATTTGATGGTTCAATTTTTGTTCCTCTTCTACTTTTTTACAGTTTGTGCAAGCTTTGGCATTGAACCCAGACAAGAAAAGGTCATCACTGTAGGAACGAACTGCACATGCTACTGCATTTCTTCCAAACAGATGACAGCCATTTACTGTTGCAAACAGAATAAAGCTGTCTAACTGCATCCATGTGCATATGTGATGATTAGGGCATTCTTTTGGCATTTCAGAGAAGGAGATGTAGGTTCCTTCAAGATGGGGAGGAAAAGAGACCTCGTTTCCCTCTTCCTGACTGCATTTCAGACAGAAACCTGTTATGTGGAAAATAAGCATAGACATTGCTACTGTTACTATCTTTGCTTCTTAAACAAAAATAAACAAAGACCATACAGCTTTAGACAGATGATTATTCTGAAGTGAAGTTTTTGGAGTCAGGATCCTAAGCAGAGAGCAATGAATGCATCTCCAGATGAGACCCTTAAGTTCTGGGAGGAGGATGCACCTGTATCTGTTGTCAGGTTGAAGGCTTCATGGTTCTCAGTGCTGGAGTATTGATTTGGATTCTGCTCCAGCAGGAAGATTCCTAAAATGTAAGGAATTGCACCACCTGAATTCAGACACAGCGGTCATTCTTTGTATGTCTGACCTTTACTGAGGTGAAAAAAACCAAAACCAAAACCAAAACCAAGCCACAATTTTCAGTAGTTAGCTATCAAGCTAAGGTGACAAAGTATCTGAGCTACGCTGCCATGCAACATAAAAGGAATGTTATTCCAGTTGGATGAAATGACCTTTTGATTTAGGTCTAATGATAGCTGCCTGGTTTCTAAGCATGGTAAATATGTCATTAGCCAAGAGTGCAGTCCTCAAATGTTAAAAGAGTAGGAGAGTCATTTGTATTAGACCATCATTATGATCCCTCATGATACCCTGTGTGATTCTGTGCCTTATGACTATTTTCTACAAACTAGGCGTGTACTAAATCAACTACCTTCCACAGCTGATTCTTACTGTGAATAGGAAGAAATCTTTCTCCAGCATCAGTCACACTGTTTTCTATTGTAGCATTAAATTGATAGAATTTAAACTACATTGCAGTTGTCATTGGGAAAAGGATTCCAGCTTTAATATAGAGTAGATTGAGGTACTAATGGTTTGGTATGAGCTGGAATTAATTCCAGAGCAATGAGTTTCTTGATGAGAGTGTTTGTCTTCTCAAAATATCATCTGGGAGGCATTTATCACCAAGGTGATTATGCTTATCAATACATTTTCATCCAAGCCAGTGAAAAGATGGTCTAATATGCAATAGTTGCTAGAGACATATGTGATAGTAAAGCACTTACGGTCAGAACTGCATCATTAATCCAGTTCCTTACTGGAGTATGATAAATTCATAGATACTGATACAGCAAGGTAACTCAACATTTACATTTAGTTCAGTAGGAGTTAAGTGCTTAAGCTGTGATAGCTGTGAGAATCTGGACCTTACCACTCTTTGTCCTCCTGAGAAGAGAAGAAGGCAACAACTATTCCTTCCCTGTGAGAAATGGAGGAGGACAGATATGTTAGCCATCACAAGGTGCTCAAAGGCTGTAGAGGTCATGAAGTAGCCAAGATAAAGAAATAAAAACAATACACAGATTAATGACAAATGAATACCTTAGTTGCATTTTTTCAGTATCTGAATAGGTTTTTGATTTGGACTGTGGGATTAGTGTAGTGTTTTGTGGAACTTGTACTCCCTTGGAAACTTTCCTTGCCGGTGTACCACCCTAACATAGAATCATAGAATGGTAAGATTGGAAGGGACCTCAAGGATCATCCAGTTCCAACCCCCTGCCATAGGCAGGGACACCTCCCACTAGCACAGGTCACTCAAGGCCTCCTCCAACCTGGCCTTGAACACCTCCAGGGAGGGAGCAGCCACAACCTCCCTGGGCAACCTGTGCCAGTGTCTCACCACCCTCACTGCAAAGAACTTCCTCCTAACATCCAGTCTAAATCTCCCCTCTGCCAGTTTAAACCCATTGCCCCTTGTCCTGTCATTGCAAGACCTTGTCAATAGTCCCTCCCCAGCCTTCCTGTAGGCCCCCTTCAGATCCTGGAAGGCTACTCTAAGGTCTCCTGGAAATCTTCTCTTCTCCAGGCTGCAGAGTCCCAACTCTCTCAGCCTGTCCTCATAGCAGAGCTGCTGCAGCCCTCTGAGTATCTTCGTGGCCTCTTCTGGACCCACTCCAACACTTCCATGTCCTTCCTGTGCTGGGGGTTCCAGAACTGCACACAGGACTCCAGATGGGGTCTGAGGAGAGCAGAGTAAAGGGGCAGAATCCCCTCCCTTGCCCTGCTGCCCACACTGCTCTTGCTGCAGCCCAGGACTCGGTTGCTGTCTGGGCTGCATGCACACACTGCAGGTTCATGTTGAGCTTTTCATCAACCCAGAAGCTTAATAGAAAATTCAACTTTCCAGTCTGGAGACATTCAGGAGCCTTTTTGGATTTCCTAACTACATGCATTATGGAGCTGAACATTTCAAATATTTTCTCTCACCAAAATGAAACAACCTGGGAATAAATGCCACATTTGGGGGCCACACCCACTCTCATTTTTTCCTACAGCCAGACTAGCCCTATTGAAAGATCTATGCAGTCTTTTGCATTTCACCTAACCAAGAATTTTTATACTTGCTTTTGAATATGTTGTCACCCTTGGTCGTGGTGATGACATTGGGTTTTTTTTTTTGGAGATCTGCCCTGTGATCAGGTTTGTTTGTACCCATTGTCAAGGTTTAAGGGGCTATACAACCTACTTTCCTTCTTGTTATATTCCCCTGCTACAAATTAACCGTCTGTCTTGGTAGAAGCTGCCTCCTAACAGTTTTTCATAGCTATGCCAAATTTCTGTTCCCATGGAAACTGTTTTAAGGGCACTTTAAAATTTGAGAGGTGTACCATTTGTTTTCTAGAATGGGTCACATTTCCCTTTCCTTTAGTCTGCATGTTTTATTTAGTTATTAACTTCATTGTTTCTAATTGTTGGTCAGTGTTGCCACAAGTGCAAAAAAAAAAAAAGAGAGGAGTTGTGAGTTTTGGACATCAGCCTTCTAGTTCAATTTCCACTTTACTGTGCCATGAAGAACAACTCTGAAAGGGTTTGAAGTTTCTTTTAGTGCATCATTTAAAAGCCAGCAAGGAAAAGGCACATATTAATAGAAGAGAGAAGAACAGCAACTTCAAAAATATGTAGTTTTAAAGTTTTTAAATAGGATTTTGCAAAACATTTAAAATGCTTTTACCATCCATGATTAGACAGGCTTATTAAATATGAAAGGAATTGCTCTGATTGTATCTCAAACCATGTGCAGTGCCCATACACTTACAGTGCTTGAAGAGGATTTGTAAGCCCATTTCACACAAAGCTTTGCAAAGCTATTCAGCTTTGAAAGGTGTTACCTAGCACTTCCATAGAAGAGATAAATCTTTGTTTTCCATTCACAGGAAACTGATCTGCTACGTTTGTTAAATATTTTCTAGGAAAAGATTAAATGTCACAGTTGCTGAGGTCTACTCAACCATTGCACTAAACCAATGCATTACTTAATAATCCTAGTCCACATTCCACTCACACAGCCACAGGCTTGGAACCAAAGAGCAGAAAAATACCCTAAAATTCAGAGATGTCTTTCACACATGAAGAGGGCAAAGATTTTGAACATTTCTGTGTTTGCTGTTGCCATAAGATACTATTTGTCATCTGTCTTCTACTTTCTTTATGAAGATTAGGAGGGCAAAGGTATCCTGATATGCCAATATCTCTATTTGGACTTAATATTGAAAGATTTAATGCATTATTTCCTAACCAACATTAAAACCAAAACAAAACAAAACCAGAACAACTCACTACTAGAATAAAGGTTTGTTCAAGGTGCTTAATAGGCAGAATACTAATTTTCAGACCATTGCCTTACCTTATTTTCTGCCATAAAATCTTTCTTTTAGAAAAGCACTTAATCAGTGAGTTGAATTGGAGCCCAGTTGAAAAGTGCTATGTGGCTTATGCGCACAGTGCTTAAATATTTTCCTGAGCAGTGATGACATTAGGAATCATAAGCCTTTTGCTGAAGCTCCAATTCAGTAAGCAATCTGTAGTTATGTACTACTTTTCCATAAGAACACAACATGGTAAATGATAGGCATATAGACTTTGTAAAACTCTCTTTGCAAAACTCTCTTTGCTACTCTTTGCTTTATCTAACAAAAGTTAGACGAATCAAAATACTTTTACATATTTATTTTTTTAACCCTTAACATCTTTTAATGAGGTACTTCTCATTTGCATGGTTTCTTTTATAGGGTGATCCTCCCCCTTTACTCTGCTCCCATCAGACCCCCACCTGGAGTCCTGTGTGCAGTTCTGGAGTCCCCAGCACAGGAAGGACACGGAAGTGTTNTCTCTCTTCTATGAAGTTTTGCCATACAATGGCTAAGGAACCTACTATAAACCTTAGTTTATGGAGAGGTTCTGAGACCAGCAGCCTTGTAGCTACATTTCCCTTCAAATCACAAGTGCTTAATTCCCTCTTCTATCAGAATTTAAACATACTTTACCCTGGGCTTTTTCTTGAGAGTGTTATCACTTAAATAAATGGTCATAAAAGTGGAGAGATGTTCTATTGTTTAGCAGAAGATAATGATAGAAAGGCAGAAGATAGAGAAGATGTAAGCTCAAAATGGAGTTTGCACACTGAAACAGTCTCTGAACTTGAACAAAAATAGGTTGTACCAGGCTTTTTCAAACCATCAAATTGGTACATCCAACTAAAGGTCAACAACTGCTATTTAATCTCTTGTGAAGTCAGGGTCTGGTTTCAATCCCATATAATTAATTATTAACCTTTAAAAATTTTGTGTAAACAGAGAAAAATAATGTGATTCCAACAGCCCTTGAGTAAAATTAAGGATTTTTGTGGCTGCCACAAAATGTTAAGAATATTTAAGTCTGAGCAGAATTTAAAATCAAACATTTCCCAACACATTTGGAAACGAGGAGGGAAAAAAAAATGTGTTGTGAAATTGTTTATTAGACAACTGATAGAAATCCCTTGGAAAAATCCCACTGACTTTGTGGAGCTTCATATCAGACTCTAAATATGTCTAATCATCTGAATGTGACAGGAACTCTTAAATAACAGGTGCAAACAATTAAATAATCACTCAGGCTGTAGTGCAAGATAAGATTTAAATAAGATACAGCCTGACTCTGCAGTTTTATTGAGGAAAAGAACTGGAAAGGGATAGATCCTTGCAAATGCAGGATGTGAGCTGTTTAACTAAGAGAGGGGAACATATACTGCTTGTTATCTCAATGAGCAGGTGGAGGGCAAGAGAGGACTCAAGGTCCAAGGGAGCATTAGATACACAGTTTGTACTTCTGCATCCTTTCCTGCCATTCCATATAGAAATACTGAGCAGGTGGCCACTAACATTTAGGAATAAGAGAGAAAAAATGAAGCACAGAAGAGTTCCATAATAATGAAAACCAAAATTCTCACTAATGGTACAAGAAGAACGAGTGCAGGAATAAAACTGTGTTTGGTGAACCTCAACCATGAATCAAGATTTGTTAAATTGTCTGGCATGCATCACTAGACTGTGCTGTCTCTGAGCTGTCCATGTGGGAAGGACCAAGAGCAGGTTACACCACAGAGTCATAGAATGGTAAGGTTGGAAGGGACCTCAAAGATCAACTACTTCCAACCCCCTGCCATAGGCAGGGACACCTCCCTGCCTCATCCAACCTGGCCAGGTCCCTCAAGGCCTCATCC
>WBNM01030118.1:0-14906 GCA_013399055.1 Ramphastos sulfuratus
ATTCCCACAACCAATTCAATAGTGACCATTGGACATAGCCAGGCAACATGTGCATCATCTCCTGCTGTGATGAGCAGGACTCTGTTTTACAGGATAAAGAGACATTTTAAGATGTTATCCCTTTTGAGAATGTTTTGTTGAAGTATGACTCTAAAGAGCTGCATTGAGTTGCTTAAAGAAAAAAAAGAATAGAGGAACCCTTTTAAAGAATTACATTTTTTCCCCAGCAAAATGCAGTTGGTTGAGACTTCTGAGACTTCTGCCTTCCCAGGACCTCTGTTTTGCAGCTGCAGAATGTACTGTGTGGGCAGAGAGTCAGAAAGTAAGTACTGTGTATCCAGTGCCTGATTTGTCTGGGTTTCCACAGTGCACTCAGCTTTGTACTATCTCAGCAACTGTGTGTTGTTGAAAAAAATAAATCTTTTTTCTTTGCTTACACAATCCAGAGGCACTTCAATAGGGCAGTTGGTTAGAAATGCATTTTTGTTTTGCTTTTCTGTTTCCAGTGTTCCAAAGAAGAAAGGCTTTTCTCTTGCAGTTGAACAGAAAGCTGCACCAAGCATGGCCTGTGCATGATAGAAGGAGTCAAAACTCATCTAAGGTGAGCTCCTCCCATCTCACACTGGGTGACTTCTTTTGCTCTGCAGAGGAGAAAAGCTATCATGTAGGGCAATGAGGACTACCCTGCTGCTCATCTTTAAAGTCAGCCATGAGGTCAGTCTGATGCCCTCCTTGTACTGCTGTAACGGTGCTGTCATCAAGCATACAGGAAATGTTAAGTATTAAATGTTTTTGTAGTGGTGATAAACCCTACAGCCACAGAAGCACTGCTGCAGTCCATTCTCTTTGCCAGGGTGGCCTGAGAGGGTCTCAGGCAATTTGGCTGTTGAGGAGGTAGCAGGGGATGCTTCAGCAGGGGATGCTTCAGCAGGGGATGCCTGTGGCCTGGCCTCACAATCAGGGCAGACAGAGCAGGCATCTAACCTTCCTCCCAGATATTGATGAATAGTACTGATGTGGCTAGAGAGACCTTTAACAAAAGCAAACACCCCACAACAAAACTTTCAAAATACCTAAATACACCTTTGTCATGACAGGATTTTGTTCTGATCCCAGCACCCAAAGTGACAGGACACCCAAAGTGACAAGTGACACCTAGGCAGAAGGCTGCACTCTTCTCTGTATCTTATATGGTTACCATAGCACAAAAGCTTGAAAGGCTTGGAAAGCCTGAAGCCAAAAAGCCTCAAAAACTTGCAGACTATTGCTTACAAAGAGCAGACAGCCTACTACACTCTGTAGCTGCTGCTTCTATCAATAGCATTGAAGGGGAAAGCAAAAAGTGTCTTAGGTGTACAGCTGTGATTGTGTTACCTCCTGCCAATCATCTGTGCAGCCTCCAGAGGCTTGTTTTGCACTCCCAAAGGCCCATTTTGCTTGGATACCTATTAGCCAATATAATCAGACAGCAAACACCCCAATAAAAACATTAACAAATGCTACTAAGAAATTATCATGGAGTATTTACCTTTTCATTCCATGAGTTACAGCAACAAAGCCTGACATCCTGAAACCCCAGAGAACTTTATGCCTGGTGTCCAATAAAGCATATAAAATTCAAATCTAACTGCGGAAAATTCTGTTGTAGCTGCTGGTTACATCTCACCTTTTTATATAGATTAAAATCCAGTTTAGATCATTGTGAGAAATTCTTTTGACTTCTTACACATAGATGCTTCACATTTAAGTTTTTTATAATCCCATTTATCTTCTTCCTTTTCTTAAAATACTTCCATTTTTTTCCACTGCTTGCATGACCTCTTCTTTGAGAAAGTAATTTATAGAATCATAGAATGGTAAGGTTGGAAGGGACCTCAAGGATCATCTAGTTCCAACCCCCTGCCATAGGCAGGGACACCTCCCACTAGTACAGGTCACTCAAGGCCTCATCCAACCTGGTCCTCAACACCTCCAGGGAGGTTGTGGAGCACAGAAGCACTCAATGTGATCAAAGATCAAAGATCAAAAATCACATTGGGTGATTCTGTGCTCCACAACCTGCCTGGGCAACCTGTGCCAGTGTCTCACCACCCTCACCACAAAGAACTTCCTCCTAACATCCACTTTCAATCTCCCCTCTGACACTTCAAACCCATTGCCCTGGCATTACAAGACCTTGTCAATAGTCNTCCCTTTGTTCTGGGATGCTACTTTTCTTTACTTTACTCTGTTTTAATATCTTCCACTAATAGGTAACAGTAAGCTTTGCTGATTGCTTTTCTGTCAGGGAAAGAGAGTGGCTTTGAGCCCCTTCTGGGCAGTTTCTTTGTCCAGGAGGGAATTATTTCTAATTTGGACATAATCATAAATATATTGTGTATATATATTGTGATGGTTTGGGAGTTACCCACCCCACACACATGAAAATCCCCCAG
The DNA here is from genome assembly GCA_013399055.1 of Ramphastos sulfuratus. Taxonomy (NCBI): domain Eukaryota; kingdom Metazoa; phylum Chordata; class Aves; order Piciformes; family Ramphastidae; genus Ramphastos; species Ramphastos sulfuratus. The sequence continues at coordinate 2,436 of WBNM01030118.1, forward strand.
ACTAGGCTCAGCCAGCTGGAAGTTAAGGCCTGAAGCTCTATTTACAGCTCAGCACAATGTACAAGCAGAGATAGACACAACAGACAGGAATGGTTACAGACAGAGACAAGTTAAAGGGAATACAGAAACACAATTCCCCTCCCAGAAAACAGAGTCCCCAGGAGGGGCTCCCAACCACCCTTCCAGCTTCTCCCCACCCCTCTGCCTTACCCCAGGGTTTGCCTTACGTGCAGGATGAGTTTGGAGGATGGGCCAGGGNCCACGTCCGCCTGGGGCGCTGGCGTCAAATCTATGTTTGGGGGGGGGGGGGGGGGGGATGTTCCTAACCCACCACAAGTCCCAAGCACATGAACCCCCAAAATGTCACCACTGAAGTCTTCATTTGCTCTCCAACTTGCAGATGCACTAATTAACACAAAATAGTGCAAGTCACAGAGAGGTCTAAATGATGAAGTTTATTGATACTGCTGCACCTTGGGATAGAAATAAACCTTGACAAGACAGAAATAGGTCATGAAGAAATGGGTTATGGGTTTAAACTGACAGAGGGGAGATTGAAAGTGGATGTTAGGAGGAAGTTGTTTGCAGTGAGGGTGGTGAGACACTGGCACAGGTTGCCCAGGGAGGTTGTGGAGCACAGAATCACTCAATATGATCTTTGATCACGTTGAGAGCTTCTGTGCTCCACACCCTCCCTGGAGGTGTTCAAGGCCAGGTTGGATGAGGCCTTGAGTGCCCTGTACTAGTGGGAGGTGTCCCTGCCTATGGCAGGGGGTTGGAACTAGATGGTCCTTGAGGTCCCTTCCAACCTTACCATCCTATGATTCTATAAAAAGACACACCACTTTGATGACACATGCTGTGCCATGAGTACCACTCTGTATGGGGGCACCCAAACAGTTCCTAGTTGCAGTGTAGTGGTATCAAGATGTATGCTTGTTTCAAGTGGCTTCTACTCAGACAGCCCTGCCCGGGGCAGAGGTAGGGAGAGCAGCTGAGCTGTCTGCCAATGGGAGGCTGTCCTGAGAAGAAACTCTCAACTTCTACTGCTCACAATTAAAGAGCAGCAAACCAGCCAAACTAAAGAGATGTTGGGATTGCATGAGATACACAAATTCTACACCAGTGAGTGACAGCAATTCCTGCCAGTTGTTTACACCATCACTGCCCCGGGGAGGTTTAGTTCTGACCATTTAGGAAAGTTCACTAATTAAAATCTGTTTGGTAGGATGATGAGAAAGCATAATGAGGGAGTGCAGCAGTGCACATAGTGCACCTTCTGATAACCAGGGCCAGCAAGAGTACTTTTATTTGTCAAAGAGCTTATTCAGCACAGTTAAGCAATGGGTAAACACTGTATTTGTGAAGGGTTTCAGCAGGGTCCTCAGTGTGCCAGCAGGCTCATTCACAGCACCTAATGAGTGTAAATTGCTGTTTGCTAGTGTAAAAATACTTTCCCCACATACAAAGAACAAATCTTTTAATTGATCTTTTGAACTATGTTACAATCGACAGTCTGGAGATGTCAGTGTGCAAAGTTAATTAAGTGGTCACAGATCTGTTAAGAAGCTGATCCTGGTTTTGTTTGAAGGTCTTTGTCATTTACAAATGGGAGCGAGGTGCTGCGGAGCCCCTGGTGATGGCAGTGTAAACAGGGAGCGAAAAAGCAGCGCTGCTATCTCTCTGAGGGCCGCTCTTTGTGAGGATCGTCTCATTCCGACTCTCACAGAACTCCTGCGGGATGCCAGGACTGAAAGCAGGCTTGAAGACGCTAAAACTTAAAAAATAAACCTGCTAACCAATGGAGGTGAGCCAAGAAAGAGGGCAGAGGAGGTTCGAACCGTCTCATCCATAGCCACACCCAGCTTTTTGTGCCTAGTGACCTAAACATTTAGTGATGGCACATTTACAGAATGCCATCCAGTGTAGCCCTAACACTTTGAGGCTGTACCCATTTTATTTCTGTGTGTGAGCAAGTGCTGCTGCAAGAGAGTGCTCTGTATGCACAGTGTCTTTTGCTCTTAAGAGTAGTTGTCAGTTTGTGGGTAGAAACAGTTGCTTTGGAGGGAGAGTCCTTTTTTCTCTACTGAATACTGTAACTGCTCCCTTTAGTTTTATTGTCCTCTCTACAAAAAAAAAAAAAAAAAAAAAAGATCATTTGGGGTGAATCAATGTGAAAAATGAAGAAGAGAATAGCAACTCTAATGTGTTTGTTCTGCATATATGCCATGTGCAGAGCTCCTTCTAGCTCGCAGGACCTCAGTGAAGAGTGGCTTGCAAAGTTTCCAGTAAATCATAGAATGGTAAGGTTGGAATGCACCTCAAAGATCATCCAGTTCCAACCCCCTGCCATAGGCAGGGAAGATCAGCAAGAATGAAAACACTGCAGCAGCTCTACTGTGAGGACAGGCTGAGAGAGTTGGGGCTCTGCAGCCTGGAGAAGAGAAGGCTTCCAGGAGAGCTTGGAGTAGCCTTCCAGTATCTGAAGGAGGCTCCAGGAAGGCTGGGGAGGGACTATTGACAAGGTCTTGTAATGCCAGGACAAGGGGCAATGGGTTTGAACTGGCAGAGGGGAGATTGAAAGTGATGTTAGGAGGAAGTTGTTTGCAGTGAGGGTGGTGAGACACTGGCACAGGTTGCCCAGGGAGGTTGTGGAGCACAGAATCACCCAACAGGATCAAAGATCAAAGATAAGGTTGGGTGATTCTGTGCTCCACTTCCTCCCTGGAGGTGTTCAAGGCCAGGTTGGAGGAGGCCTTGAGTGACCTGTACTAGTGGGAGGTGTCCCTAACTGGATGATCCCTGAGGTCCCTTCCAACCTTACCTTTCTATGATTCTATGATTCTATGGTTCTATGTCATTTATTCAGAGACCTTTTTGCAAAGAGAGTAAAATGCCAGCAAAACACACAGAATGTTACAGAGATCATTGCACAAGTACAGCAAAATGTCAGGATGAAAATGGAAAATGAATGCTCTGAATATTTGTTTCACAGAGGTGCTAATGATACTTAAAGATTTAATTTCCCAGATTCCTCCTCAAATGATACATCTTTAGGATGGGAGTGTTCAGGAGAAAGAAAAGGGCTCAATAGATTCAATAACCACAAAAAAAAAAAAACCAAAAAAAAAAAAAAAAAAAAAAAAAAAAAAAAAAAAGTGCTGTAAAGATGTGAATTTTGTGAATGCTTCCTTGTAGAGAAGGGCTCCTGCAGGAGCAAACATTGCAGGGAATGAGCTTTGTTAACACAGAGCTACCTCACCACAGTACCAGAAGAGACAAAGCCCTGGTGTGCTTTTACACAGACATTAACAGTTCTGTGGTGTTACATGTCTCAGGGAATACAAATTTTGAAGCACAATCTTTGGAGAAGTTCACTTTAAAATTGTTTTAACACCTTCAGATAAGACAAGAGCCTTGAGCTCCAAGAGATCAATAAATTACTGTAGGTGGAGGCTGCTGCTGCTGCACAGCAGGAGCTGTTTCCCAGCTGTATCACTGATTAGCAGGAATCTCACCTTGCCGAGCCTTTAAAGCCTTGCAGAGAATGCACCAATTAAGTGTTCAAATCCTTCAGCCTTAAGCCATATGTCAGGGGAAAATAATTCACTGGCACAGGGCTTTGGGTCAAGCTTCTTAGCCCAGCAGTTGATGTGATAATGCTTTAGCATTGTGCTGCTGGCCCACCCAGGAGGAGGGCCAGGGAGACCTGGCTATTGTTTCTCTCTAAAGCAGAGCTCTGAGGGATATGAATGTAAGTGTGGCTCATTAATAATCTCAATTTTAACGGAAGGCGATGGAGGAGGAGTGTTTAAAGTATTCTTGGCTCAGTATTCATCGAAAAAGTGATGCTTTGCTCTGCCTCACAGCTCTGCCAGCAGCTCAGGACTCCTGCTGCTATTCCCCTCTGCTTGCACAAAGTAAGCAGTTTTGTGGGTAGAATTTGGGGAATAGAAACCAACCGAGTGCTGGGCTGCAGCAAGAGCAGTGTGGGCAGCAGGGCAAGGGAGGGGATTGTGCCCCTTTGCTCTGCTCTCCTCAGACCCCACCTGCAGTCCTGTGTGCAGTTCTGGAGCCCCCAGCACAGGAAGGACATGGAAGTGTTGGAGCCAGTCCAGAGGAGGCCACCAAGATGCTGAGAGGGCTGCAGCAGCTCTGCTGTGAGGACAGGCTGAGAGAGTTGGGGCTCTGCAGCCTGGAGAAGAGAAGGCTTCCAGGAGACCTTGGAGTGGCCTTCCAGTATCTGAAAGGGCCTAAAGGAAGGCTGGGGAGGGACTATTGACAAGGTCTTGCAATGCCAGGACAAGGGGCAATGGGTTTGAAGTGTCAGAGGGGAGATTGGAACTGGATGTTAGGAGGAAGTTGTTTGCAGTGAGGGTGGTGAGACACTGGCACAGGTTGCCCAGGGAGGTTGTGGAGCACAGAATCACCCAATGGGATCTTTGATCACTTTGGATGCCTCTGTGCTCCACAACCTCCCTGGATGTGTTCAAGGCCAGGATGGATGAGGCCTTGAGTGACCTGTACTAGTGGAAGGTGTCCCTGCCTATAGCAGGGGGTTGGAACTAGATGATCTTTAAGGTCCCTTCCAACCTTACCATTCTATGATTCTATGAAGGGAATCAGCTTTACTTATTGAAAGGAAGGGTTAATTTCTTAATGTCTGGCAGAGAGCACATGAGGGTTCACTGAGGATAGCCACATGCTGAGCTGCAAACTACATTAAGACAGTCACTTAAAGTCCATGAAAAGCTTCTTAGATACTGGAACTGCAGGGCAAGTTCCTCTGCCCTAAGTGCACTGTCTGTAGAGTGAGGTCACCAATCTTTGAGGAGGCAAAGAAAGCCACAGAAAAGGTGGCTGGAAACACACTGACTAAAAGAGCTTTCCTGCCATGTCTCAAAGATAAGAGAAGGGACTCTCTCTTCTGAACTACAAAATGTCTTGCTTTTCTTAGCAGAGAGAGTGGCTGAGTGTAAGATCCACACACAAGTGTGGTCATTGCACACACTCTTGTGTGTACATCTTACACCCACCCTGTAGCAAGATGTCACAGCTGCATTAAAAAGAGAAAACTCACTATTTCAGGTGTCCTCCATCTGGAAGACAGATAATTCTGCATTGTGGTTCATAAAGGATGCTCAAATACCATGGACACATTCTGCCCCATACTCTCAACTCAGCATAGAGTCATAGAATCATAGAATGGGAAGGTTGGAAGGGACCTCAAACATCATCTAGTTCCAACCCCCTACCATAGGCAGGGACACCTCCCACTAGCACAGGTCACTCAAGGCCTCCTCCAACCTGGCCTTGAACACCTCCAGGGAGGGAGCAGCCACAACCTCCCTGGGCAACCTGTGCCAGTGTCTCACCACCCTCACTGCAAACAACTTCCTCCTAACATCCACTTTCAATCTCCCCTCTGACACTTCAAACCCATTGCCCCTTGTCCTGGCATTGCAAGCCCTTGTCAATAGTCCCTCCACAGCCTTCCTGTAGGCCCCCCTCAGATCCTGGAAGGCTACTCTAAGGTCTCCTGGAAGCCTTCTCTTCTGCAGGCTGCAGAGCCCCAACTCTCTCAGCCTGTCCTCACAGCAGAGCTGCTGCAGCCCTCTCAGCATCTTCGTGGCCTCCTCTGGACCCACTCCAACACTTCCATGTCCTTCCTGTGCTGGGGGCTCCAGAACTGCACACAGGACTGCAGGTGGGGTGTGAGGAGAGCAGAGCAAAGGGGCAGAATCCCCTCCCTTGCCCTGCTGCCCACACTGCTCTTGCTGCAGCCCAGCACACAGTTGCTGTCTGGGCTGCATGAACACTGCAGCCTCATCTTGAGCTTTTCATCACCCCAGACCCCAAGGTCCTTCCTCAGGGCTGCAAAACTGGGCATGGTCCTCCTTCTACAAGTTTTCTGCTTAAATGTTTATGTGCTGTGAATTAAATCATGGCCTTAAAGAGGGAAGAGGATGAAATGGAAAACTTTCTAACCCTAATGATGGATGGATTGCTCATTACTCACGCTAAGGGACCACCAGTCCAGGCAGGAGCTTTCCATCCACTAAATGTATTCCTCTGAAAATTTGGCAGGTAGAGAAAAATGTTACTTTTGCCATTTTTAGTTACTTCTTGAAGGGTTCTGGATTCTTTCTACAGAAGGAATAAAGAAGAATCTGCAAGACTAAGAAATATTGAACAGCTTGCATATTCTGAGCTCAATAAAGCAAACTTTTCTATTTGTCTTTCTCTATGCCCTGTCCTGCCTCACAGTCTGGTCTGTCTGCTAGCAGTGCTTTACCAAGGCAGTGTCTATCCTACTTCATTAAAACTGACATAATCAATTAGCAACTAAGTTAAAAGCTTTGTAAAGCTCTCAGCTGAAAATGTGAATAGTGTAATATTGCCACTTTTGCAGCCCTCTGTCAAATGTTCTTTATTTCAGTGCTTTGGGTACTGATGGGTAAGGTTTGTATCTTCAGCCAGCTGCTTTGCTAAGTTAACCTCTGTTGAATGAACCTAAGCTTTGCTAAGTTAACCTCTGCTGAATGAACCTAAGCTTTGGTAACTTAATCTCTGTAGAATTAACCTAAGCTTTGGTATGTTAACCTTTGTTGAATTAACCTAAGCTTTGCTAAGTTAAACTCTGTTGAATGAACCTAAGCTTTGCTATGCAGATGGTTTAAAATAGTAATTTAAATCCTGACAGTTAAATCATTACTTTATCTGTTGAAGTTAATCTTCTGAAACACATCACCTAGATTTTTCAATGTTTTTTTGAAGCAATATGAATTGACTCACAAACTATAACTGTCTTTTAGCTATATTTTTGTAAGGAACCTGTAATATATTTTTGCCTCAGCATGAGTGTGTATTTACACAGCATCTGCACGTTGAGAATTTGCCAGTGCCAATAGAATCATAGAATGGAATGGTAAGGTTGGAAGGGACCTCAAAGATCATCCAGTTCCAACCCCCTGCAAGGGGAGTGACCTCCCACTAGTACAGGTCACTCGAGGCCTCCTCCAACCTGGCCTTGAACACCTCCAGGGAGGTTGTGGAGCACAGAAGCACCCAACATGATCAAAGATCACGTTGGGTGATTCTGTGCTCCACAACCTCCCTGGGCAACCTGTGCCAGTGTCTCACCACCCTCACTGCAAACAACTTCCTCCTAACATCCACTTTCAATCTCCCCTCTGCCACTTCAAACCCATTGCCCCTTGTCCTGGCATTGCAAGATCTTATAAAGAGTCCCTCCCCAGCCTTCCTGGAGCCCCCTTCAGATCCTGGAAGGCCACTCTAAGGTCTCCTGGAAGCCTTCTCTTCTCCAGGCTGCAGAGCCCCAACTCTCTCAGCCTGTCCTCACAGCAGAGCTGCTGCAGCCCTCTGAGCATCATGTTCTGTCAAATCAGACAAAGCATATGATGCAGAGTTTACCCTGGCTGTGTTCTTTCCCGAGAGTTTTGTGCTGGCAGTATGGTGAAAGTTGGTACCTGGTGAAGCTTGAAGCCTGTTGCTGCAAAGCCAATCCATCAGTTGTGCAGGTGAAGTGAATGTACCAGAGCAGTGATTTCTGTCATCTGTCTTTGGTATTAGGAGATAGAAATCTTATGTTCTGCTTGTGCCATTGAGCAAGTCTTTGCTGGTGACTTGTAGCCCTCACCATCTGGCCTGCATCAGGGTCAGCAGCTCTAGTGATACAGCTACTGAACCTTCTTCTGTGCTCTGGAGGATCAGGGAGTGAGGTGAGTGGGAGCTGGTTGAAGGGGAAAACTCAGAGAGTTGTGATCAATGGGATGGAGTCCAGTTAGAGGCCTGTGACTAGTGAGGTCCCACAGGGGTCAGTACTGTTCAATGTATCACCAATGCCTTGGATGAGGGCACAGAGTGCACTGTCAGCAAGTTTGCTGATGGCACCAAACTGGGTGCAGTGTCTGCCACAGCAGAGGCTGTGCTGGCATTAATCAGACTGGGACAGGCTGAGAGCTGGGCAGGGAAAAATGGAATGAAATTCACCAAGGGCAAGGGCAGAGTCTGGCACCTGGGAAAGAACAACCCCAGGGATCTGTATAGGTTGGGGACTAAGCTGTTGGAAGGCAGCAAGGGGGAAAAGGATCTGGGGGTCCTGGTGGATGGGAGGGTGACCATGAGCCAGCAATGTGTGCAGAAGGAGCAATTAGAAGGGCTGTGGCTAGCAGGTCGAGAGAGGTTCTCCTGCCCTTCTACTCTGCCCTGATGAGGCCACATCTGGAGTACTGTGCCCAGTTCTGGGCCCCCCAGTTCAAGAGGGACATAGAACTACTGGAGAGAATCCAATGTAGAGCCACAAAGATGATAAAGGGAGTGAAACATCTTCCTTAGAAAGAGAACCTGAGGGAGCTGGTGCTGGGCTGCTTGGAGAAGAGGAGCCTGAGAGGGGACCTCAGCAATGGTTATAAAGATGTAAAGGTGAGTGCCAGGAGGCTGGAGCCAGGCTCTGCTGGGTGATGCCCAATGCCAGCACAAGGGGCAATGGGTGGAAGCTGAGGCATAGGAAGTTTCATTTAAACATGAGGAGGAATTTTTTTTCCCTGTGAGAGTGACAGAGCCCTGGAACAGGCTGCCCAGGGGGGTTGTGGAGTCTCCCTCTCTGGAGATATTCAAGACCTGCTTGAATATGTTCCTGTGTGATCTGGTCTGGGTGATCCTGCTCTGGCAGGGGGTTAGACTGGACGAGCTTCGGAGGTCCCTTCCAGCCCCTGACATTCTGTGACTCTGTGATTCCTTTTGAATCAAATCCCATCTGTGCTTGGTGAATTTTTGAGAAGGCAAATGAAAGTCTGAAACTTGAAACAAGTAATGCTTCTGCTGGAAAGCATTCTCCAGGGAGAAGGTTTCCTTTATCTTCTAAAGATGGTCAGATGCTATGTTCAGAGGAGTGCTGGACTGTGTTCAAAGTGTTTTGTCCTGGGTCCCAAAGGCTTTGTTCTGAGCCTCAGCGGTTGGCAACTGCACCAGGGCTTTAATACACCAAAGGCTGTAAACTGGCATCAGAAATTACCTGGAGCTGAAAGAAAGACCTGAGCAGTGACCTGAAGTGATTACAGTGATGTAAGGCAGGCCCGAGGCAGATGGGCTCCTGCTGCTGCATCTGATGTTGGCACAGTTCTTAGAGTCGGCTTCAGAAACAGGAGGCTGCAATAACACAGCCAACAGGTAACAACTGCAGAGGAGATTGTGGCCTCAGTGAGAGGAAGAGATGAAACTCCCCATAAAGCTAAAGATGTGAGAAGGTATTTTTGGGATGCTGCCCAGTCATCCAGACTCAGTGAGGAGTCAGATAAGACTCCAAGGCTGCACAGAACCTTAACAAAACAAACGAGAGAAAAAAACCAAACCAAGCAAAGCAAAGGAAAGCTGGCAGGCCTCTGATGAGATACAGCAGCTGCATTTCCAACAGATTCATTTCAGCCTGGCCTGGGTCTGGACTGACCTCTATACTTGATTCAAACTGTCATGTGGGAAGAACTTCTGGTTCCAATTCTGTAGCCAAAACTGCTGCTGTGCATTAGAAAATCATAGGTAGGACTGATAGAAAGGCTGTAAAGATTTTTTTTTTTTAAATAAGTAATATATTTCATTCTAAGACATTCACTACCTGAGGCTTCATTTGCCATTGAACTCCACATTTTTGATAGAAGCTGTTAGTTTGATTTCCCTCTCATAAAGTGTGGTCATCATGACTGCATAGCCACAGATGCAAGGAAGATAGCCAAAGGCTACCTCATTTCCTCACACCCTTGAAATAAAATAATACTTCTCTCCAAGAGCAGTGTGGGCAGCAGGGCAAGGGAAGGGATTCTGCCCCTTTGCTCTGCTCTCCTCAGACCCCACCTGCAGTCCTGTGTGCAGTTCTGGAGCCCCCAGCACAGGAAGGACATGGAACTGTTGGAGTGGGTCCAGAGGAGGTCACCAAGATGCTGAGAGGGCTGCAGCAACTCTGCTGTGAGGACAGGCTGAGAGAGTTGGAGCTCTGCAGCCTGGAGAAGAGAAGGCTTCCAGGAGACCTTAGAGTAGCCTTGCAGGATCTGAAGGGGGCTACAGGAAGGCTGTGGAGGGACTATTGACAAGGGCTTGCAATGCCAGGACAAGGGGCAATGGGTTTGAAGTGTCAGAGGGGAGATTGAAAGTGGATGTTAGGAGGAAGTTGTTTGCAGTGAGGGTGGTGAGACACTGGCACAGGTTGCCCAGGGAGGTTGTGGCTGCTCCCTCCCTGGAGGTGTTCAAGACCAGGTTGGATGAGGCCTTGAGTGACCTGTGCTAGTGGGAGGTGTCCCTGCCTATGGCAGGGGGTTGGAACTGGATGATCCTTTAGGTCCTTCCAACTTCACCGTTCTATGATTCTATGATTAGGATGTATTAAGTGTACCCATGTACCTGCAGAGGGATGGATAGTTGTTTTAACTACAATTTTTAGGCTTTCTAACAAATTCCAGTTGTGGTGTTAATTTCAATTTCTAAGTTACACACTTTAGCACATCCTATATTACAACATCTAGGTTCTTATATCTTTTTTTTGTGCTTTTGTGTGTGTCTTTTGCCATACAGTCTCTGCTGTATTCCTTGTGTTCCTCAGCTCAGGTTCACTCAGCAGCTCCTGCTGCACTTTTCCCTTCCTCTTGTTTCTTATTCAGAGAAAACCAGACCAAAGTAAAAGACATTTCCCAATGTCTGAATATAAAATATTACAGCAATTCTAAACATGGAGTTGATCTGACTAACTGCTGCAGTAGTTGTAGTGTTTGAGAGAAACCTTCAGTCTCATCATAGGATATGAGCTTGGCATGAACAAAAAACTAACAGGAGAGCACTGCCAGAGACAGTGCTGATGTCTCCTCCACCTCCAGAGATGCAGCAGGCAGAGGTTCAGACCTCAGTGAGGCGGGAGTGGGGCATGGGTGTCTTACTGCAAAGTCAGTCTTCCAAAGACACAGTGGCACAGGGCACCCAAGTCTCCTCCTGATGTCCTTCCTTCCAGGGACAGGGACTTTGGAGATTTCCACTGTCCTTCAGAAAGGAGGTGTGTAACTTGAAGCTTGGCAGGGATTCAAAGCAAAAGCCCAGGGACATGATGAGTGCTGGGAAGGAAACCTCATCTTTAGAATAAAACAAAGGTGGGTTGCTGAAGTGATTCACATTTGCAGCTCCACTGTGTGCCAGAGCAACTTCTGTGTAAATACACTCCAAAGCCAATGCTTTATAGTAACACAGACAATGACAATCCTGTAGTAGTTCCTTGTTAAAAAGATGACTGAACTATAAGAATGTGCTGCTAAAAACTGCATTTCTGCTTAGAATTCAGGAACTCTGCACATGAGGGGATGCATGGCTTTTTGCATTTCCTTTCATTGTAGGCTGTGCCAATTTCTCTGGCTCTTGTTTTTGTCTGACCCTTACTGAATAGCTGATTGTTCTGACAGATAATGAGACTACACTTGGATAACATCAACAATTTTTTGTGAAGTCTGAAATCCTGATAACTGGTACAGTAATGTTATAAGGCATGTATTCTCCAAATATGCAACATTTTCTTCAGCAGTAGTTCAAATCCACAATAGAAGCTACTTAAACAGCCCTATGAGTAAGTTTTGGTAGCTGTCAATGATGCTGCCTGGAAGACCAATTCTATCCTTTAAAAATTACTTTAATGACCACTTTATCAGAGTCCAAATTTAGTGTTTCCCACTGAATCCTTACTAAGTCAATCCTTACAGTCGACTTGCTAGAGGGCAGGGATCCATCCAGAGGGACCTGGACAGGCTGCAGAGCTGTGCCCAGGCCAACCTCAGGACATTCAACAAGGCCAAGTGTAAGGTCCTGCACCTGGGTAGGCACAATGCCAAGCACAGCTCCAGGCTGGGTGGGGAATGGCTGAGAGCAGCCCTGAGGAACAGGCCCTGGGGGTCTGGGGTGATGAAAAACTCAAGATGAGGCTGCAGTGTTCATGCAGCCCAGACAGCAACTGTGTGCTGGGCTGCAGCAAGAGCAGTGTGGGCAGCAGGGCAAGGGAGGGGATTGTGCCCCTTTGCTCTGCTCTCCTCAGACCCCACCTGCAGTCCTGTGTGCAGGTCTGGAGCTCTGTGCTGGTTTAAGGCTAATTGGAATATTTTAATAGAGAAAACTATACTGTAGGCTGTGAAAGGAAAAACAATGGTGATGTCTACTTCACTCATAGGCTTGCTGTGATGTTTAAGAAAGAACCCAAAACAAAAGATAAGCCACTTGGGCTTGTTGCAGTCTGAGTCGGGCTTGTGGCACTCTCTGGGGCAGTGTCTGGGGCTGTTAGCAACTTCTGGCTTCTCCTCTCCGGCAAATTAATTTCACTAATCACTTTTCTTCTAACTCCTCCTCTGGCCGATCCTCAAAACCTTGGGGTAAGGTATAGGGGTGGGGAGAAGGTGGAAGGGTGGTTGGGAGCCCCTCCTGGGGTCTCTG
>WBNM01030142.1:4258-14938 GCA_013399055.1 Ramphastos sulfuratus
GGAGGGACTATTGACAAGGGCTTGCAATGCCAGGACAAGGGGCAATGGTTTAAAGTGGCCAGATTGGATGAGGCCTTGAGTGACCTGTGCTAGTGGGAGGTGTCCCTGCCTATGGCAGGGGGTTGGAACTGGATGATCCTTGAGGTCCCTTCCAACCTTACCATTCTATGATTCTATGTAACCTTATTGTTGCCATTCAGTACTTAAAGGATGCTTATAGGAAAGATGGGAAAAGAATTTTTAATAGGGCAGTTGTGATAGGAGAAAGGATAATGGTTTAAAAATGAAAGAAGCTAAGTTTATATTGGACCTAAGGAATATATCTCTTACAATGAGGGTGGTGAGACACTGGAACAGGTGATCAAGAGTTGTGGTAAATGCCCCATCCCAGGAAATAGATAATCAGAGTCAGGTTAAATCAGGTTCTGAGCAATCTGATCTAGTGAAGTATGTCTCTGGTCACCGCAAGGGCGTTGGACTCTATGACCTTTAAAAGTCTTTTCCAATCTAAATCTTTCTGTGATTATTTTATAGTATTCTGGTTTAAAGTCATTTGGAACAGTGAGAAAGCCTTTCCAGGGAAATTCACAGCCATAGAGAAGACTCAAAGGATCAGGCAATTGTTCACTTATTTAATATTCAGCCATGTAGTTTGTTTTAATGTCCTTACTATCAATGACCTTATGGTTGATTGAAATAGTAACTGTGAGGGCTTGCTTGGTAAAATATGTTTAAACTTAATACTGAGAAGGAACAATTCCTTAGTAAATTACATATTTTTCTCATGTATACCTGATCAAAAACTTTCTGAATGTGACAATAGAGGACAGAAAGTAAAGGGCTGGGACATCAGGAAGAAAAGTATTAAATGCTACAAAACCAGACTAAAGGGCTGGGATATTAGGAAGAAAAGTATTAAATGCTACAAAATCAGGCAACTGAATTATCAAGATTGTGCAGGAAAAAAAGGAAACTAAAATGTTGTAGAAAAAAAAAAATGGTGGCTTAAATTAAATCAGCCCAGAGGAAGGTCTTTGCTGTTTACTGGCCTGGAAGTGAGGAAGAATATTTGACACAGCAACTTTTGCATCAGAATGCCAGGGTGCCAGAGAGATGTTTATAATACTGGAGATGAGAGTTTGCAAATAATCTATTCAGCCTCTTTCTTTCTCTTTCTGAAAAAGTTAAGATTTACTGAGTCAAGCTGCTGATTTAGTTCCTCTGTCTGTTCTCTGTTATAGCGGAAACCTAAGCAAATCTTCTTTCCAGTTGTGCCTTCTGTTCCACATTCTTCTTTCTGTTGTTCTTTTCAGATAGCCCATTGACTGCTGAAGAGTGAATCCACTCTTTAGTAGTCAACGTTTTCCATCTGGGAACTGCAGACCCCCATGCCACACAAGATCAGCAGTCCACATCAATGCTTTCTTCAATATCCCACTCCCTGATAGGGGGACTTTCAGTGTGATGAACTTCCCATAGATGTGGAAAATGACATTTCTGTAACAATTTAACATCTTAGAAATGGGGGAAGGAGTAAAATCATTCTGGTTTAAAGTTCATGCTAAAATCAGAGGCATTTAAGCAAGGTAAGACTAGGGCGTTGTATAGGTTGTGTTACTGCAACACGTGAGGACAGGGTGTGATGAGGCACGACTGCAGCTGTAATGCCATCAGCACTGGCTGGGACCTCCAGCATCACTACAGAACAAGGAAGAATGACACCCCTGGGTGCTCAGAGTCAGTGGTATGGATCATATTAGTGTTAATAAAACGATTTTTAAATAATAGTGTTAATATAATAGTGTTAATACAAATAAAAGCTGCATGGCCAGACTCTAGAGATGGCTTTGTAAACCTCCACTGCTATGACCAACTTCCTGCATACATCAACCCTCCCCTGTTTTGGAAGACAGGAGCATCCTTTCTCCCTACCCACCCAGAGAGCAACTCACTCCTTGTTCGGTCGTTTCCCCCTCTTTTCTGTACTGCTTGGATGATTTCTGCTTTCCTTGTGATCATTGGAGGGTGGTCACAGAACCAGTCTCAATGTAGCAAGATTTTTAAAAAACAGTTTAGAGTATCTGCCTACAAATGTGCTCCTTAAGTGAAGTATGGCACTTTTCACTGTTGCAGGGTTAACACTGTGGAGTATTGGTCTCTCCACTGCATTTTTCACTCATTGCCTTTATTGTTATTTTACTTTACTATGCCACCCTTTCTGTAATACCTGGGGGAAAAAAACCCAAACCTTTAAAAAGGTTGAGCTGCTAAGGATGAAAATATTACTCTCTAGTATGGTTTCATTGTTCCTCTACAAGGTTTTCCTACTACTGTCTGGTTTGCTTTGTGTTTATAGAGTGCCATAGCACAGTGGGGAGGCCTTGACCACAGCTTCTGGACATAATGACAGTAGGGCTTTCCTACTACTGCTGCTAGCTGCTGTTGCTCTTCTGGGCAATGACAGATGGTGCAAAGGGCTGTCCCTCCCTCACTCTTCTGAAGCAGACTGCCCTCAGAACCTCCTGAGATCGAAGTCTTCCAGGGCAACACATTCCCTCTGCTCTCTTTGAACCTCTAAAGACAAACAGGCTTTCCTTCTAAGCCTGTCTGAAGTCACAGGAGGATAAAGTAACAATTCACAGTTCAAGACAGTGAATCCAGTGGTTTCTGTCATCTAAGAATATTCAGGTCACAAGTTGTGTACCCTTTTAAAGAGGATCTATAATGTGGCTCTTTTGGACTGCTGTCTCTGGTTTCAGACTACTTTTTTTTTTTAATGCAGCAACTTCTTTCACTGTGGGCTTCTTCCCTTTGGTCCCCTGTTGAAAGAAGTCCTGAGCCCTTGAAATGTTTTGCTATTTTAGGCATACCTGGCAGTCTTGGGCAAGGTTTTTTCCTCAGTATCAGCTCTACATCGAAGACTGCAAAGATGCCCAACATGTGATGCTTTTGAGTGACTGTTAGTTGTAATAAGATATTCTATGTCCTTGATGAGAATCCTGCCTTTAACAATTAGACTGCTGCAATAAGAAATGTTTTGGCAGAGCTGAACATGCCCTGCAGGGATCAGCTTGTGTAGATTACTTGAAGTAGCCCCTGACAAATGTGTTTGTTTGGTCTGCTATCAAAGTAATATCTTGTTGTTTAGTACAGAGGATGCAATTTTCCAGCAAATTCTCAAATGCCCCACAGTTATTACAGAAGGCATCTGCCACATAGATGGGAGTCTTTCTTTTTCCCTTTGCAGTGTAATGAAGGTCAGGGTCTACAATTTCCTATATAACTTTTCCTCCTAAATACTCAGCAGTCATAGAATCATAGAATCATAGAATGGNATGGCCTCCTCTGGACCCTCTCCAACAGTTCCATGTCCTTCCTGTGCTGGGGGCTCCAGAACTGCACACAGGACTCCAGATGGGGTCATGGGAGGGTTTTCTGAGTGAAGATTTTGGGACTGCATTATTTTTCTGTCTCCTTAAATGAGTCAGAAGTCTTTTGTACAGGTGATCAATTGGGAATCATATCGTTATGTTCTTTTTGTGATATTCTTATTTTCCCCATCTCGAGTTTGTTTGCCTTAACCCCAAGACATTAACTTTTCAGGATCACGAAGAGCAAAAGTTTCAAAGACTTTGCTGACCGAAAACTTGTGTAATTCCTTTGGCAGAAAGGAGGCTTGAATTTGATTTTCATCATTTTTTTTCTGGGTTTAAACTGGCAGAGAGGAGATTGAAAGTGGATGTTAGGAGGAAGTTGTTTGCAGTGAGGATGGTGAGACACTGGAACAGGTTCCCCAGGGAGGTGTTCAAGGCCAGGTTGGATGAGACCTTGAGTGACCTGTACTAGTCCCTGCCTATGGCAGGGGGTTGGAACTGGATGAGCTTTGAGTTCCCTTCCAACCTTACCATTCTATGATTCTAAGATGCAGCCACATGCTTGCCTGGGCTTTACCTTGCAGTTCAGGACTGTGCATCTATTTGTCTTTGCTTTTGGAATTGCATTTCTCTGGTGGACCAGAGTTTCCCCAAGATGTGTGATAGTTTTTCAATTACTCAAATGCTCATTTTTACTTCTTACAGATTGGAACAGGTTGCCCAGGGAGGTTGTGGCTGCTCCCTCCCTGGAGGTGTTCAAGGCCAGGTTGGAGGAGGCCTTGAATGACCTGTGCTAGTGGGAGGTGTCCCTGCCTATGGCAGGGGCTTGGAACTGGATGAGCTTTGAGTTCCCTTCCAACCTTACCATTCTATGATTCTTTGTGGACTGTACTGCAAAACAATCCATAGTTTCTTTCTCTTTCTGTTCACTTGAAGAGGGTCAGAAAATGACATCAATTAATTCTCCCATCCTTTTGCTGAGCCCTAGGTTTGAGCTTGTTGGATGGATATTACTGAACTGTCCAAACTTTGTGGTATCTCAGCTTTACGAACTATGGCATCTAGACCCCAGTTTCATTGCTAATAAAAAACCTGCAGAATTAAATTAAAGAACAGAGTTCATCTCCTTTTGTTCTGCAAGTCATTGCCCATGCCAGAGAAGGTTGTGCTTTCTAATTACTTAATTTGTATGACAGATGGAGCCGGGGATGGAATTAAGTGGCTGTCTTAAGATACATTGTAGAGCAATATCTAGCTTTAAACACTGCTGCCTTTCTGGTGCCTAAAAAAAGGCACAAACAATGACAGGCTAAAAATAGCTGTTCACTTGGAGTTGACGACAGTTTCTGAGAGCTTGTCTTTAGGAAGACGTTGGAAAAAAACCCTGCTGCCTTTTCCCCTCCCCCCTCCTTTTTTCCCCTTCTTTAAATGCACGTCCTTCTGTTTAAGCTTCTTCACCTCATTGCCCACAGACAGATACCCACTGACTCTGGTAGGACTTCAGCATCTCTCTAGGGGTTTACGTAAAGCATTATTTAAAGAAATTCTAAAAGTCACTGCAGATATTTCTATGAAGTTATGCTTATTTTACACAAATTGCTCTGTGCTGATCGAGAAGGAGGTAGTAAAGCCTTTTCCACTCTTTGCCTCCCACAGTATCTGCTGCAGTGAAGGGGGAAAAAAAAAACCAACAAAACCAAACCTCAGCCTCATTTCTGGTTTTATTCCTGAAGACTGCTTCATAATTCATTACGAATATCGGTGGCTCCCGATGCTGTAAACAGAGAGCCCAGCCTTTGACTTTTGTGTCCCTGCAGTCTAGTAAACAATCAGTTAATTTGTAGCATCCCAGCAGCTGACAGGAGTGAAAGAAGTGGTTTGATCTTATTTTTGTGCTCGTGAATTAAAGCTTTGCCTCCTGGCTAGCTCCTGAGTTCCCTCCTCCTGAAAGATATTTGAGCAGTTTGAATTCAGAATATGTACTTATAGATGTGAGGACACAGCCTTCTCCAGAATCTTTTTTTTTTTTTTCTCCTTTCATTTTAATTTTCCTCTGTGTTCCTAATGGCAGCAAACTGGAAAACGGTGTAAAAATGATGTCCAGTGGCTGAGCTAGGAACACAATGCAACTGAGGATCTTTAGAAGTAGTCTGCTGCATTTTGTATTAAATGAGAGTGAAGGAGTAGGTGGGACTTTTTATTTAAAAATAGATTAGCACAGGGGACTGAACTCACGTTGAGGAGACATTAATAAGCCAGACAGCCATTGTCCTTAATCACAGACTGTATTTGTAAGTAGAACATGTTGAATCTGTCACGATTGATGACGTTGTCTTTGTGAAAAGGGATGCTGCATCTTTAACAAGAGCAGACAGAAACAGTGCAGAACCTACAGTAAATGTGAGAATTGGGAAAGAAGCCCTGCTTCTTTTTTTTTTCTTTTTTTTTTTTTCTTCTGAGTATAGCGTTTGTGAAATATTGGAAAGAAAAACATCAAAGCCAGGGGGAAATATAAGTAACCCGCTGCTTACATTTTAATTCCTCACCTTTCCCCTCTGGGTGAGTTCCCCCTCCTTTCTCCCCCCCCCGAATTTAAAATGCTGGAAGGAAAAGCAACTGAGGTCCAAGTTTCAGCTGCTGAGATCCCTGCTAATTGAAATTACTGGGCATATTTCTATATATAGTCAATGAAGAGCTATGTAGCTTTCACTCAGTGCCTTCAAGACATGTCTTTCTGTAGTCAGAAAAAGAGAGATCAATGCATTTTCAAACTGACAGAGGGAACGGATGCTCCTTAGTAGCACATGCTCGGGATCGTGTGTGTACCGTTTGTGCAGAGCAGAGAAGCTGAATACTGCTCCATATGCTCCTTGTTTACTGCAATGTTTTTTGCATGTTACTGTGCACTCCGGACTAATGTGAAGGTAAGAGGAGACGAGACAACAATCTGGCAGGAATGTACATGTAAAACCAGCTGCAGAAAATGTCTACCTTGTGTTGCTGACTACTTTAGAATTGCTAGCTGAACATGCATATTATTACAGGTGGTTGTGGAGGCTTTGTTTTATCGTTGTCTGTGTAGCTAAAAGCATAGAAGCGTGTTTTAATTTTGCAGCTTTAAAGACCTTCAGTTTTTAACTGCTTGCAGTTCAGGTTCTGGGCTTGTGTGGTCTGATAAACATGTTTTGCTACTGTCCAGGTAGGCCAGAAACAAGATGCCAAAGGCTGTTTGTGTGCAAGGCTACATAGCTCTGTATCAGATAAGGATTCCTGTACTCTGGTCCCCAGTGCATCGTCCAAGTGATGCTGCTTACATGCTTCCTTGTCGGTTACTTGTCTGAAAACTGGGGGGTCTTGCTGCTGTTATCTGTGTTGCTGTTTGTGCTGATTCGTTTCTAACTTGAAACACAATGCATACAAACAAATGATAAGCATTATCCTAAGTGATAAAAAGAGGATTATTACTGCAAAAAACTACAAATGCCAGCTGGCAGCACTGGTCTCACTCTAACTTAAATTTACCGGCATTTGTCACTCATGTCAACATTTGCTTGCTCTGTTAATTACTGTCAGAACTTCGGTGTAAGTTGCTGGATATATTACCTTTTCTGCAAGTAGGACAATATTAGCAGACAGGATCATTGGCATTGAATAGAGTTCTAAGCCAAGCCGTGGGCCAGCTGTGGGAATCCAGTTGCATAATTTAAATGAATTACAGCCCTCAGTCAGCATATTGGGGAGGTACGTTTGGCATTCTGGCTTTTTGCAAGTTCAAATGAGCGTCTCTGTCTGGGAAGAAAAGCACTGGCAAGTGCTGAGTAACCATAGTTTGAATGCTTTTACCTGGAGAAATAATTGTAAATGGTATTTTGCTTTAAGCATGCCTGCGAATTCAAGTGAGTCTGCTGTATTTGCACTTGGAATAATAAGAATGAAGTTCGTATCTATTTATTAGGTCCAAATATTTTCTGGCCATTTACTTGAAAGAGAGTTTTGCATGTAAACCCCACATTCTTAAGAATCTGCTCCTTTGTATGTGGTCAAAGTCTGTATTCCTGATTGCTGTAGTAAAATAGCATTTGCATTTTATTACTTTCTAATTAACTTCTGCAATTCACTTTGTCACTTCTGAGGACAAAAAAAAATATATATATTTTCTTTGACTATGTGGATAAAAAGCAAAAAAAAAAAAAAAAAGTTAAAACTTTCACTGCTGTTCTGTCTTCCTAAGATACATTTATTATCCTTTCCTTAGGCTTTTCCTAGAACATTTTTAGGCAGATTAGTAAATTACATCCACACTATATGCCCTCTGTTCTGTGCAGTAAATCGCAAATAAAGAAATATTTTGAGACCAGCCATTCTCTATTGCTCATTTTGTCCCCCAGCCTGCAGTAACTGTGCTGAAGGTGTTCTGTGAAAGTGGGTCTGAGACTGAGAGATGATTTCTCAGTTTAAATAAGAATAGGTACAGGGGAAATTTCAATATGACTATTTTTACTGTAACTTCCATGAGATACCTTATCAGTAAGTACCACAGCAACTGTTAGGAGTCTAATAGTTTTGACTGTTGAAATTTTTTTTTTTTCCCTTTTTCCATTCATAAACACAGGAAAAAGTGAAAGGCTTATACTAGTCCAAGCTTGACAATTGTTTGGATAAGACAGTT
Organism: Ramphastos sulfuratus; assembly: GCA_013399055.1. Taxonomy (NCBI): domain Eukaryota; kingdom Metazoa; phylum Chordata; class Aves; order Piciformes; family Ramphastidae; genus Ramphastos; species Ramphastos sulfuratus. The sequence continues at coordinate 12,302 of WBNM01030142.1, forward strand.
TTAATTTGCTGGAACTTCTTCAACTGCCAAGTGTCTCTGGAATAATTGTTCAATATGCAGTATCTGTTATTTTTCCAAGGATCATAGCTGTTTTAATTTCACCAAACTCATTCAGTTTTAATGCACACATTGATCATCTGCTTTCCAAGCTGTGCATTGGGGTACAACAACATTAAAAAAAAAAAAAAAGAAAGAAAAAAAAAAAGCTGAATAAACTTTGCAGATCTCCCCACGAATGGCTCAGGCAGGGCTGTGTGGCTCGTATTCTCAGTAGTTTCTGTGCTCTTTTTTTGGCATTTAAAATTAATAAATGGAAGTTCATTGAAAGGTGCTTCCCGTGCCTGGTCATTCTGAGAAGTATGATGTAGTGTTTCTGCAGAACTCTCTTGCTTTTAACTTGGTTGGCACTAACATAAGCCAGAGCTTTACGGGTGGCCAAAATAAATGTAGCGAGTTTTAAAACATCTGGTTTGAGTTTTGTAATTTCCCTCCCCCCCCCCCNCCCCAGCCAGAAAGCTTTTCGCCCCCCCCCCCCCCTTTTTTTTAATTTTTTTTTTAAATGGGTGGAAAAAATCTTAGTGGTTCTCAAATATTTTAGTCTTTAAATCATAAGATGGAATTAAGCTATAAGTACAGGCTGTAACAGGAAATAGATTTACTTGCCCTGGAAAGTGAAAAAGAAAAGCAGTTGGGTCTGTTTCTGGTGGAAGCTGCAGTTTATGGTTTTAGAGAAAGCAGATTTTTCAAGCTCAAGGTAGGACTCTTGTTTCTTGATTGCCAGTACAGCTAAAACTGCCCATGTGAGCTTAGCTGGCAGATGCAGGCTTAGAAAAAGAGCTCTGTCCCATGCTTTCTTAATCTCAGCCTATTTTTACAGTTGATTAGAGAGCAGTACTGACCATGAAGATGTACCTGCCTATGTCAACTTCTTCCTGCCTGAGCAGAAACAAAGTTGTGATTAAAATAGGCAGAAAGATGTCTGAGATGTTGTGAACAAAATATTTTTCTCTGTCAGAGCTTCTCTTGACCTACATTTTTAAGTAAAAAATAATCAGCTTGGATTAAAAAACAAAAAGAAAATACAACTATTGCTTACTATTGTCTGTGTACCAGGCACGCCTTCTTAAAATTCTGCATATTTGCCTGGTCCCTCTCTTAGTTTCTCACATATGCACAACTTTGCCCCTCACTGGAAGATATCATACATGAGCACTGAAGCCAGGGAATTAAAAGCTAAAAGCAATGCCTCCAAGATCAGGACTGTTCATGCAGTGTGTCTGAAAGAATGAACTCCTGCTGTACACAGTAGTTAATGTTGTTCTCTTCTCATCAGGAGCACAGACCAAGTATGCAAAGGGACTGCCTGGTGTCCCATGTTTGTAGCTTTGTGTCCACTTTGTATTGAAAATATACAAGATAAGAGATTTTTAGATGTTACCATTAAAAACTTTCTGTTCTTGGCTTAGCCAAGTGCTTTAAATTCCCTTCACATTGGCAATGTGTCCTGTAAAACCATGGCAAACGTTGCAAGTATTTAGCTTCTATAGTCTGAGTGAAGCTTAAAAAACCTTTAGTGGAGGATTGGAGTCTTGCTTTTCTTAAAAGTTTGTAGGAGTTTTACCTTTCCCTTCTCCTAGTGAACTCCATGTGGAGTTCTGACAGAATCTGGGCTGCTATTTCTGGCTGACAGTTTGAGGGTCTTACTGGAGGCACAGCTGGTGCTTGAGGGAATTTGGGTAGCAGAGATAATGTCTTTCATTTGTACTTTGGTATGGGGCTTGATGTGAGTGCTGGCTCACTCACCTTGAAACACCTCATTCTCAGCAGCAGTCAGCATTGGCTTTGGGGTCCTCCGAGCTCCATGTAGAAATCAGGGTCTTTATGTTATGGATTCAGATCCTAGGACTTTGAAGTTCCAAAGGCTTCCCAGGAGCTTCAGAGTTACTCCAGCAGGAGTTCAAGGCTGTCTTCATGTTAATGGGTTTACTTGGCACCTCGCAGACTTGAGCTCCTACCTGAACACTGGGTTAACTAAAAGCTTTTTTTTTCTTTCCATTCTGACTGCCAACTTTGGGTCACTGCGGTGGTGATAGAATGTTTCTCTGTATGATCCCTGGTATCTTCTGTGCTTCAGCTAAAAGGTTATGCTAGCCTGTGTCACATTGTAACCATGAAATGATTTATGGCTGAAACTTTGACCTATGCATTGTCACTTTTTGAGGTTCACAAGTGACAGAAGATCTGTTGGGGTAGCAATGAAGTGTGGCCAGGGCACATGAGAATGTTAGGAACCAGCATCCTTTAATCACTTCAGCTTCCTCTCTTCACCCTCCTGTCCCACCCACACTGCAAAAAATATAAGTAATTACTTTAAACTATCAGTTTCCAATTGCAATGTAAGGCAAAAGAATCACAGTAACAAGTAGCAAAATGCTTCATTGCCAAAAGCTGCAAAACATCACAAATACCATCAGAGCTGCTGACTTCTATCTACATTTTTACACACAGCTGTTACTCATCCCCTCTCCCAGTATACATTAATGATATAGATACAAAATTCAGTTGCATGTATCATGTATCTCACCATCTGTACCAAGGATTGTCCAAGTATGCCAAAGGAAACTGTGTACAGTTCTG
>WBNM01030150.1:0-11217 GCA_013399055.1 Ramphastos sulfuratus
TTTTTTTCCCCTGTGAGGGTGAACCTGAGATCTGGAAGCATCTGAGGGAGTGTAGGAAGGCTTTTCCTCCTGCAGAGAGGCAGGGCAGTATTGCTGTGCTCTGTGTGCATCACCTGCATAGCTTCTTCCTGCATGGGTCACAATCCACTACTGGTGTAACCTGGCAGTGTATCATAGAAGATAGAATGGTAAGGTTGGAAGGGACCTCAAAGCTCATCCAGTTCCAACCCCCTGACATAGGCAGGGACACCTCCCACTAGAACAGGTCACTCAAGGACTCATCTAACCTGGCCTTGAACACCTCCAGGGAGGTTGTGGAGCACAGAAGATCAAAGATCACATTGGGTGATTCTGTGCTCCACAACCTCCCTGGGCAACCTGTGCCAGTGCCTCACCACCTTCACTGCAAACAACTTCCTCCTAACATCCACTTTCAATCTCCCCTCTACCAGTTCAAACCCATTCCCCTTGTCCTGGCATTCCAAGACCTTGTCAATAGTCCCTCCCCAGCCTTCCTGTAGCCCCCTTCAGATCCTGGAAGGCCACTCCAAGGTCTCCTGGAAGCCTTCTCTTCTGCAGTCTGCAGAGCCCCAACTCTCTCAGCCTGTCCTCACAGCACAGCTGCTGCAGCCCTCTCAGCATCTTGGTGGCCTCCTCTGGACTGGCTCCAACACTTCCATGTCCTTCCTGTGCTGAGGGCTCCAGAACTGTACACAGGACTGCAGCTGGGGTCTGAGGAGAGCAGAGCCAAGGGGCACAATCCCCTCCCTTGCCCTGCTGCCCACACTGCTCTTGCTGCAGCCCAGCACACAGTTGCTGTCTGGGCTGCACTCACACTGCAGCCTCATCTTGAGCTTTTCATCACCCCAGACCCCCAGGGCCTGTTCCTCAGGGCTGCTCTCAGCCATTCCCCACCCAGCCTGGAGTTGTGCTTGGGATTGTGCCTACCCAGGTGCAGGACCTTACACTTGGCCTTGTTGAATGTCATGAGGTTGGCCTGGGCACAGCTCTGCAGCCTGTCCAGGTCCCTCTGGATGGATCCCTGCCCTCTAGCAAGTCGACTGTGCCACACAGCTTGGTGCCATCTGCACACTTGCTGAGGCTGCACTGATTCCTCTGTCCATGGCTCTGACAAAGATGTCAAACAGCACTGGTGCCAGCACTGACCCCTGAGGGAGCCAATTCCTTACCCAGCAGTGCTCCACCCAGCAAGTGCTGGGAACCAAAATGCCTTCTTCACTAAAACCTGCTTAATCTCTGCAGCACTTGTAGCAGGTGCAGAGAATTATTGCCATTGTGTAGAGGAGACAGGCATGAGGGGTGGGGGGGGGAGGCATGAATACTGCACCTAGCATCTCACAGCAGCCAGCAGTCATGTTTACTGCCTTCCCACACAATGAACAGCAACTCCTAGCTTGAAGGACATTGGAGGAGCCTGATATTCCTGAAAATTCTGATATTTGGGAAAATGCCAGCAGAAAAATGGGAATAATGGAAGCGACAGCACATGGGTTTAAAAGAAACATGATAGAAATGAAACAAGATAAAACTAGCCAAGCATGTTCTCTTTCCCAGCATAAGCTGTTGGTAAAGTGGGTTTGCAAGGTCAGGGCTAAAGCTGCATTGCTTCCCAAGCTAAGCAGAAAGTGCCTTCTGTCAGCTTGCATCAACAGCTCCCCTTAAGAAACTCCTACACTTTAATGTCCTTAACAGATCATAACAGAGTCACTGAAAACTAGGTTGTTTTTGGGCATCCAGAGGCTGGTGTGTGCTGAATTGATGTGAGACCTAAGACAAGCAAATATGGCTGGGCCCAGAGAGTGGTGCTGAATGGAGCCATATCCAGCTGGCCACTGGCACCAGTGCTGTGCCTCAGGGATCAGTGCTGGGCACAGTCTTGTTCAATATCTTCACTGATGATCTGGATGAGGGGAGTGAGTCCTCCATCAGTGAGTTTGCAGATGACAACAAGGAGCAAGTGTGGCAGGAGGGCTCTGCAGAGGGACCTGGGCAGGCTGCACAGATGGGCACAGTCCAGTGCCAGGAGTTTTAACAAGTCCAAGTGCCAGGTTCTGCACTTTGGGCACAACAACCCCAAGCAGTGCTACAGGCTGGGGACAGAGTGGCNTCAAAGTTCTTGCCAGAGAGAGTGATTGGCATTGGAATGGGCTGCCCAGGGAGGTGGTGGAGTCCCCATGTTTAAAATGAGTCTGCATGAGGTACTTAATGCCATGGTTTAGTTAATTAGAAGGTGTTAGCTGATAGGTTGGACTGGATGACCTCAAAAGTCTTTTCCAACCTGGTTAATTCTGTGATTCTGTGAAAGAAAATGTTGCTGTTGCTGGCAGCATCCTATGGAAGTGGTAGCCAGGAGCCTTTTACTTGTGGAGTTTTCCCCTCTAAGTCATGCATGATGTCCAGCAGCTCTCAGTAAAGCCAAGGAAAGCATGGAGAGAGGCTGCTGGGAAAGATGAAGTAGTGTGCTGCAAGGAGCTTTTCAGTAAGCAGCAAGCATCTAGAGCAGATAATGATAATCTATTTGCATACCTTAGGATGCATTTTAGTCATCAAAGACTCGTTTATAACTTACAGAAGGTCCACAATGACCTTCTCAACCTTACCTTTCAGTCTTCTCCTGCACCTCTGCATTGCTTTGCTGGTATTGCTAAGTTGGTCCAGAGCAGTGAGGTTTGCCTCTTTCTCTTTTAAGCAGGCTGTCTGCAAACGTCTGCAAGGGTTGCAACATAGAATCAGAGAAGGGTGAGGTTGGAAGGGACCTCAAGGAGCTGAAAGGCTGGAGAGGAAAAACCTACTAAGGACTCTGTGCTCCTCATTTTGCTCATTCCATGTCCTTTGATATGGGACATTACACAGCCCTTTCAGAAGCAGCCTGTTCTCAGCACAAGATGGAATTAAAAGTGTCAGCACAGTTTGGATGCTTTGGGTTTCTGCTTTTGATCTACCCAGCCTCCTATGGTGGGTTTATGGCTAGAGGCCAACAGGTCAGCACTTCCAAAATCCAGTGGGATTCAGAGAGGGCTTTTCACTGTGGTTTGGTTTGGTTTGGTTTGTTCCCCTCACCCATGGAGTTTAATTGTTCTTCAGAAAGAGGACCAGAAAAAAAAAAAGACTTTATATAGTGTAAAGGAAACTTCAGTAGCCTGCAGGTCTTGTGCTTTGCAGAGTTGAAGCGCAGCTGCTGCATGCCAGCTCCTGGTGATTTCTGCAGGCTCACCTTCACCTGAAAGGTATAGCAGCAGCTGGGACAGGCTGTTTCCGCCCAGCAGCTGATGAAAAAGGCTTTGATGTGAATTTCAGAGTGTGACTTTGGACTGCAGAGCATTAAACTTCATTCCTAATCCCTCTGCTTATGGAAAATAGGCAACTTTATCATAGGATCGTAGAGTCACAGAACATTCGGGGCTGGGAAGGACCTCAAGGATCATCCAGTTTCATCCCTCCTGCCATGGGCAGGGACACCTCACACTAGAGCAGGTTGCTCACAGCCACATCCAACCTGGCCTTGAACACCTCCAGGGAAGTGGTGGAGCACAGAATCACCCAATGTGATCAAGATCACATTGGGTGATTCTGTNCCCTTTCTCCAGGGCTGCTCTGAAGCCAGTCCCTGCCCAGCCTAACCCAGCTGCAGGACCCTGCACCATGGTCTTGCTGAACCTCATGAGGTTGGCTTGGGCCCAGCTCTGCAGCCTGTCAAGGTCCCTGTGGATGGATCCCTTCCCTCTAGCATATGACAACAGAGAAACAAGTTCCTGATAGCTCCATAAACCACAAATTAACCAGAAAGACAATTCTGAGGTTTTAGATTCTATTTGTAGGTTTCTCCATGCAAATTTTAATTCACTTGGGAAAATCAGGCAAGGAAAAACACCACCACCACCACCACCAAAAAAAACCCAAAAACCAACCAACCAAACAAAAAACCCCCAACCCAAACACAAAAACAAGCAAACAAAAACCACCAAAAAAGACCCCAAAACACCAAAAAAAAAAAAACCCCAAAACAACCCAACCAAAAACATAGCAGCTTTAAACCTGAACCTTTTATATTTCAAAAGAGTGAGTAATTCCTGGTCTGTGATGGTCTTTAGTTTAGCTCAGGCAGTAGAATGAATGCATTCCCTTCTTTCTGTTTTTTATTGCTTCAGAGCCAGAAGCTTCTTAGCTCTGTCTTTTAAAACCATCACATCTGGTTTATCAGTTCAATTGCTGAATGCATGCACTGCTTAGCTTCAGGTCAACTAACTGCTGAGCTTAGTCTGCAGACCTGTTAGTCCTCAAAGTAGGTTTCTATTTAAAACCCTAGCAGTTGATGACCTTGAGCAAATGAATTGCTGTGGTTATTTTCACCTGGTTATTTTACCTCTGTAAGTATCAGAAAGTAAACAAGGCTGCTGGGTGTCCTGGAGGAAGGCACAGGGACAGCCTCTGCTCACTGGCAGAGGACAAGGGGCAAGGGATGAAAACTGCAGCACAGGAAGTTGCAGCTCAGCATGAGGAAGAACTTCCAATATCTGCCTTCCAGGATCTGAAGGGGGCTACAGGAAGGCTGGGGAGGGACTATTTATAAGATCTTGCAAGGACAGGACAAGGGGCAATGGGTTTGAACTGGCAGAGGGAAGATTTAGACTGGATGTTAGGAGGAAGCTGTTTGCAGTGAGGGTGGTGAGACACTGGCACAGGTTGCCCAGGGAGGTGTTCAAGGCCAGGTAGGACAAGGCCTTGAGTGACCTGTACTAGTGGGAAGTGTCCCTGCCTATGGCAGGGGATTGGAACTAGATGATCCTCACCATTCTATGATTCTTGAGTGTAAGGTGAGAGAGCCCTGGCACAGGCTGCCCAGAGATTCTCCTTCTCTGGAGATATTCAAGAAGCACCTGGATCTGTTCCTGTGTGTTCTGAACCAGGTGATCCTGCTATGGCAGGGGGGCTGGACCAGACGATTCCCTTCCAGCCCCTGACATTCTGTGATTCTATGATTCCAATTGTCAGGGGTGGAATGGAGCCTTCCCAGCCCTGTCTGGATGTGTTCCTGTGTGACCTGTGCTGGATTCTCTGCTCCTGCTGTGGCAGGGGGGTTGGACTGGAGGTCCCTTCCAACCTGTGAGCCTGTGATGCTGTATTTACATTTGGTCTGTGCCATTGTACCAACAGACTGCGTTGTGTGTACAGTACAAAGCTGTGCCATCCCAAGGGCCTGACAATTTAACAGAGAGCTAAAGAAAACACAGCTCTATTGCTGTATGCATCTATAGCACCCATAAAATCCAGTGACAATGGATATAGAATTCACTCCACTTATTTTTGTGCCTTTTTCCTGATACTCCTACCCATCCCCACATATCTGTTCTGTCTTCACAAGCACTTCTAATTGGGTCCTCTGACCCAAGAAACCCAAACAAGGTTTCCTATCACACACCTCCATGAATCCTATCTCTGTCTCTTCCAGTCCACTTTCATAGAATCATAGAATGAGAAGGTTGGAAGGGACCTCAAGGATCATCTAGTTCCAGCCCCCCTGCCATAGGCAGGGACACCTCCCACTAGTACAGGTCACTCGAGGACTCATCCAGCCTGGTTCTGAACATATCCAGGGAGGTTGTGGAGCACAGAATCACCCAATGTGATCTTTGATCTTTGATCACATTGGGTGATTCTGTGCTCCACAACGTCCCTGGGCAACCTGTGCCAGTGTCTCACCACCCTCACTACCAAGAACTTCTTCCTAACATCCAGTTTCAAGTCACTCCACTAATTTTTGTGCCTTTTTCCTGATATTCCTACCCATCCCCACATGTCTGTACTGTCTCCAGAAGCACTTTTAGACTAGCTTAGTATGTAATGTAGCTGTCAGGTTAATTTTGTTGTTAAGCAACCATATGTTTCTGGGATACCTGCTTGAAAGAAAGAGAAGTTGGCAGCCTTTCATACTGTGTTTCTCAGAGCATTTCACAACTTCTTTCACCCCATTCTGAGTCCAGATGCCCATTCTGTGATGCACACAAGCCCTCCCCTCCTGTCTGTGTTGCAAACTGGTTGCTTTACAAAGAATACTTTAGAGTATTGCCCAAGCACTGCTTTGCATGGATGCCATCCCTGGTGATCAGGGATCCATGTCCTAAACCGTTTCAGAATGCAAAAGCAGCCTGAAAAAAAACCAAACCACCCTATATAAGTTCTCCATCATGAGTGGAGAACATCCTCCCATGTTATCTGAATTAGGTGGTAATAGTGATGCTGCAAAATGATTTTTACATTGAATAGTGCAGGTATTTCCTTTCTGACCTTTCTCATGTGTGTGTGCATAGATTTTCTTAGAATCATGGAATGTCAGGGGCTGGAAGGGACCTCCAAGGATCATCTGGTCCAGCCCCCCTGCCAGAGCAGCATCACCCAGAGCAGATCACACAGGAACACGTCCAGATTGTTCTTGAGTATCTCCAGAGAGGGAGACTCCACAACCCCCCTGGGCAGCCTGTGCCAGTGCTCTGTCACCCTCACAAGGAAAAAAATGTCTTCCTCAGGTTCACAGGGAACCTTCTCTGCCTCACCTTCCACCCACTGCCCCTTGCCCTGTCACTGGGCATCACCCAGCAGAGCCTGGGTCACTCCACAAAAGAAGCTAAGAGAGTGAAGGGGCAAAGGGAAGCTCCACACAGCTATTCCTAAGAGCTTTCCAGTAGGCTGAGGCTAGTTTTAAATTGGAAGCACTAAGCAGCACCTGTACAGCCAGACTTACAGAGCTGGCTATTCCAAAGCCTCTGAAGCTGAGTGCTCCAAAGCAGCATCACAAAACTGAGCCAGGCTCACCACAGCTTCTGATGTGAAGATTAGAAGGCAGTGCAGAGCACTTGGCCTCTGCAGCACTTTTGCTAAGGTCCACCACTTACATTGCACAGAGTTCTCTTCTCAGGACAGGACAGCATTGCAGCCCTGCCCTGCTCCAAACACATTCTGCTTGAAGATTATTCAGCTTTCCTTGGCTACAATTAATTTTCTGAGTATCTGCAGTGATTAATACTCAGAGAGACATCATACCCAGAATCACAGAATGTCAGGGCTGGAAGGGATCTCCAAACACCCATGGGATCTGATTCCCCTGCCAGAGCAGGATCCCCCAGAGCAGATCACACAGGAACAGATCTGGGTGGGTCCTGAACATCTCCAGAAAGGGAGACTCCACAACCCTGCTGGGCAGCCTGTGCCAGTGCTCTGTCACCCTCACAGGGAAAAAAAATCTTCTTCAGGTTCACATGGAACCTACTATGCCTCAGTTTCCACCCATTGCCCCTTGTGCTGTCAGTGGGCATCACCCAGCAGAGCCTGGCTCCAGCCTCCTGGCACTCACCCTGCACACATTGATACCCATTGCTGAGGTCCCCTCTCAGTCTCCTCCTCTGCCAGCAGCACAGCTCCAGCTCCCTCAGGCTCTCCTCCTAACAGAGCTGTTCCATTCCCTTCAGCAGCTTTGTGGCTCTGTGCTGGACTCTCTCCAGCACTTCTATGTCCCTCTTGAACTGGGAGGCCCAGAGCTGGACACAGGACTCCAGATGCAGCCTCAGCAGGGCAGAGTAGAGGGGCAGGAAAACCTCTCTCGACCTACTCACCACAGCCCCTCTAATCCATCCCAGAATGGCATTGCCCCTCCTAGCCACCAGAGCACATTGCTGGCTCATGCTCACCCTCCCATCAACTAAGACCCCCAGGTCCTTTTCCCCTTCACTGCCTTCCAACATGTCAGAGTGCTGCAGAATGCTGACAGTCAGTTAGAGATCTTCAGCAGTTAGGTTCAACCTTGCTGTATACATACACAGTGAGAAAATACTCCTAGGCTGCAGTGATCCATGATCCTGAGGGAAACTCACTAATACCACAGGATCACAGACAGCATCTGCTTGGAAGACTCTTCCAAGCTCATACCTTCCAGTCTCTGATACAGCACTGAAGGATCAAGACTAAACCACGTCCCTAAGCACAACTCCACAGGCTGCTTAAACACCTCCAGGGATGGGGACTGCAGCACTGCCCTGGGCAGAACATTCCAATGGCTGAGAACCTTCTCAAATGCTCTCAAGCTATTGTGTCCATTGCTGCTGCAGGATTTTGTCAAACATGATGTTCACTTTCTCTGACCCATTTCAGACAATCCTGTGTCAGATAGGATAAGCACTTGAGGGATGTGTATTACAGCTAGTAGAAATATAATAAGAGATCTTCTTTTTCTCTTAGCAAACAGCACAACTTATTAAAAGAGATTGTTAAGGCTTTCTGCCCTTGACTGCAAACATTGGGAGAAACTGAATGCATTAATAGTTTGCAGCACAGACATCTCAGGAATCACAAATCCTGTTGGATGAGACCTCCAAGCTCATCCAGTCCAAGCTTCCACCCAGCACTGCAGGCTCAACACCAAACCATGTCCCTAAGCACAGCTCCACAGAGCTGCTGAAACACCTCCAGGGATGGAGACTCCAGCACTGCCCTGGGCAGAACATTCCAGTGCCTGAGATCCCTCTCTGGCAAGAAATATTTCCTAGCATCCAGCCTGAGCCTGCCCTGGGGCAGCTTGGAACCATCTCCTCTGCTCCTGTCCCTTGGCACCAAGCAGCAGAGGCTGCCCCCTCCTCGCTCCAACCTCCCTGCAGGGAGCTGTAGAGAGCAATGAGCTCTGCCCTCAGCCTCTTGTCCAGCCTCAACACCCCCAGCTCCCTCAGCCCCTCCTCACAGCCCAGCTGCTCCATCACTAGTAAACAGTTCAAATCAGACTTGCTCCTTGAGTTCCTTCAAGATAATTCATTGCTTCAATCCTTAAAGAGCTTAAAGACCAAAGAAGAAATAAAGTCCTGTTTAGAAGATCATTTGGCCAGCAGCAAGTTCCAGTCAGAAATCTAAATATACTAAAGTGGGGAAGAAGTTTAGGTAAGCACACCAGGAAGCCTGAGCCCCAGTGGTTTTTTTTGCAGTGCCTAATTAAGACAAAGTTTTATGCATTCAGCTCACCTTCATTTAAATAGTGCCATGGAGTTTTTACTGTTTCTGCATCACCTCTTGAAGGTCAAGAGAAAGATCAGATAAAAGATGACTTTTACTTACCTTTATCTTCAGACAAATTATGTAAATCTGACATTAAGATATGCCTTCTCATAGGATATCTGAATATTCACCTGTATTTCTTAATATCCTTTGTGTTGGAAGCTTTCACTTCAGAGGCCACACCTTTGCTCTGGCTCTGTGTTGCTAAAATTGCTCCCATCTTATTAAGGACCTCTGGTTATATNAAGCCTTCCTGGAGCCCCCTTCAGATACTGGAAGGCTACTCTAAGGTCTCCTGGAAGCCTTCTCTTCTGCAGGCTGCAGAGCCCCAACTCTCTCAGCCTGTCCTCACAGCAGAGCTGCTGCAGCCCTCTCAGCATCTTTGTGGCCTCCTCTGGACCCTCTCCAACAGTTCCATGTCCTTCCTGTGCTGGGGGCTCCAGAACTGCACACAGGACTGCAGCTGGGGTCTGAGGAGAGCAGAGCAAAGGGGCAGAATCCCCTCCCTTGCCCTGCTGCCCACACTGCTCTTGCTGCAGCCCAGCACACAGTTGCTGTCTGGGCTGCACTCACACTGCAGCCTCATCTTGAGCTTTTCATCACCCCAGACCCTTTTTCCTCAGGGCTGCTCTCAGCCATTCTCCACCCAGCCTGGATTTGTGCTTGGGATTGTGCCTACAATCAAAATATGTTTGATCCAGAAATTTGATCAGGGATTTTTTTCCTGCATCCTAGTTTTCTTCATTCACCTAAAAAAAGCTGCTTGAAAACTGCAGCTGTAGCAAGTCAGTCCTTATGTCTGTGATTAACTGAAGGGTGAGTTTTCAAACAGGAAAGTGAAGAGGTGGTGAAGAGTTACAGAAACTGTTGTGAGCTGAGGGGTGAAGCTTGGAAGGAGAATGCATTTAATATTCAATGACAGCAGCCTCATAAATCACATTAAGGAGGTCTTAACTAAGAGGGGGATGATCTTCATTTCACACATGATCAGTACCATCACCTGGGCAGCAGAAACAGCAGTGGGAGACTTCATCCAAAGGAGGAATACTCCCCTGAACCTCCTCTTTCTCAAATTAAACATCTTGGGCTGTTCAGTTTGAGAAAGAGGAGGCTAAGGGCAGAGCTCATTGCTGTCTGCAGCTACCTAAAGGGACATTGTGGGGAGGCTGCTGCTGGGCTCTGCTCACAGGGAATTGGAGACAGAACAAGGGGGAAGGGCCTCAAGCTGAGGCTGGGGAGGTTTAGATTGGACATTAGGAAAAAGTTTTTCATGGAGAGAGTGGTCGGGGACTGGAATGAGCTGCCCAGGGAGGAGGGGGAGTCACCCAGCCTGGGTGTGTTTAAGGGTGGTTTGGATGTGGAGCTTGGGGCTGTGGTTTAAGGTGAATCTTGTAGAGTAGGGCTCTAGGTTGGACTTGGTGCTCCTGAGGGGCTGTGCCAGCCTGGGTGTGTCTGTGATGCTGTGATTCACAGACAATGCAATCAACTGATGAAAAGGAAGAATCCATACTTTAAAAAATGAACCTAGAAGGAGAAAACTAAGTAAAGCTTTCTACACTTTGGCACAAAAGATGATTTGCATCTTTCAATATGCAAAGATTTGGCAAAAGTAATAAGTAAAGTTAAAAAAAAAATAAAAAAAGAAAAAGTAAAAATATAAATGATTTAATATAACCATGACTAAACCCACAATTGATCTAAAAATTGACATTAAGATGTGTTTTTTTTCCCTGACCCTTGTACTCTCTTGCCATGTCTTACAGCATTTTGATTAGCATCATTCATAAACAAAGGAAAGATCCTTCTCTGTCCTGGTGAGGCTTCATCTGGGGTACTGTGTCCAGTTCTGGGGCCCCCAGCCCAAGAAGCACAGAATGCTGCTGGAGAGAGTCCAGCACAGAACCACAAAAATGATGAAGGAAGTTGAACATCTTCCTAAGGAGAGCCTGAGGGAGCTGGGGCTGTGCTGCTGGGAGAGGAGGAGACTGAGAGGTGACCTCATTCATGCTGATAAAGATGTGCAGGGTGAGTGCCAGGAGGCTGGAGCCAGGCTCTGCTGGGTGATGCCCACTGACAGCACAAGGGACAGTGAGTGGAATTTAAGGCAGAGGAGGTTCCATGTGAACCTGAGGAAGAATTTTTCCCCTGTGAGGGTGACAGAGC
>WBNM01030173.1:0-10631 GCA_013399055.1 Ramphastos sulfuratus
ATTAGCTCAAACCAGCACATAAATATTCTAATTAATCAGCTGGGCATATGCATCCTCTAAAATTGTATTAGTAGGCTCATTTAACGTAACGTCACTGTCAGTTATATATTGAATACTGTAGTAATGCAAGTGTCAATTTTATTTCCATCAGTGTGTGATTTTACCAAAGATTCTTCCCTAGTGAACCTTTTGTTATCATTGTTTACCACCACTTTTAGCAAAAAAAGAAAAAGAAAAAAATACCTCAGCTCTGTAGTCCATACCTGTTGAATTTACAAACACTAAATTGTAATGATGAAGTCAAACATAACATGTAAGTTTCTGAGGTTAACACAACCAAATGAGAGGTTATAAGCATACTGACTGTTACCTTTTAAAGCTTTGGCATGTTGGTGTATTTAGGTACATTGAAGCCAGTAATGAAAAACGATGCCGTCAGGATACCGATGATTAACCTGTAACTGTCGGCTCCACATTATTATGCTACTGCCTTGACACTGGCAGCAAAAGACACTCTTCTAAGCAGTTCAGCTTTTGGAGCATCTAACACAAGTAGAATGGAAGTGATAATAGCCCTGCTCTTTGCTATGAGTATGTATTCAGTTATTTCACTGATTCACTGCACAGATAAATTTCCCTGCCTTACTCAGAAATTGTTGGGCTGCTTGTCAGTTTCGTTCAAACCCATTAAAACCTCAGGACAAAGAATCCTGGTAAATCACACCAATAGTTGCTACTTTTGAAATTATCAAAATTACATGATGCAGAATTTGATACCTGGGCACAGTATCTGAAAAATAACTACATATACTAAATCACAGAGTTGAAGATATGAAATTCTAGATAATTATCATCAGTCAAATGTGAACAATACATGTGAACAACTAAAGGCTCAAAATATTAAACGGTGTTATTCACAAAACTAAAAGCTTAGAAAATTCAGAGTTAAGGTCACAACCAGGAAATTAACTTAGATCAGACACAAGTAAGAGCAAAATTTACTGAACATGGGCTACCATATCTAAACATCTCAGAAATCTGTAAAACACACAAATGAGCTGAGAGGCACACTCTCCCAATAAAGCAAAAAATAAATATTTAGGAAATGCATAAGAAGTCAGACTTCACCAGAGAATAACAGAACAGTAAGAGACCCTCCTTCACTTCCTAGAAGCTTCTAGGAGATTCACAGGTATATGAGTCTGTGAGATAAACCTCTATGATCATTCAAAGTGTGGTGTTAAACTGAGATCAGCCTAGCCTATTCCTCAAGAACAACATCATGCAAAATTTCTTTAAGATGCCAGGTATTAAAGAGAATATAATCTTGGCACTTCCAATCTAAATGCTTAGCATTCATACCAAGATGCTTCCAACATAACACAACTTTGACTTCTAGGATATATTATGCACATAACCCTGGGGAAATTAATAGGGACATCATATTTAACATATTTTAACTCTCACCTCAGCCACTGGTGAAAATGAGGTTCAATTGTATTAACAAGATAGAATATCTGAGCTATTTAGACCCATAATCATAATATGATTTGTACTTGACATCAGAAAACAGAAGGATACCCTAAAAGACTTAGAGTTGTGTGTACCACTTCAAGAAGAAATATTTCTTCATTCACATTCTATAATCTAGTCCACTGAACTGTGTTCATGGAAAAAGCACTGACCCTATCTTCTGTCTGAATCAGTAAAGACTCTCTGTCTCTGCTCTTCTCCTGTTTCTTGCTTGCTTTCTTTCAGAATTTTATTCTCATTTTTCTGTAACCAGCTTCCAGCAAACCAGCTAATTAAATACCACAGTGGTGACAGTGAATTTCAATGAGCACTATGTGATTACTCTGTGGACTCTTGCCAGCCTCCTAGCTCAGCCAACAGGCAAGTTCTCCACTTTTCAGAGGAAGCAAGTTTATCGTGTTTCTGCATATACTGCCTATTGACCAAGTAAAGATGGGTTGGCATTATACTATGTACCATACAAGCAGGACATAATTTTCTCTGTAAGTACTTGCAATAAAGAAAATAAGCAACAAAGGAAAGGGATTTTCCTTGGTTCTCTTTTTGTTCCT
The DNA here is from genome assembly GCA_013399055.1 of Ramphastos sulfuratus. Taxonomy (NCBI): domain Eukaryota; kingdom Metazoa; phylum Chordata; class Aves; order Piciformes; family Ramphastidae; genus Ramphastos; species Ramphastos sulfuratus. The sequence continues at coordinate 2,085 of WBNM01030173.1, forward strand.
TGTTCCAGTTTTGTTTCTCTGTTTCTGACTAGTTTCATAAGCCACTCAATTAAAGCAATCAAANGTGAGTAATCAATACGTTTATCAGAAGAAAAGATATATTATTAATATCAGACTTCTGAGATTAAATACTACTGGGATGAAAAGTTCACCTTTGCAAAGATATCACTGTCATGAATTTCATTTAATGAAAAAAAAATCAGTGAGGGGGTAAGCTAAAGAGAAAGAGAAGGAAGAAAGTGAAGAATATAAAGTAGCAACAATGGGATTAAATAAGAGAAGACTGGAGGAGACTTTTAATTCATGCAGGACAGAGAAAATGGAGGGAAAATTCTCTGTGAAAAGCTCCTCTCCATTAGACATTTTGGCAGATGCTTCTATTGGGTTGTATTTTAATGCAACTTTTTCCTCAACTACATTTCTTTAAATTGTCTTCTAAAGTGGATCAGAAGAAAATCTATTACCCAACTTTGTACCCCAAAAGTGGTAATGAATGTTCACTTCAAGACTGACAAAACTAAGGCAAAGACAGCCATGTCTGAGCCATGGTTTATTCCCAATGGTCAACAATGAGGTGGAAGACACAGAGAAGAATTATCTAGAGACACTGTGGCCCTCTGATACCAGATTTCTAAGTTCCAAACCCTGAGAAGCATTCACATCACAGATATACCCAACAAAAAATGTTGCCTGCAGTTTTCAGGCATGAGTTGCTGTTCTCACTTTGGAGCACTTTGGAGTTGAATGAATGAAACACTCTTCCTTAAAATTCTTTCTTCTTTTCCTTCTTTTTTATTTTTTTTCTCATTATCCTTTTTCATAAATATCCTAGGAGTGACAGGACAATTATTTTTACATGCAGTACTCATGAGCATTTTATGCTGCAGATTTTGTAAGACCTTTCCAATTACTGCTTAAAAGGAGCTTCTGTGTCTCTGAACAGACAAAATTATTGTTCTTAATGGTTTTCCTGTGATGAAACACTCATTAATGTTCCTTTAAAGCCAACTTACTAAGTTGCAGGATTTTTTTTGTCTAACACATCGCATGTGAAAGCAACATGTTTATTAACATTGTGCTGCCCAAACTATACAGCTACTAGTAAAAGCAATTTGTCATGTGGAGCTTATCTGTTCACAGTAATGTTTTCACTATACATTCTCCAAACTATTTTTTAAAAACATGTTTTCTAAAAACTTGGTATAAAGATAAGTGTTTTACATGGGTTAGGAACTTTCCCCATCTCCACTATCGGAATTTACCAGCCTAGCTCAGACGGCTTGAAAGTAAGATGAAGCTGTATTTACAGCACAGCAAAATTTACAGGCATATATATACAATATATTTACAATTATATACAAAGTAGAAATAATACAGAAATCCAAACTCTCTCTCAGACAAAGGAAACTACCCAGAAGGGGCTCAGATCTACCCCTTCTTTCTCCCTATCTATCTCCCTTCCACCCAGAAACCAAAACAACCAGTCAATGAAGCTTACTTGTTACTTGTCAGTGGAGAGATATTAGAGCAGAGTGAAGAGGAAGTGAACACAGAAACATCCCAGGACAGACTGAGAGAAATTGTTGACATTCTGGTTTTTTATCCCTCTCAGTAAATCAGTAAACGATATAGACTTCATAATTATTTCCTTTTTACAATCAATTATCTAATTTCTCTCATTAAAATATTCCAATTAGCCTCAAACCAACACAATAATATAGAAAGGTCTGTTTCTGGCAGAATCAATAAGTATTCAAAATGGCAGAAAAAAATCTTGGATATTAGGGGGGATTGGGTGGTGTTTTTTGTTTGCTGGCCTCAAACCAGTTGTGCTGGGTTAGAGCTGATCCCTCCCCCTGTAAAGTAAATTCACTATAACTCAGAATTTTGGAAAGTTGGAGAAAAATGAAATCTTATTTTTGTACAGTTTAATTAAAATAGTATAAGAAGAATAAACTACTACAGAAATATAATAACNAGGCTCATGTTGAGCTTTTCATCAACCCAGACCCCCAGGTCCTTTTCCTCAGGGCTGCTCTCCAGCCATTCATAGCAGCGGGTGCAGCAGAAGCAGCAGAAGCAGGAAGGGGCAGATACAAGCTGCACTTCCAGACATAAAGCTTTCAATGCTCCAATGAAATTATATTAACTTATCCATTGTGCCATTTTATGGCCTTTCCCTGGAATGTCCATCTCTCCACTCAGAGCTTCCACTTTCCCAGGTTTTTTTATGCCTTTGCAGGAAATCTAGCTCAAACAACCACATCAGCACAGTGTTACTGTTATATGCCAATATCATATGTCAGTATTGAGCTCTGTTGAAAAATTTCATTATTCTTTGGTCAGGATATATATACTCCTTCAGAGGCTGACTACATCTGGCTTCTGCAGGCATGCTCAGGAAAAAAAAGCTTCACAGACTTGCAGTGTATTTTTTATGTCACTAATATGACAGGATAAGAAGAAGTTCCTACATCATGGGTAGTTCTTAATTTTAACAGAATTCAGAGTGTAACTGAGACAGAGTGAAAGAGAAACACAATATTTTTATTTCTGATATATTTATGAAACAGTTGTGGAAAAAAAGGATCAATATAAATTCAACTTTGAGTGCAAATAATTCACATGAATGAAGTACTGTCATCATGGATGGAAACAGTCAGTGATACAGGTCTAACTTTGGTACAAACATCCTACATTTGGACATTGTGATTTAGCAGAATCAGCCTTGGAATGATTACAAGAACAGACTCCACATTTAGTCATTCTCAAAATACCATGTGTGAGAACAGCTTTCCATTTGGTATCCATGAAGGATTAGCTTTTAAACATTTTAGGAGTTTTGTTCCAGTACTCTGCTGTTCTAAATCAGTGATACTGGCCTCATGTAAAAAACCGAAACTTCATTTCAATACAACTTTTAAAATTTATTTATTTTTTAAGTTATTCTGAAATGTCTCTAAGTTCATCACTACTTTACAGAATCACACACTTTCATTTCTTTGCTTTGTAGCAGAATTACTGTATTTGCTTGCTAAGGCAGAGACAAAAAGGAGAACATGATATTCCAAAATGCACTCTTTCCCATGATTTATCCTGCACTCTAATGCATGTTGCAAAATTATTTTGAATTTTAATGTAGCTGCATCAAAACCAAAATAAGAATATTTGCTATAGTATCTGGATGGAGAAAAAAAAAAAAAAAACAGAGAAAAGGCTAATGTGTGGATTACACCTCACTTCCAGGACCACCTCAATTTGCCATTTGTTCTTGCAGTGAAATGTCTAACCCTCTGAAGGGGACATACGTTTTTAACACTAATATGTTTATTGAATTATCTTTTTTTTCCTTTTTTTTTCTGGAGACACTTTGCTGATGGTACATTATATGCTTAAGTCTGAAGTACTGTAGGCACCAGGTTTGAATTCACAGTACTCTTAGCATCCCAGGAATTTTGCTACCCAATGAATAGCTAAGAATGCATTGGTATAAATATTAATCTGCTTTGGTGCCACCACCTGAAATGCATGGCTCTTCCTTTTAACTCCTACGGTGAGAATGCCTTTGTGTTTCATATTTTTCAAGTCTATAAATTAAAAAAATACTACTTGCTGTCAACATTTTATTAATCATAATAAATAAATAAATAAGGTAAAAAATAAAGATAGTCTTTCTAAAATGATGTTGTGATGATCTTATCTATTTGGATTAAAAAATTTAAATATTCTTGTGACTGCAAAACTTGCAAATATATAAATCTATGCTTAGAAGTAAAAACTACTTCAGTTAGCATTATCTGTAAATGAAAGTGAGTAACATCACAAATTTCTATAATTTAATTTAGTGCTAAATACTTGCTCTCATATCTTGACCTATAATTATAATTTTATCATCATTCTATCTACAATTATATAGCTTATATTTAGCTTATAAATCTGAGAAAAACTCTTTCTTGGGAAAAAGGAATAACTCTTCATGGCCTTGTAATAACTTTAGCAGGAGGCATTAAAATAGCTACAGTGCTAAGCTGTCCAGTTTGAGCACAGGAGTATGGGATGTGGAGTGAACAGCACAGCATAAAATTTATTTCTCTTACAGATGACCATTAAAGCGGTTTTGTAAACAAGTGTCCTCATTTATCAAGATGTTTCACCCAGACCTTTTTTTTTTTTTCTCCCTTAGCCCTTCTCATTATTTCAGGTATTGCTTCATGTGTCTGTGATCACCATGCTTTCCTCTCCTGCATATCCTGCCTCAACTCTTCAGCCCTTCTTACAACTCCAGATTCTTCTCATGACAGCGATCTCTGCTAGAACAACATTGGAATAAAGGGCACTGACTGGACAGGGTGCCTTCGCCAATTTGAATGAATGACTCAAAGTTGCCTATGCCCTTGACAGAAGACTAATATGGGCTTCCAATGTAACCAGTCACCAATTTTCACACAAGCTACAAAAATCCCAGATGTGCTTCAGGACAGACCCTGCCCGCCCCTGTCCTACTCTGGGTTAACAGAAACTGCATGTGGCAGGTTGAGAGACTCACACACACACACTATTGAAGTTTACCAGACCAGCTCAGATGGCTTGGAAGTAAGATGAAGCTGTATTTACAGCAAAGCAAAATTTATAAGCATATATATACAATATATTCACAAGTATTTACAATTATGTAGAAATCAGAAATAATACAAAAATCCAAACTTCCTCCCATACAAAGAAACTGCCCAGGCTCCAAGCCACCCACTCTCTGTCTCTCTTCCTTCCCAGACAGGAACCAAAACAACCAGAAAAGCTTACCTGTTACATGGTTAGCCAAAGTCAGTGGAGAGATTAGAGCGGAGTGAAGGGGAAGGGAAGGGAGAAGAGTCCCAGAGCAAAGAGGGACTGTGGCCGTTTGATCTAGGTTTCTAGTTCGGATATAAAAAAAAATTTGGAACAGAGAATCTTAGATGTGGAAGCTCTGAGTGGAGGGGTGAACATTCCAGGGATAGGCCATATAATGGCAACACTGGATAAGTTAATATAATTTCACTGGAGCATCAAGTGCTTTATGTTTGGAAGCATAACTTGTACCTCTTCTCCTTGCTGCTTCTGCTGCGCCCACTGCTATCTTCCCCTGCTGCTGTTTTGGCTGCTGCTGCTTTTGCTGCTTCACTGCTGCTTGACTCCTTCCCCATCTTTCTTAAGGTTATTATATTTCTGTAGCAGCTTATCCTCCTGATACTATTATATTTAGTTTAAACTATAAGAAATACAATTTCACTTTTTCCTGACTTTCCAAAAAAAATCCATGTTGTAATAAGTTTATTCTACCAGGGGATGGATCTGCCCTAACCTGATGCAGGGACAAGTTGTTTACATTTTGGCTTTTCATCCCTCTCAGCAAACCAATGAATGTTATAGACTTTACCATTTTCTTTTTTATAATCAATGATTTAATTTCTCTCATTATAATATTCAAATTAGCCTCAAATCAGCACAATGCAATAGAGATTTTCTTCTACTGAAGAAGAGAAAGGAAGAAAAAAACAGTAAGTTGAGAGAGAGCAAGGATCAGAAGTTCTGCCTGCACTCTGATTCATGAAACTTCACTTTGTATATGTATCAGAAACGTCAATTTATATACATATCAGATGTATCCACTCTATATTTAGGCTGCATACATCTTAAAATCATTTTGGTTACCTGCAGTCTATAGACCTTCATCCAGTCCAGACAATTATGCACTGAGACATCATTCCTTTCTTGGAACTATCCAACTGTCATTTATAATCTCTGTATTTCTTGAAAACTATAATGGTCATTGGTAAAATATTTCATTGCATTTCTTATCTGCACATTATCTGTACATTAATGACTCATTTAACATAGGCTGCCATGATGTACATTTAATGTACATCTGTACATTAATGACTCATTTAACATAGGCTGCCATAGGTTCAGCTTACCTAAATAAGCTTTTACTTCATCAGCTAAATTTTGCTCACAGAATACTTGTTCATTCAAATTATTGAAGGATGTGAATTTCCAGTGTTTGGATACTCTTCCAGCAGCTGTGTTCTTTTGGTTTCTGTTCTCATTGTGAAGAAGTTGTATGCTCTCCCTTATTCTCTCCACCGCAAGGTGAGTTTTCAGAAATACGTACAGCATTTCACAAGCATTTTCTTTCACGCCATATTCAAGGTCTCTCTCGTTATAATGAGCCACACATTACATTTCTTCAACCACAGTTGGCCTGGAAAAGCTATTTCAAGAAGTGTAGCCTTTTCTGAGGATGACAGAACGCGTGGCAGAATATCTATGGAAGGTACCTACAGAGAACATTTAGTTCCTGTCCCTACCAGAGAACATGAACTTAACAGCTTTTGCTAAAAGTATTGCTGACTGGCATTTACCTGTTTTTATCAAAGGCCTTCAGATCCACTATGATACAGCTTCTGCTGGCAGTCTAGTCTAGAAAATCACTGCAATACTGTTTGTAATGATACTACATTTTCCTAACAATCTCCCTTCCTGAAAAGAAGTCTCTATATCCATGAATGACAGAGCAAAAAAATGGATCAATCCATTTCAATAACATCTTGCACAGCACTCAAAGACTGTATACCTGCTTTCTACTTCTCTCCCATCCTCTATTCCTTAGCTAAAGCTAACACAGCCCTTGCATGTTGCCTGTGTCATGTTTTCTAAATCTCTAATCATTCTCACTGGTCTTCACTTTTCAACTGGTCCATTTACATTGGAATTGCAATGATAAACTGGGCAAACTGTAACTGGATCAATAATTAAGGATAGTATTCCACATCTTAAAGAGAGATCTTCTACCTCTAAGTTCCTGGATCTAGAAGGAACAGCAGCAGAACAGCAGCAGAACAACATTATTTAATGATATTCATCTTGAAGACTATTATTGTATTTATTTTTCCTGAAAATCTGTTACATAGTTAAATGTTACCAGGTCCAATATAAGATTCATTATTCCTACTTAATTAAGAAGTCTCTTATGTTTATACTTAATGAATATTAATTGGGAAAAAAACAAACAAAAAATCACAAAACATAAACCAACATACAAGATAGCTTTGTGTTTTGAACCTAATCCTTCAAGGTACACATAGTCTTCTGGCTTCATCTGCAGACTGAATAAATGTGTCAACTGCTAAGGAAACTTCTGACTAGATGTGACAGATCACTGTGAAACCCCACTCAAGATATATCCTTGTCTCTGACACAAATCAGAGTCTGCTCTGACAGTTTGGGTCTGCTGACAGGGTATCCCTGGCATGATTAGTTAGTCTATTAGGCATTCACTCTTGAACGGTTATATAATTACATTTCTTCAATGCTTATAACATGAATTACATGAAAGGTATTTGGCTTATGAAAGAAAATAACAACAAACCAAGCACAACAATTGTTCTTTTAGAATGAAACTGTGCCTTTAAAAATAGAGCAGATATTTGAGAAGGATGATGATGTCATGCATGCATCTTTGCTCAGTTTAGAGAATCCAAATTATTTCTTCAGTTGTCTGACTGCAGTCCTTATTTGCACACACTGACTCACAGATAAAAGGAATTTTTGAAGGGAGGAATCAACTGAATCATGCAGCCCAACTTGGCATCATCCACACAGCTACTCACTGTATTTTCTTGACATCTCAGCTCAACTGAGAATCAATTTGAGTCTCAGCCAAGCATTTACGTGTTTGTAATGACAACCTCTACTTCCCCCTTGTCTGTCTAGTCTCCTACCACATTATTCATGCCACCTGGGTTTTTTCCTACCTCAACAGCTAACACTTGAGTAAATACAGAGTGACCAAGTACATGAGTCAAGTCCTCTAAATCTATTCTCACTTGCTGTCAAAGCATACCTACCCAGTGGCAAATTACTAGATTTTTTTTTCTTTTATGCCATACATCTTCACTGAATTTCTTGTTGTTTTCAAGAAAGAACTTTTAAAATCAAAAAAGTGAGATGCTTAATGCCCACTGGAAATATCAAACACTATGTACTGAGGACACTTAGTCAAAAAAACTGCATGGACAACAAAACGTCACTCAACTGGCCAACTAAGATTTCAGTGGTAAATACCTCCATGCGTACTGTCTCTGACAGGACCTTAGAATGGTACATGAGACTGGATGTCCTAGTCATGCTTCAGTGCAAGTGAATGTCTAGTTGTAAACCTATGTTCATTTATGCACACATGTTTTTTTGTTTTGTTTTTTTGTTGTTGTTGTGTTGGTTTGGTTTGGGTTTTATATAATTTTTAATTTCAACTAATGCCTCAAAAGCATGTAGACTGAAAACATAAATATAAAATTGTTTTTCTCCTTTCTTAGTTTGGGTGCTTCCTGGTCTATCATGGATGCCACCAACAAGCTTTGCCTCATATGAAGACTGACTGTGGCTGAATCACAGAATGTTAGAGGTTGAAAGGGACCTCCAGAGATCATCAAGTCCAACTCTCCCTACCAAAGCAATACCCCTAGGGTAGTTCGCACAGGAACACACTCAGATGGGTTTTGAAAGTCTCTT
>WBNM01030174.1:9187-20410 GCA_013399055.1 Ramphastos sulfuratus
TGCAAGGAAGGAAGATGGTCTGGCATAGGGGTTGGACTAGATAATCTCCAGAGGTCCCCTGCAACCCAAATCACCGTGAAGAAGAGAAAAAGAGAGGATGCTTATCGGTATGTAAAGGGTGGTTGTCAAAAGGATGGGGCTGTCCTTTTTTCTGTAGTGCTCAGTGATAAGACAATGGGCAACAGCCACAAAGTAGAGCACAGGAAGTTCCACCTAAAAAATCAGTCCTAAAATCATGGCTATATGGAAGCTATATTTTGTTATTAGGAAAAAAAAAGAGATTATAATGATGATAGTATAAAAGTCTTTGCCAAATTCATAGGTACACATTCCAATGATTGTTATACAACTGCAGTAAACTGTTGTAGATGGTACTTCATTAACTAGGATACTAATAGCTACAGGAAAATATGCTTCAAAGATGATTTTTGACATCAATGAAACCACCTAAAATAACCAAGACAAGATGCCTAATCAAAACTGCCTTACAGAAACGAAGAATGGAAAGTCAAAGACAAACCAACAATGGGTTACAGCTGCTACATTGTCATAAACATTTTTTAAAAAAACCACAACTATAAAACATAAATTATTTTATTAGCCAAATAAAATGTTTTAGCAAAAACTCTATGAATATAGCATTAATATTGGAGAATATACTTATTCATGAGAATACCACATCCTTTGTGTGGCATGTCAAGATAAGCACTGCCCATATTCAACTAGAGTGGAGGTTCAGCACTAAGGGAAGGGGCACAGCGTATCTGGCTGCAACGCCTTTGAAAAATTCTAGTTCTGCATTCTCACCAGGAAGTTTAAACAGCCAAAGATCCCATCTATGTTCAGTGAGGACTCCTTGTTCTGTACTCATATCTACCTTTTCCTTCTCTTCTTGTCCTCCTCTAGTGTTCATCATGCAGTAAGTCACTTCCCCTTGCTAAAAGAGCATGAAACAGATTAAAATCTGTATGTGCTACCTTAGCAAATGTAAGCAACTTGATACATGATTTGGCAGACATCTAGGCTGGTAAACAAGAAGACATGACTGGGGAAAGAGACTTCCATGACATTTCTTCCCAGCTATAAGATGTTAACTTGGTTTAGTCCTGCCACTATGCTCCACCGCCCTTTCTCCAATACCACTTAGCAGCCAATTATTTGATATGCCAACATGCCTACATGTCAGAGATCAGGATGGCAACTCAGTGGGTTACAATCTCTTGTCTCTGATACGTGACTAAATAGTTTCTTTGCCGTTCACTAAAGAGACTGCACACACAAAAAGTGATGAAAGAATATTCCTGAAAGTCACATGATAAATTCAGAAATGCTTCACTTCAAGAGCCCTATAAAAGCTAAATGCTGATAACCAAACAGTACACAGAGAACTATCTTCAATGATTTAAAAACCTTCACTTTCATACTTTATCACTCAGAAAAGAGACTGTGGCCCCCTGCTTACCTGTACACATAACAAACATAGAGTTTAGAAAACATGCTACATTCAGACTCAACTAACAGGTTTTATGCTTATTCTACTATTGCATCACTTGTTCTTGCTTTCATGAGCTAATTTGGAATATAGATAATACCTACACAATTTCATCTCATACCCTCTTTACAGTGACCAAGAAGCTTGCTTACTTACACTCAAACAACCAAATATCCTTCTACATATCCATCTCAACCCTATGTAAGTGTAAACACTATACATTAATTCCTCTTTAAAAGGTTTGCTTTCCATTTTCTTTGGTACATTTTTTATATTCTCTCTTGAAGGTTCTCCAATATTTCACATCCATCCTGAAGAGCAGACACAATATCTAAATAGTCAGATCTAGATTTACAGAAGTAAGCTACAGCCTCCATTATGTTAATGCAGTGAGCATGTAACATGACAGAGGAGCCTTTGCACAGCTAACCTTGGGTGGCCCCTAATCATCTTTCATTGATGGATGATAACACCTCATGTACCTTGCTATAGGAACACCAAATCACTGTCAAACACTTACCTGCTATTCCTGTACATCTAAGCAGAACATCAGCCTTTTTTTTCCCCCAACAGCAAACACAGTCATCCAAAAGTCATCAGCAGGGCAAGGAAGGTGATTCNGAAACTTACTACTTTCTAAGAGCCTGTGGAACATTCTCTGTATTCTTTGATCCCAAATGTATTTATCTTGGCATCGAATAGCATAAGACATCTGCCATATTACCTTGCTAACACAAATTGCCTTGTAAATGTTACATATCCTGTTTTTCTTTTGTTTACTACATATACTGTAAATTTTATTAACAATATTTTTATGTGTTAGTCAAGACTGCCAGATGAAACATGGCACAGTAGTATGAAACCATGCTTCAAAGGACCTACTGTGAACAGCAACATTTTGAGAGCTGTTAGTACCGTGTTTTTTAAGCATGTTCCTCAAGGCACCAAATAATGCAAAAAAAACTACCACGATATATGATTACTATAGAAAAATCAGAATGTTAATGTTCAATACTGCTGCCTCTATGACATAAACATAAACCTATTCTTTGCCAGTTATTATCCCTTTTGAGACCTGTTTTGTTACTGACAAGATTTTTGACTGAAAAATTTGAGCTGGCTATTCCATTCTTTCACACAATATGAGAAGCTTGCTTCATGCATGAAAACATTCTCTTGCATGGTTTCTTCATTCACGCATAGAACATATGTTATGAAATGATAGGAGTGAGGTGAAGAACTAATAAAAGTATAAATTATTCATTAATTCCAAACCCAATCCCCATGGAACTATACACAAAGTTAGGAAAACTTAGATGTTTGGTTGTTCGGCTGGAAAATATATCTATATCTATATCTATATCTATCTATCTATCTATCTATCTATCTATATATATATACACACATATCCATACCTACATACATATACATAACAATAACAAAATAGTTTAAGGAACAGTAATTGGAAAAAAGGTAAGTTCACAAGGAGTGAGGTTTCCTCCACTAACAAGAGGCAGGCAATTCCCAAGAGACTTTAGGAAAGAACAACCTGGGAAAGAACAACTCCAGGGGACTGTTGCAAAGCAGTGAAGGGGAAAAGGATCTGGGGATCTCAGTGGATGGAAGGTTGACCATGAGCCACCAGTGTGCTCTGGTGGCCAAGAGGGCAAATGCCATTCTGGAGTGTATTACAAGGAGTGTGGTTAGTAGGTCAAGAGAGATTCTTCTCCCTCTCTACTCTGTCCTCATACAGACCTCCAGATGCCACATCTGGAGTACTGTGTCAAGCTCTGGGGCCCCCCAGTTCAAGAGGGACATAGAACTGCTTGAGAGAGTCCAGCACAGAGCCACAAAGATGATGAAGGGAATGGAACATCCCTTTTATGAGGAGGAACTGAGGCAGCTGGGGCTCTTTAGCTTGGAGAAGAGATGACTGAGAGGTGACCTCACCAATGCTTATAAATATGTAAAGGCNCATACAGACCTCCAGATGCCACATCTGGAGTACTGTGTCAAGCTCTGGGGCCCCCCAGTTCAAGAGGGACATAGAACTGCTTGAGAGAGTCCAGCACAGAGCCACAAAGATGATGAAGGGAATGGAACATCCCTTTTATGAGGAGGAACTGAGGCAGCTGGGGCTCTTTAGCTTGGAGAAGAGATGACTGAGAGGTGACCTCACCAATGCTTATAAATATGTAAAGGCTGAGTGCCAGGAGGATGGAGCCAGGCTCTGCTTGGTGATGGCCAATGACAGGGCAAGGGGCAACGGGTAGATAGAGGGCAATGGGTAGAAGTTGAAGAAGTTTCATGTAAAGATGAGGGGGAATTTCTTCACTACGAGGGTGACAGAACACGAGAGCAGGCTGTCCAGGGGGGTTGTGGAGTGTCCCTCTCTGGAGATATTCAAGACTCGCCTGCTGACATTCTGTGATTCTGTGGTTCTGTGAAATACTCCAATTTTACTCGTGAGATGGATTGTAATTGTGAAGGTTCCTCTTATGGTCTTCTGTTTTCCAAGAAGCCTTCCAGAACTACTATAACAATACACGATGAACGATGCAAAAAGCCAGACAGAGCCAGGGAGAGTGCTTTACAGCAAAGGAGCCACTTCGCAGAGAGGCAGCTGTGCAGTTAGGCATCTTCGCCACGGAAAGAGCACTTTGCTGTGAGGGAGAAGTTTTACAGCGGGAAGGAGCAGCAGACGCTTTTCTCCTCACCCCGTTTTAGTATCTCAGAGAGTAATTGTGTCCTAATGTCACCGAAAGAAGAGGAAAACTCAACCTATTGTATCCCGGGCTTGCCAGAGCTCGGAGATTTTGACACGCGGCGTGAGGAAGGGTCCATGTGCATCGACCCCGACCCTAGGTGAGAAAGGTGCCTTCTCTTGCCCCTTTCCAGCGCTTTTCTCTTTTCCCCATCCCGAGACCACAGAGGAGGGAGAAAGAGGGTTTGGAGCGCATTATCACAACATAATGCAAACAATAAACAACAATGCGGCAATAATACAGCCGTAGAAACTGTTCGAGCACAGAAGCAGCATGCAGCTCCTGTGTTTAAAGCTGATGTCACTTTGAGAAAACTGGGGTGAATAGAGACAATATAAGCAGCCAGCACTTAAGGAAGAGCTTTTACTGCCTCTGATGACTGCATACATTGCAAACATTCTGAGAACTAGCTCTTACTATTGCACACACAACCACCCCCGCTGTCAAGCATCTGTATCACATTCTTCCCAAAAACAGACGAATCCAAACAGCTAAATAGGAAGTTTCAACTTTCACTGTCTCACGGACTTGAAAGAAAGAAAATGAGAGGACCTGCTTGGCCCAGAGACACAGGGAAACATGCACTGCCTCGCATCTGGGACAAACAGGTAACTGCAGAGATTGAGACGTGAATGCAACCAAGCATGACCGTAAAGATGGTAAAGATCCGCTGGTAAAGATCCGCTACGAGGATGACTGTCGCCGTATCAACAAAAATGAGCAGAGGGGCTTCTGCTCAAACACACAATACACACACACACACACACAAAAAAAACCCAAACAAAAACAAACAAACAAAACAGAAAAAGAAACAAAACAAAAACAAACAAACAAAAACAAAAACACCACCACAAACTGTTCGCTTACCGGAGTTGCAAAACGGACGTTTTACATAACCGGGACCTCTGCCTCCCCGCGACTGCCAAGAGATACAGCAAAATTGGAAGATAGCAGGCTCAGCGGTAGCAACACTTTGCCCAGTAATTGTTGAGAGACACAAACCACCGCCCCCCTCTCGCAGGAAACGTTGTCAGACTGTCCCGACTCCAGCCGCCTCCGCACGGGCGCGGAGTCCCGCTGCCCGAGGGGGCACCGACGCCTCCGTGGGACCAGTCGAGGGCGGATGCCCTGCCTTTCCCGGCTGCCGGCGGCGAGAGCTCTCTGAAAGGGGCCGGCGCCCCAGAGCACGACCACACCCGCCTCTCTAAGTCACCGCCCCGGGGATCCGCGAGGGACCAAAGGGCAAAGCCTCCCGGATCGGCCAGGCCTCTTACCGCTGCCTTCAGCCGCGCCCGGACCCGCGAAGGGCTGAAGGGGGTATGCGTGGCCGCCCCCCACCGCGGCGTCCCCACCTGCCGGGCGAGGCTACAGCCTAGGGGCAGGTGGAGCGCGGGCAGGGAGACGCGAGCGTTGTCCCAGCCTGGGGACAGCCTGCAGCCCCTCCGCTGCAGATGTTCAGGCACAAATTTCTCAGCGCTTTATAAAGAGGACATTAAGTCTGCTGTATAATGACGTGCGCAGCGACGCTTGATACAGATTGAACGTCTTTAAGTTGCATAAATATGAAGAGTGAAACAAGCACTTTACGGCACTGCCACCAGCGAGGAGCACGCACTTAGAAGCACTAGGAGAGAAACAACTGAAGACACAATCCCTTTTCAAGCTAACAAATGTATTCTAATTAACGGCTTAGAAGAAAACTGCCGCCATCAACAACATGAAAAGGAGTAACAGGAACGAGTAATTGCTCTCTTACAGCAATTAAGAGAGATACTGTAAAGTTAGTAAGTGGGAATCCAAAGTCCCCTGCAATACACATCATAATAAGCATTGACAGTCCTTTCTAAGCAAACACTTCCCAAGAACATATCTTAATATGTCATCTAGAGGTCTTGGCCCCAGTTCAGGAAGAGATCGATAAGTGACAGTAAATGTGTTTGTTCTACATTTGTGCCACAGCAAAGATAAGCTGTAGGTCTCAATACGTACGTTTATTTTAAAGCCAGCGACATTTGAGCTGTCATCTCGATCAGTTATCTCACCCACTCACCTCCCCACGAGGGAGATGCCACTGGTCTGGCATGGTTGTGTTGGCTACCTGCTCCACAGCTGCTTAGCAGTATAGAATCATAGAATGGTTTGAGGTGGAATAGACTCGAAAGATCATCTAATTTGATTCCCTCTTGCAGTGAGCTGGACCATTCCACACTAGATCACGTTGCTCACAGCCTTGTTGAGCTTGACCATCTCCAGGGATGGGGTTTTGCAGGAAGATTCATGGTCCACACTTTAATATCCAGTGAGAATCTTTATTCTAACAGTCTGAGAGTTTATACATGCTTTTTACATAGCGGGTACAGCACGTAGACATGAAAACAATAGACAGCTTTGTAGTTATAAATGGCATACACAGAAAGCATCCTCACTCAATCTAGGAGATAGCTATCATTCCTTTCCACAAGACTAGAGCCATAAAAAGAGCAGACACTAGAGTGATAAGGAACAAGTCCACCCTAACTGAGTATCAAAGCCTTTCTATTGCCTTGGTCCACTGCTCACAAACTGCTTTTTGTACTTATCAGTCATCCATCTCTGTGCTGTCTCTGTGGAACACAGGCAGCAAAATTTTGTCCTTATCAGTTCTCAGTTCCTACAGGGCTTCAACTACCTTCCTGGGCAAACTGTTGCAGTGTTCCACCATCCTCATCGTGAGAAACTTGTCCCTAACATCCAATCAAAATCTATTAATCTCTAATTTAAAACCATTGCCCCTCATCCTATTGCTACAGGCCTTTGTAAACAGTCCCTTTCTCTCCTTCTTGTAGGCCCCTGTCAGGTACTGAAAGGCTGCTATTAGGTCTCTCAGGAGCCTTCTATTTATTCTCCAGGCAGAACAACCCCAGGTCCCTCAGACTGTCCTTGCAGGAGAGGAGCTCCAGTCCCCTGATCATTTTTGTAGCCCACCTCTGGACCTGCTCTGTCAGGTCCATGTTCTTCCTGTATTGAGGGCTCCAGACCTGTATGCAGTACTCCAAGTGAGGTCTTACCAGAGCAAAGTGGCAGCCGCAATCCTTACTAGTCAGAGTACCCACACACCCACAGTGTTTGTTTTCATGTGTCTCTCCTATCTCCAGGATCTCTCCTCACTTCCAAGACCTTCCTCCCTGCAGGATGGTAACCTTCTTTCCACCCCCCAAGCCCCTAGCTTCTCCATTCAATAGGTCTACATGGAAAAGCACAAAGCATTATCAGCCTACTTACCAACTCATGCCTGTTCATTAATGTCAAGACTTGGGAAATGCACCTTCTGTTTAGTTCAGGTAGATAGGAAGCAGCAGATTTATACTCAAGATTTCAAAGGTTCCACTTCAGAGCCTCACCCTGCACTTGCACCTGTGGAAATTATCATCGGCATTCACAGTTTAAGGTTTTCCTTTTCTATTTGTGTTTTTTTTTCCTTTGTTTGATTTTGATTGTTTTTCCAACCACAATGACCCAATCCAGTGTCTCCCTGTGGATCTCAGGCTGTCTGAGGGCAAAACTAGCCAAGCTTAAGCCCTGTGCCTTAGGCCAAGCTGTTGGTGGATCGACACCCACTTCATTGACATATTCCTACTGCTGTGACATCCAGTTCAGGCTTTTACATGCCTCTTTCCCTCACAGCAGCCATTTGAACACACAAGCGCGGCACTCACGTCAACTTTCAGTACACTCGTTAGCCTGCACCCTCTTTAGCTAATAATGAGATTCAGCCAGGTAACCTGCCAACTCCCTTTCTAATTTTTGAATGATGCTACCACCTCTCCATCATCCATGACCTCAGCATAAGGTTGCACTGTGAAGTGCTTTGATGTTTAGATTTCCTTCTGCTATTTAAAATTATTGTAATGCATTAGCATGCATACTGTAACACATGAAACAAAAATGTTATTCAACAGAAGCAGACCAAAACGGCAACCTAATCTCTCCTTTACAGGAGTTGTAAAGGTACAGTTGTACAGCTGTTTCGGTTTTGTTTCTTTGCTTGTTTTTTCTTTACTGAGCATGAAAAAAAGAGCAGAGTTAGATCCTTTAAAAAAAAAAAAAAATAATAATAATAGGACCTGTGTTTTGGATCTGGTCTCATAGTTGCCTGTGCTGACAGATGAATACATTATTTTAATTGAATTACTGAAAGACAGCTGTGCAATCTTTCAAAGTGATTAAAGTTGCACCGACCTATCAAAATAGATAAGCAAAAGTGCTTAACGTTTAAAAACCTTGACTCATCCGTCTGATGGCCCCAGGACTACTCACATGCTTAAGTTAAAGCTCCAGTATTTTAAAATGTTTTGATGTGAACTGGGCTTGTAGCACTTAGATTTCAGAATGCAGAGGTTACTTAACGAAAGTGTGAGTAATCGTTCCAGCTACCACCACGTAATGATTAGCAAAGGGAAAAACATCTTACAGAAAAAGGTGCTGTGACTTGCCAAAAGCAGTTTGATGCAGCAAACAGGAAATCTTTAGAGTATGATAGAAATTCTGCCAAAAATGTGTTTTCACATCTACATTTACCAAGACTTATATCTACAGTTTACAAGTGAATGCTGTAAAAGAACAAAGTATTTTTCCCTGAGGGCAGGAGGAAACTGCAGCTGATGTTCCTGAAACAGAGGAAGAAAGGGCCTTAAAAGAAAGACTCACTGCTTTCATTGCCCATTCCTTCCTGCCAGTGTTCTCATCAGTGGTGAACCAGGGACTGGCTGATCCCAGGTCCTGCCTCTTCTTGGAGACATCTGTGCTGTCTCTGTTGGCAGGATGAGATAGTCCGCTCCAAAACTAATGCTAAAAATATGACTCTCATTGTGCATTTATTTGTTACCTTACAGCAGCTCAGTTTTGGAAAATGTTTATCCTTTGCACTGTGCATACCACACCATAGATTCATAGAATGGTTTGGGTTGGAAGGGATCTCAAAGATCATCTAGTTCCACAGGCAGGGACATCTCCCACTAGAACAGGTCACTCGAGGCCTCGTCCAACCTGGCCTTGAATACCTCCAGGGGCAGAGCAGCCACAACCTCCCTGGACAACCTGTTCCAGTGTCTCACCACCCTCACTGGAAAGAACTTCCTCCTAACATCCAGTCTAAATGTCCCCTCTGCCAGTTTAAACCCATTGCCCTTTGTACTGTCATTGCAAGACCTTGTCAATAATCCCTCCCCAGCCTTCCTGTAGGCCCCCTTCAGATACTGGAAGGCTACTGTAAGGTCTCCGCAAAGCCTTCTCTTGGCTGAAGAGCCCCAACTCTCTCAGCCTGTCCTCATATCGGAGGAGATTCACGGAGATCTATATGAAGGGCCAAAATAGTAACAATCAGGAGAAGCAAACTGGTTGTGTCCGCCAATACCCATCTCACCAGCATCCTGAAATGCCACTGCTCATTACGGTTGGCGAGAAAGAAGTAGTCAAGATGTATGTGGTAGTAACATATGTTGAGAAAATAGCATTGCCTGAAGTACTCTGATTAGTTTGCTACTTTGCCTCTCAAATGACCACCAAAACTAGGCAAAGATCAAATCTCTCACCTCTTTCCATGTATTCCCACTTTGACCACGGCTTTCCAGCCACACAGATTCCATAGTCCTTATAGCAATACTTCTTTCTTTTCCTAGCCTTCAACACGGGATTTGATTCAGATGCTGAAGAGCTATTCTCTTGAAAACCAGGCACTTTCTCCACACTTTATGTAAAACATTGACTAGATTAAATACCAAAGGCATTACTTTATTTTCATTTAAACTTGTAATGGTAATGGAACTGTGAAAGGAAGCAGAAAAACATTCTATCTTTGGTTTAGGTTGCTTTCTTCTCTCAGGCAACCAGCACCAGAACAAGAGGCCACAGTCTCAAGCTGCACCAGGGGAAGTTTAGGTTCGAGGTGAGGAGAAAGTTCTTCACTGAGAGAGTCATTCCCCACTGGAATGGGCTGCCCAGGGAGGTGTTCAAGGCAGGTTTGGACGTGGCACTTGGTGCCATGGTCTAGTCTTGAGGTCTGTGGTAATGGGTTGGACTTGATGATCTTTGAGGTCTCTTCCATCCTTGCTGATACTGTGATACTGTGAAGACTCATACTGAGTCTTTTTTTGTTTACTTCCTCTTGTGGTTTAACCTCAGTCACTTGGTCCCCCCCGTGGTGGGATGTGGAAGAGACTTCGAAGGGTAAAAGTGAGAAAATCCATGAGTTGAGATAGACAGGTCAATAGGTAAAGCAAAAGCAGTGCACACAAGCAAGGCAAACAAAGGAATTAATTCACTAATTTCCATCCACAGGCAAGTGTTCAGTCATCTCCAAGAAAGCAGGGCTCCAACATGTGTAACAGGTACTTGTGAAGACAAATACGACCACTAACAACATCCCCTCCCACCTTCCTTCTTCCTCCACCTTTATTAAGCTGTGAGTCTGATGTTACATAGCATGAAATATCCTTTTGGTCAGTTGGAATCAGCTGTCCCATCTGTGTCTACTCTCGACTTCTTTTGCACTTCCAGCCTACTTGCTGTTGGGGTGGAGTGAGGAGCAGAAGAGGTCTTGACTCTGAATGAACACTGCAAGGCAATAACAAAAAACATCTCTGTCTTACCGGTACTGCTTACAGCACAAATCCAAAACACAGACTCACACCAGCTACTCAGAAGAAAAATTAACTCTGTCCTGAGTCAACTTTAAAGTTTAGCTTGAAAAGGACCACCTGAGAGGCTTGAGAATTTGTTTTTACAGGAATTCAAAAGTAGCCATGCCACAGTCAAGGGCAGGTTTTGTAGCAAAAAAAAAAAAAAAACGAACCCAAAACAAAAGCAATCCATAACTTAATATTTAATTTCAACTACTTTAATTATTTGCACAGAAGCACAGTTCTTAAATGTTTTCTATTTCTAGCTACCAAATAGCAGCCTATCTTTGGAAAATAAATAAATAAATAA
>WBNM01030176.1:0-14811 GCA_013399055.1 Ramphastos sulfuratus
CCTTCCAACAGGTCAGTCCCTAATCTATACTGATACCTGTGGCTGTTCTTTCCCAGGTGCAAGACTTTACCCTTGCCCTTGCTGAATTTCATTCAGTTCTCCCTCCCCAACCCTCCAGCCTGTCCAAGTCTCGCAGCACAACCCTGCTGTGTGTCAGCCACTCCACCACCACACTTGACTTTGATTTGATTTTGTTAGAAATCCTCCTGTCTGTTGATGAGGCTTAACCAGTTTTTGTGTTCTTTGGTGACATTCACCTGAATCTTCCTTGTTTTTTCCTTCTGCTTTCCCATATATCCTTGTATCAATGCACAACTACTAATTAGCTACCATTTAGATAAATCCTCCACACACCAGCACTTGCATTTTACATTTACCATTACTGAAAGCATTGTGGGGGCCGAAAAGTTATTTTCATGTTAAAGTCTGAATCTTAATTTCATGGAACAGTCATTGGAGGGAAATTTGCCTAGAACATTAGGGAGAATATAAGGTCACAGTCTGAATGATGGGAAACAAAGCAGCACGCGTGCCGTAAGACACCGAATCTCAGTCAGCCAAATGGCAAGGACTGGCTTGAGATGACTAACTCTCCTCCTGAGATTGTGACATGCAGTCAGTGTGGGTTGCTGAGTTGTCTGAGCACTAACCTGAATAATTAAAAAAATTCCAGATTGAAAGGCTGTTTATAGTCAGAAAATCTGAGGTGGCTGCCAATCCTTGCAGAGGGAAGCTGTTGTGGTTTGCTTGCTACAGATTTGCTGGTTCTGTAAAAGTTAAAGGAGAAGAATTTTTATCACAGCTCTGTTTTGTTGTCTTTAGCCAGTTTTTGGACATACATGATCAGAAGGGAATTGTTCTCTGTGTAGGGGAATTTGTTTGTTAGACTAAAATATGATGAGGTGATGTATCCACTTTAATATGCATTTGAGAATAAAAGATAATGATATACACCAGGAAAAAAAAAAATCACAACAAAACAACCAACCCAAACGTCCTCGTTCCATCTTCAGTGTTTCTCTGGAAGGGATTTAAGGACTCTGGCCATCTGGATGTCTGGCAACTCAGTCAGAGCTGTGGCTACTGTGTGTGTGCAGATTAACTGTGTAGCACATGCACAGTAAGTCCAATGTGTCCAGTACACATCAGACCTGCTGCACATGTGCTGCGCAGATGGTCTGCGGATACACAGTAAATCAGATATGTTAAGCCTACTGCGCATATGCAAACCATCTGTGCCTTGCACGTATAGATAGCTCTGCATGGGAAATCCCCAGGCAGAGAATGAAAGGTTGTGGCAGAGAGGAACTCCAGTGGTAGAGAGACCGTGAGAGACTCTGACAGTGGCATAAATTAAAGCAACTCCCTGCCTGTTTTTGCTTTTGCCTCTACCAAAGCTGCAACAAATCAGTTCCTTGGAATCAGAAAGTGTGAGTAGCTGCTCAACAGTTTTCCTCTCTGCAGCAATTGGCTCCAGGAGAGAATCTGCATCAGAACCATTAGTTTTATAGGCAGCGATTATCAGCTCCCTAAACTAGCTGGAACTGTGGTTAGTTCATCAGGCAGCTTGAATGAACAAGGTCTGGTATTCTACTTATCCCATAAAACAGTGGAGCTTATTGTGCACGCCTTGTGGATACCCATTTGGCCTTAGTTTAGCCAATTATCTTTCTTTTATTTCCCTGTAATCCTTTTGCTTCTGTACTAAGTATCAGGCAGTTGGAACCTGATAGGGATGCTTACCATTAGCATATAAGCACAGCTACGTGTGCATATGAAACCACTAATTTTTTAGTGTCTGTGCAAGTTATTAGTTGTTATATTTATCTACATCCTTATAACTCAGTCCTGACAGTGGCTAGTGTGCTGTTTAAACTAGGTCTGCTTTACACCTGTCTTTAATGAATTCACTGAGTCTAATCTTCAAGAGCCTTTTTTAATATTTTTTTTTTCTTTTTTTAATGCCACAAGGAAACACTGCTCATCTAATTGATGTGCTTGAGGAGTGGGATGCCACACAGGGAGGTGATCGTTGCCCTGTGCTCAGCACTGGTGAGGTCATGTCTGAGTACTGTGTTCAGTTCTGGGCCCCTCAATGTAGGAGAGACGTTGAGGTGCTGGAGTGCATCCAGAAAAGGGAAGAGCTTGGAGCACCTGGGCTATGAGGAGGGGCTGAGGGAGCTGGGGGTGTTCAGGCTGGAGAAGACGAGGCTGAGGGCAGACCTCATTGCTCTCTACAGCTCCCTGAAGGGAGGTTGGAGTGAGGAGGGGCAGCCTCTGCTCCTTAGTGGGAAGCAACAGGTTCCAAGCTGCACTAGGGGAGGTTCAGGCTGAATATTAGGAAATATTTCTTCACAGAGAGGGTTCTCAAACATTGGAATGGTCTGCCCAGGGCAGTGCTGGAGTCACCATCCCTGGAGGTGTTCAAGCAGCCTGTGGAGTTGGTGCTTAGGGACATGGCTTAGTGTTCACCCTTCAGTGCCGGGTCGAAGGTTGGTCTGGGTGATCTTGGAGGTCTCTTCCAACTTGATGTATTCTGTGATCCCTGAAAGAGAGGAATTCAGTATCAGTTGTCACAGTACTGTGGTGTAAATATTTCAAGCCAATCTATTCATCTTGTGTAACAAAACACACATTTCCAGATTAAGTCTCTGCTGCAATCCTGGGAAGAACTGAAGGAGGGCATTTTGCTTCAGTTGTGTACATACATACTTAAATGACTCCTCCTTTCTAAAAAAAGCCTCATACATTTCTGCTCTTAGTACCAAAGTACATTAATTAAACCTGCCTGATTAATGTGACCTTACTGTTTTTAGACCTGCATAGTAGATCACCCCTATACAGCTACTACTCCAGTTTAAACCCAGCCTGTCTTGTATGCAAGTAAAATAACTGTGCCCATTCTCTTCCTTCCCTTAACCCTAAAAATAACAACTGTCACAACTGAAGAACACAGCAATACTTCAGTTATTTGTCAGAAATCACTTCACAGACAATGACAGCTCTGGTTCTGTGTTATAATTGGACAGTGAAAAAGTTAAAGGGTGTCTAAAATAGAGGTGTTGGCCCTTTGATTGACAGGTGCCATAGAACTACAATGTGCCGAAGCTTCTTCTAAGATCTCCTTCAAAACGTTAGGAAGGTTTTCATCCTTAAAAAATTGGTGCATGGAAGTGAATAACAATTTTTTTTTTTTTTTTAAATTCAGGATTCCATCAGAATAAGTAGGCTTTTGTCAGATCTGCTGCTGTTTGTTACACTGATTTTTGCCTAAAAACCCAGTTTGTTCTGTGGAATAGATCCAAAGCATTAACACACTGCCCTTCTCTGATGGATTTTAAAGGCACTGTAAAAAAACCCGTTTTCATTTATTTTCAGCTCAGGCAACTCACATGTTATTTCACTGAGTTGAGATGATGGGTGATTAAAAGATCTCTAATTGTTTTTTTTTTTCTTATTTTCTTCTTTCTTTCCTTTTTAATCATCAGCCTCTTTTAGGGCTCTGACTTTGTAGAATATTTTAAATGGTGAGAAAATTATTAACTCATCTATAAGAATATATATTGGCTGTGTAGAGTGATATAGATAGAGATATATATAGATACAGAGCCACAAGGATGATTGAGGGACTTGAGCACCTCCCCTATGAAGAGAGACTGAGAGCCCTGGGCTGTTTAGTCTGGAGAAGAGAAGGCTGAGAGGAGATCTGATCAATGTGGACAAATATCAGAGGGGTGGGTGTCAAGTGCCTGGGGCCAATCTCTTTTTTGTGGTCCACAGCAATAAGACAAGGAGCAACAGCTACAAACTGGAACATAGAAGGTTTCACCTCAACATGAGGAGAAACTTCTTTAGAGGGCGGCGAAGCCCTGGAACAGGCTGCCCAGAGTAGTTGTGGAGTCTCCTTCTCTGCAGACTTTCAGAAGCTGCCTGGATGCATTCCTGTGTGAACTACCCTAGAGGAATCTTGCTTTTAGCAGGCAGATTGGACTGGATGATCTTGTGAGGTCCCTTCCAAGTTCTAAGGTTCTGTGATTCTGATTCTGTGATTTGCAGCCTAATACTAAAGCTATATGGAAAACTGCAGTCTTTACCACAGAATTTCTGTTCCCAAAGCTTAAGTGATTTGTGTCCAAAATTAGGGTATGGGCATTCCCATTCTTCATACTTGTGAAATGTGTTCAGGTTCCAGAAAAAACCCAACGTGGAATATTAAAATTTACTATCTACTAAAATTTACTTACTATGGAATATTAAAATTTACTAATTAATGTAATGCCACAGGAATCACAATATTAACAGCATCTCTTTCATCTGTGAGTGATGCTTCTCTTGCATTTTTCATTTTGTCATCAACTGAATGCCTGCCTTTAACTCACAGTCATGGAATTGTCATGGCTGAAAGAGACCTCAAGGATCATTTAGCTCCAACCCCCCTGCCATAGTCAGGGGCACCTCACAGGTTGCTCAGAGCCACGTTCAGCCTGGCCTTAAAAACCTCCATGGATGAGGCTTCCACCACCTTTGGGGGCAACCTGTTCCAGTGTCTCATCACCCTCATGGTGAACTTCTTCCTAATATCCAATCTGAATCTATCCACTTCTTGATTTGCTCTGTTCCCCGCCCAGTTCCATCATTACTTGACTCCCTAGAATGACCCTCCCCAGCTTTCTTGTAGCCCCCTTCAGATACCAAAAGGCCACAATAAGGTCTCCTCAGAGTCTTCTCTGAACTGAACAACCCCTATTTTCTCAGTCTGTCTCTATAGGAAAGGAGCTCCAGCCCTTTGAGCATCTTCATGACCCTTCTCTGGCCATCTTCCAGCATGTCCAGGTCTTTCTTGTAATAGGGACTCCAGAACTGGATGCAGTAGTCTAGGTGGGGTCTCACCAAGTGGAGTAGAGGGGCAGAATCCCCTTTCTCACCCTGCTGGCCACACTTCTCTTGATGCAGCTCAGGATGCAGTTGGCTCTCTGGGCTGCATCAAGAGAGTGTACATATGGTCAGTATCAAAGTACTACAAGATGGAAAAGCCCAACTATATCATCAGTCCTCCATTTAAAGTTGTGCAAATAGGAGCCCAGTTGGCCTTGAGTTAGAAAACGTAAGCAGTCAATGCATTGGTGGAGCTGTGGAAGTCACATAGTTAAGGTTTGCTGAATGAAGTTAGTTTCTGAAGATGCTAAAATATTTCTACATCTCTGCTTTTGAAGTAGAACCCTACATCATTCATTGCTTTGATTGTTACTGCTCTTTTAATTTCAGAATCCCCTTTCAGATGGGGGATTTATTTAGCAAAACTCCCCTTGCTTCCTCCTCCATATTGTTGCTTTGGAAGCAACTTTAGGCATCTCACTTCTGACAGCTGGTGTTTCAGAGTGTATTAATTCAGTTTGGTTCTATCAATTTGTATATCTAGAAAGTGGCATTAAAAAAAAATACTGATGACAGTGTATTCTCTTCAGATAACAGAGACTGTCCTGGTTTCGGCTGGGATGGAGCTGATTTTCTTCTTTCATGATTAGAGATTTCCATGTTCATTTTCAGTCAGGAGAAGCAAACGTGTCAACTTGGGATTCTGTAGCTTAAGAAACAAGCTATCACAGCATACTCAATGAAGTATTGCTTTATTCTTTGCTTGGTAAGTAGAAGCTAATCTGCCTGAAAACTGGTGAGCTGAGTTCCTGTTCCTACTCCTGGGGCTCAGGGAGTACTGAGAAGTAAAAACATCCAAACTAGGACTCTTAGAACCCCTTGGGGTGAGGAGTGCAGGCAAGTTTATAGTCCATAGTTATTGATCGTTGTTTATTGCAGAATGTTCTGGATCAAGGTTCTGAGCTCTTGGGACACGCCTGGCANACAGGTTGCTCAGAGCCACGTTCAGCCTGGCCTTAAAAACCTCCATGGATGAGGCTTCCACCACCTTTGGGGGCAACCTGTTCCAGTGTCTCATCACCCTCATGGTGAACTTCTTCCTAATATCCAATCTGAATCTATCCACTTCTTGATTTGCTCTGTTCCCCGCCCAGTTCCATCATTACTTGACTCCCTAGAATGACCCTCCCCAGCTTTCTTGTAGCCCCCTTCAGATACCAAAAGGCCACAATAAGGTCTCCTCAGAGTCTTCTCTGAACTGAACAACCCCTATTTTCTCAGTCTGTCTCTATAGGAAAGGAGCTCCAGCCCTTTGAGCATCTTCATGACCCTTCTCTGGCCATCTTCCAGCATGTCCAGGTCTTTCTTGTAATAGGGACTCCAGAACTGGATGCAGTAGTCTAGGTGGGGTCTCACCAAGTGGAGTAGAGGGGCAGAATCCCCTTTCTCACCCTGCTGGCCACACTTCTCTTGATGCAGCTCAGGATGCAGTTGGCTCTCTGGGCTGCATCAAGAGAGTGTACATATGGTCAGTATCAAAGTACTACAAGATGGAAAAGCCCAACTATATCATCAGTCCTCCATTTAAAGTTGTGCAAATAGGAGCCCAGTTGGCCTTGAGTTAGAAAACGTAAGCAGTCAATGCATTGGTGGAGCTGTGGAAGTCACATAGTTAAGGTTTGCTGAATGAAGTTAGTTTCTGAAGATGCTAAAATATTTGTACATCTCTGCTTTTGAAGTAGAACCCTACATCATTCATTGCTTTGATTGTTACTGCTCTTTTAATTTCAGAATCCCCTTTCAGATGGGGGATTTATTTAGCAAAGCTCCCCTTGCTTCCTCCTCCATATTGTTGCTTTGGAAGCAACTTTAGGCATCTCACTTCTGACAGCTGGTGTTTCAGAGTGTATTAATTCAGTTTGGTTCTATCAATTTGTATATCTAGAAAGTGGCATTAAAAAAAAATACTGATGACAGTGTATTCTCTTCAGATAACAGAGACTGTCCTGGTTTCGGCTGGGATGGAGCTGATTTTCTTCTTTCATGATTAGAGATTTCCATGTTCATTTTCAGTCAGGAGAAGCAAACGTGTCAACTTGGGATTCTGTAGCTTAAGAAACAAGCTATCACAGCATACTCAATGAAGTATTGCTTTATTCTTTGCTTGGTAAGTAGAAGCTAATCTGCCTGAAAACTGGTGAGCTGAGTTCCTGTTCCTACTCCTGGGGCTCAGGGAGTACTGAGAAGTAAAAACATCCAAACTAGGACTCTTAGAACCCCTTGGGGTGAGGAGTGCAGGCAAGTTTATAGTCCATAGTTATTGATCGTTGTTTATTGCAGAATGTTCTGGATCAAGGTTCTGAGCTCTTGGGACACGCCTGGCACTCAGACTGGCCAGACACTTTCGACTTTACTGCCACCAGATTTCCTGATGCAAATCAAGAAGCATGCAAGTTTGTATATCTCTGACTTCAGTCACCATTTCCAGCAAAGGCTCTGAGGCTATAACCTTGTATCTAAGAGTAAAGTAGGCAAAGCAGGGACCTTTTTCAGCAGCCATCCATGTGGCTTCATTGCGAGCAAGATTCCTGCCATGGTTTTAGTCTCAGTCAATACCTGGGCAAGGTTCAGCACTACCATTAGGCCAGGAAGCAGTGAGTGTGCTGGGCATTGTGAAGATGACAAATTTTTGGGATGAGAGAGAAGAGTTTGGTTGTGTAAACACACTCTGCAATACCTTTTGATTTAAAAGTCAGGGAACAGGCTTAATCTGTTTGTTCTGATAATGTAATGTAGCTTTGAGGTATCACTGTATTGACAATGGGTGGAAGTTCAGACATAGGAAGTTTCATGTAAAGATGAGGGTGTCAGAACCCTGGGACAGGCTGCCCAGGGGGGGTGTGGAGTCTCCTTCTCTGGAGATATTCTGTACCTGCCTGGATGTGGTCCTGTGTGATCTGGTATAGGTGATCCTGCTCTGGCAGGGGGGCTGGACTGGATAAGCTTTCAAAGTCCCTTCCAGTGCTTAACATTCTGTCATTCTGTGACATTCTGTGATCCTATCACAGCCAAATGTTACAGAGGTGCTCTGCCACATTTTGCAGGTTTCCAGGATTTACAACTCTGGGCTGGGTTTGCCAATCAGGCTGGCAGAGATTTGGGACAGAAGATTTAACTATCTTGGGCTAGACTTTCTGTTCTGAAATGACAGGGTTGTGCTACGGCAATGTTGATCCAACGGATCTGATATGTTCTTGTTCTCCACACCAAGTAGGACCCAGCTGATGCTCTATAACATGGCACTTTGCTGATTTTCCTTTATTTATATCAGACTTTCTTAAAGCTGATTTTTTGACTGCAAAGTATGAAGTTCACAGGTTTGTGTCCATAATAAGAAGGCAGTTTTGTATGGGACGTACACAAACCATCTGATATTCCTGAACTCAGGATGCTGCACTAAATCTCACCAACACTTTCACACCTGTCACGCAAAGGGTTTCTCTCAGAGAAGTAACTGAAACTATGTCACTTAGAAAGGTTTGAATAAAGATTTTGTTGACCTTCTGCCTGCCTTTTCCATCTTCAAAAAAACAAACGAAGGAAGATTCAAATCCAAGTTAAGCAAAAGAGACTCAAGTTTTGTATCTCTATAGCATGTTTGGTATGCAAATACAGGTTCTTATTTGTAATTTATTATCTGGAGAGATAATAAATTTTTCTTTAATCTGTTCATTCTTCCTGATGAAGGTCTGAAAGTCAAACAGTCCTGTGAAGATTTTTTTATGTAGTATTTTAAGACTCTGCAATCCCTAACTTGCCTATCTCAGTCACTCTGCATAACTTCTGTGTTGGCAAGACACAGTGGTAATTACTGTGTTGTTCCAGTCAGTGGTTACCTTTTTCCCAAGGTCTTTTTGTCTGTGTTATTAGGATCATAGACACATGAGGCTGCAATATGTTGCTGTAGATTTAAAGTGCATTTCAGATCCATAAAAGGCAACATGATAATCTGGCAGGACTTTAAGTTAAGGCTGTTTGTCTAGCATGTAGCATGTTCCCTGTAATAGTTGTTCATCCTCAAAGGAAGGTTGCCAGAGTGCATTCTTAGTAATGGAGTTAGGTAACAGGCTAGGAACGTGTAAAATCATATCCTGAGGCTCAGAGGCATTATTTTGTATCGTATCTCTAGCAAGAGTCTAAACAATCTCGTTAGCATTAGAGCTGTTTTCCCCTGCAAGTAATGACACTTTGTCACATGCACAGAGTCAAGAACCTTGCATATGAAATTTGGGATGACTAAGTGCAGTAATTGTGTGGTGTTCAAAATATGAAGTGGATGACAAATCATAGAATCATTGAATGGTTTGGGTGGGAAGGGACCTCCAAATGTCATCTATTCCAACACCCTCTGCAGCCAGCAGGGACATCCTCAACTAGATCAGGTTGCCCAGAGCCCTGTCGAGCCTGACTCTGAGTATCTCCAGGAATGGGACCTCAACTATCTCCCTGGGCAACCTGTTCCAGTGTTGCACTGCCCTCATCGCAAAGATCCTACAGGTATATTATTCACTGCCTCTCTCTTTGGATTTATCCAAAGGCTTTTTCTTTATGTCAGAACAATTTTACTCAGCAAATGTCATAACTTGCTCTGTGGGTTCTTGCATCTTGCTTCTGGATGTGTTCCTGTGTGATCTGCACTAGGTTATGGTCCTGCTCTGGCAGAGGGGTTGGACTCAACAATCTTCAAAGATCCCTTCCAACCCCTAACATTCTGTGATCTTTTCCTAGTGTGAATCAACTTTGCACCATTTACGCTTGTGGAGGTTCACCTCTTAGTAACATTACTTTAAAATTTATTCCACCTTCATTTTCATTAGTGGAAATTCAGCCATAAAATCTGCTTAAATAGTAGTGTCTTGATTAGCACACAGCCAGGGTGCAACTGGAAGCAGCAGCTGATGTTAGAGTGGAAGGTATTCTGATATATTTAGGCCAGACTGTACCTCTTTATGAAAGTTTCGTGTGAAGAAGGACTAACACCTCCAAGATTTTGGCATATCATTTCGTCTAGAAGTAGAAAACAGAACTGAAAGTATCCAAGCTCACTTCTTTTGATCATTGGTGCCATAACAGAAACTGGAGAGATACAGAGAAATAAAAGGTAGGATTCATGAGAGGACTCCTAATAGAATGCGCATTCCTTTCCTCCTGATGTTTTCTCCTAGGCAAGGCATTTGAGTTTGCAAATGAAATGTTGTTTTCACTTAAAAAAAAATAACAAAACCAAACACCTTGCTTATTATTTTCCTATGTTTTAAATCAGTCCATCAAATAAATAAATAAATAAATAAATAAATGTATGTTAGTTAGGGTTCAAAGTCCTGAAGGAAAGTTTGTGTTCTTCCAGTGACTCCATTCAATTATTAGGGATTCTGTAACAGGGACTGAAAGGGATGCAGTCCTAAGGCAATGTTCCACAAATGATTTTGTGTTGCCTCCACTTTCAAAGGATCTGCCCTTCCCCATCAGACTGGATGGAGGGCTTGCTCTATTCTGCTTTTCAGAAAGCACAGCAAGGCAGACCAGTGTCCCACAGCTCAGAAAATCCTAGGAAATTCTATTAGGTCTCATGGGAATTTATCTTGTGATAACAACTATTGGAGTGAAAGAATTGGGCTTTCTAAAAAGTTAGAATTTTCTTTGCTTGTAAGATTAGATAGAGTTTGAGGAAATAAAATATGCCTTGCAGTTTTTTTCCTTTAAAAAGAAGANAAAGTATGATGAAGTTGGACATAACCTGGGAAATTAAATTAAATTAGGAAGACAAAGCTGAAGTATTAAACTGTCTTGTTAAAAAAAAAAGTTGCTTTGAACAAATGTCAACTAGAAACTGTGCTTACAGGCATTTAAATTCACTAGCAGCTGCTGACAGGACAGACTCTTGTTTTTGCTGCTCTAGTCAACACAGGAACAAATTACTGTGGTGGTTTACATCTTTGATTTCTGTTCTCTGTTTGGTGTTGATCAGGATGAAGCTCACTGGGCCTCAGTACTTAGTAATTTTGTATTAATTCATAGCTTCCTCCTCTTTCTTCTTGTAAGTTCAGTTCTGAATTGTGTTAGGTGAAATTTTCTTTAAGATAATAGTGGCAATAAAGACTGATGGCATCTTGGCCTAGTGGAGCTATTTTGTGAATCTGGATGAAGCATTTCTCATCCTGCTGAGAGCAGAGCATTTTCCTAATGTCATCTGTTTAAATTGAATATTAACCACTAAATAATTCTTGATTAATACATTCCCTGCCATTTTACTTTCCTGTATTAATGATACCTTACAAACATCAACTATATTAGACTTCAAAATAAACAAAGCAAACTTAAACTCCCCCCAGATTAATTACAACATGTTATTAAAATCTTTAAGGATTTAAAGGATGTTTTTTTTTCCCCACATCCTTCCTTTTCATCTGTTTTAGTTTCATTCAAGTAGAAAGACCTTCCTCAGAGCTGAATACACCAAGCCAAAACTGCAAGGAAGACGAAGAGTTAAAGATACAATCAATGCTTAAAGCAACAATCCGTTTATTTTAAGTATTAGTTAGCTTAAAAGGATCAAGTAACTGCACTAAGAAAACCAAATATTTAGTGAGGAACCTTTCAAGGTTCCTCTGCAATACACAAAGTGGTATTGGATGGGGGCTTTCTCCTCTTTATTAATGAGAAATCCTGTCATTGCTTATGGCAGTACATGGTGGCAAACATGGCTTTATGTCACAGGTGCCCAGGATTAACAAGAGAACTTGACCTAGCTTTTTATTTTTTTTTCCCCCCTTTGCTGTGCTCCTCTTCTATTTATTTATTTTTTATTATTTTTTTCCCCTCCTCTCTCCCTTCCACAGAATCTTTGTGCTAAATGGGTTGAAGTAGATTTGGTTTGTACTTCTCAGAGTGGATTCAATGTGACATGTTATGGGAAGCTCTGGCAGAAATATGTGGTAAGTAGGTCACAACAGCTCTGTGGATTAGCATATTGGTGATTTACAACCACACTATCACTTATAATGTGACAGACAGATAACAGAATATTCTGGGTATTTGCTGGGAGAAGGAATTTTTCCAGCATGAGACCAAGCCGAGTAACCATGCTGTACTAGCCATATATTTATTTTTCTTAAAACTCTAACTCCCTCATGAAATGTTTTTAGCCCTCAGCTTAGCCTGAGGCCAAATCCAAGGAAAGTAGCCTAAAGCTCATGATGAATGTTTACTGACTTTTGTGGTCAGTGTTTCTCAGGAGTAAACTGTAAAGAGCATATGAGCTGCACTTTATCTTTGCAGCTTCAGGCAGTGGCAAGGAGTTGAAGAAAAAGGTAATGCCATTTAAAATTACCCCCAAATTATGTTCACAAAATAGGCTTCACCTTTTCACAGCTGTGCATACTGAAACTGCTAAATATTGCATTCCCTACAAGGAAATCAAATACACCTACCTCCTGCAATTTAAATAAAATAAAAAGTAGGTTCATTTAGTAAACAAGAGAGATAATTCAACCTGAAAACCTAAGGGCTGAGAAATGATCTTGGGGGCTTCTGGGCAAACCTTGAGATTTGGCACAAGGGAAGATTGCAGGAATCCCTTTCCCTTGATTACCAGCAGGATGTGCATTGCCTTTTCCCCATTGTCTTTATTCATGTTTCAGCAGCCTGCCTCATGCAATATGCCAAAGCTCACACAAAAACCTGTCTATGTACCATGCACAAGTGCATGC
This sequence comes from Ramphastos sulfuratus, assembly GCA_013399055.1. NCBI lineage: Eukaryota > Metazoa > Chordata > Aves > Piciformes > Ramphastidae > Ramphastos > Ramphastos sulfuratus. The sequence continues at coordinate 12,645 of WBNM01030176.1, forward strand.
ACATGAGTGCACACACAGAGCTCATTTCAGAAGGCTCCACATAGCCTTAATGGTATCTGCAGTCTGAAGCAGGGCGTTGAGATATGCAAACTCCTTGCTGAACACAGGAATCTGACAAAGTACATTTGCTGCTGTGATTTTTGTGGTTATGCATTATTTCCATGGTTGAGTAATTTTCTGTGTTAATCACAGTTGCCTATTTTCACAAATGGCAAAGAAATTGTCACTGGAGATAGAAGTCAATATGGATTATCTGTTTCCACAGAGCACCTGTGTCCATGCATGTTATACTCACCTGTACAACACCTGAATAGCAGATCAGTATTGGAGGTGATCTTTGAGGTTCAGTTATGGTAACTTGTCCCAAGGAAGGCCAATGGCATTCTGGGATGTATTAGAAGGTATGTGGTGAGTCATTTGAGAGAGAATCTCCTTCCCCTCTGCTTTGCCCTGGTGAGGCTGCATCAAGAATATTGTGTTCACTTCTGAGACCCTCACTTCAAGAAGAATCTCAGGGAACTGCTTGAAAGAGTCCAGTGCAGAGCCACAAAGATGTGGCAATGGAGCATCTTCCTGATGAGGCCAGGCTGAGGGAGCTGAGGCTCTTGAGCTTGAAACAGAGGAGCTTGAATCAGGAGAGTTTGAGGGCTGCCCTCATTGCTGTTGATAAAGATGTGCAGGGCAGTGTCAGGAGGATGGAGCCAGGCTCTGCTCAGGGATGTGCAGTGCAGGATGAGGGTCTATGAGTGCAAGCTGGAGCAGAGGAGGTGCCATGTGAACAGAAAGGAAAACATTTCCCTGTGAGAGTGTCAGAACCTTGGAACAGGCTGACCAGAGAGGTTGTGGAGTCTCCCTCTCTGGAGACATTCAAAACCCACCTGGATGCATTTCTGTGTGATCTGCCCCAGGTGATCCTGCTCTGGCAGAAGGATTGGATTGGATGATTTTTCAAGGTCCCTTCCAACTCCTAATATTCAGTGATTCTGTGACTGAAGATACTCAACCTCATTGCAGACAGAGTTGAATTTTTTAGATTAGATGTCTATCAGTACAAACTAACTAGATTTTAAATGATTAAATTTTATAGCCATGTCAACTACAGTTTAAGTTTAAATACAATTTTTGAATAGTTTTAAACAGTAGTTTTAAAAGATATGTTTGATCTTTGTTTTGGTTTTTTTTATATATATTTGAAAACAAAAGGCAAAGCAAAACATGGCAAGCAACAATTGATCTGAAAGCAAAAAAAAAAAAAAATTCTGCCTCTGCATCAGGTAAAATCAGAAATCACTCTCAATCACATCTTCACAGCTGAATAGGACACTGGTCTGCATAACTGAGAAATAAACACATTGACATTGATTAGAGTAGGCTTTTGTGATTATTTGATTTTTAACTACACAAAGCAAGGAAACACAGAATAGTGACCAAGTCAGGCACATCCACTTCTTTAAAGTCATCACTTTAATGCTGAAAATGGTCTAATGGAAATTTGAGAGAATGGCAAATGTTCATATAAATTTGACTCAAAAGCTGCCTGTTCTCTATGGGGAAAAAAAAAAAAGTCCCTTTTCAGGCATGTAATGTTTTCTTTTTTTTCTTCTGTATATTAAGAGTCAGTTCTGGGGTGCATCAGGAAATGTGTGTCCAGCAGGTCTAGGGAGGTTCCTCTCCCCCTCTACTCTGCCCTAGTGAGACTACACCTGGAATACTATGTCCAGTTTTGGGCTCCCCACTTCAGGAGAGACAGAGACCTGCTGGAAAGGGTCCAATGGAGAGCTATGAGGATGGCTGGGGGACTTGAGCATCTCCCCTACAAAGAGAGACTGAGAGCCCTGGGGATGTTTAGTTTGGAGAAGAGAAGGCTGAGAGGAGATCTGATGCAAATATCTGAGGGGTGGGTGACAAGTGTCTAGGGCCAATCTCTTTTTGGTGATCAGCAGCAATAAGACAAGGAGCAACAGCTACAAACTGGAACACAGAAGGTTTCACCTCAACACAAGGAAGAACTTCTTTGAGTGAGGGTGTCAGAGCCCTGGAGCAGGCTGCCCAGAGAGGTGTGGAGTCTCCTTCTCTTGAGAATTTCCAAAACCCACCTGGATGTATTCCTGTGCAAACTACCCTGGGTGATCCTGCCTTGACAGGGAGGTTGGACTCAATGATCTCT
>WBNM01030177.1:0-40543 GCA_013399055.1 Ramphastos sulfuratus
TTTTCTCTGCTGCAACACCTCATACTGATACTTGCAGGGTTTCCTATTTGTCAAGCCCCTCCAAGGACTTCCAAGCTTTTCAAACCCTCAGGGCTGCAAGCACTCTTGTAGGTAGGCTGCCCCCATCCCTCGCTCGCCTGCTCCTCTGCGGCATCCTCATACTCTGCCCTCCCCCCAACGTGGCATCACGGAAGGAAAGACAGAGACAAGGACAGCTGACAGGCTCTGCTCCTTTTTCTCCACCCCAGCCAGGGACACACACACCCCCTCACCCATGCCACATCGTCACTGCACCAAGAACATCCTCCACAAAACCAGGGAAACTACCCCGCTATCAGCTGGTTACATTAACTTGGATGCTTACATACCGTACACACACACCCTACCTCCAGAAGTAGAGCTGTGCTGGAGAAATAAAGGAGGGGGTGGTCCAAGCAAATGTCTGCAGCGCCCCCAGCCCTTGTCTCACAAGCTGGTGGCTGCCCTACAGTGGTCAACGTGCCAGAGGATGGCACTCAGGCTTTGAACATCCTCTGTTTTGTTGGGTTTGTTTTGGTTTTTTTTTTTTTTTTGGGGTGGTTTTTTTTTTTTCTTTTTGGGCTGGGGGGAGAGGAGGGAGGGTGGAGAAATGGAACCGTGGTTATGTTTTAGTCATTTTGGCAGCCTCTGCCTTGTAGACCTCTCCTGAATCACATTCTTTATATGTTAGGCCTCTTTCTTCCCTGAAACAGGAAATGCCTGTCCCAGTGGTACAAAACCTGAAATTATCAGGAATGCCATTATTAGACTGCAGAGGAAAACACCTCTGAATTTCTGAGTCTCTAAACACAGTATAGCTGAGAAATAAAGATCAAAATTTTATTTCCACATCAGTAATAAAAATAATTCCATGACTTCTGTACACCACTGCATAAGCACTATAGTGTAGAAAAGTCTTAAGTGCTAACATTTTTTAACAGCTCACTAGAAGTAAATGAATATGCATTATAAATAGCATACTTTGTGCTAAGAATAATTTCATTCACAAAATCATGTGTCTATACACTCAAAACATTAACAGGTTCCATAAATTAATAAGAGTAAAAAATCCATATTTGTTTAGGGTATGATGATGACCACTGTTATACAAGCATAGTGTAACCTATATTTAATATTGGGTACTCTGAATGACAATACAGAACAAAATAAGTATGTCCTTAGTAATCTGCTATTCAAAGAAGACTAGTAACAATCTTAGAACATGCAGTTTGGGATCTATCTGTAATTAACATACTTCTGGTTAAATTACAGCTCCTAATTGTAAAAACCCTGAGAAATCACTATTTTAATCTATTATTCCCCAGGCTAAAATAATTGTGGTGTCATACGGTGTTCACATTAAAAATTATGTTAGTACATAAACTAGCACAGAACCTTGTCAAATATCAAAATGCATCTTGAAAATCTACTTACTTTGCTTTTATGCATTTTATTAATTCAGCAAATTGCTGTACTGCAGTCTCTCTAAAATATAATTTTCATGTATCCAGTTTCTAAATCACATATATAGTACAAGGACAAATACACAGGTCAGGTTTCACTTTGGACTTCTTCCAGTCTCTCTAGTCAACTGCATGTATCTTATTCTCCTCCATTTTAAAACACTGGTGTAAAAGTACTACTTGTTTGCATTTGCAGTTGACTTGTTTTAATGACAGAAACTTTGCTTAGAATTCCTCACAAAAAGAATTGTTGCATTACTTTCACATCACAGCTATATGCGATGGTGTATGCTTCAAGGGACTCATCTACAATTACAGCAAGCTGCCCAGCCTGAGAATTTTAAACATAGGTATGTTTCTTTGGTATGTATTTTTCCCTTCTCCACAAAATGGTTTGTTGATAGCTCTTAAATGTCTCTGTAATTTAGCATCAAAGAAAACTACAGTGAACACCAGCAAAAGCTTTCATTGGTACTACTACAGGACACACAGCATTATTTTCAAGATTCATCACTGTCAAACACACAACTACAAAAAGCAATGGACTAAATGCTGGAGTTCGTTTCCTCTAAAAATGCAGCACATCATAAATTATGAGCATCAATGTGATGATTCACACTGCAAGTGCTGTTTTCATTCCCTTTCTATTGATGTTAAGAAATCAGAAAAATCACTTGTTAATTAAAAAAAAAAAAAGGACTAAAAAGGACACAGGCAAATGCACCAAAATGCACATGAAGAGCTATAAACTTTGACTAGACGGCACAAAACCCTGTTTCTGTCTTTTGTGGGTAACAACAGTAGCATAGCTGCATACAGGCAGCACAATGTGGCCTAAGCTGGTTTCTTCTAAAACACTGAAGTGAAAAGTTTTCACTATTTCTAAACATTTTTGTAACCACAATGTTTGCAGAATGCTGTTCCACACTAGATATTGTAAACCAACGTTCAAACTGCTTGCTTGAAAAATATGTAATATAATTTTGAACTGCAATTGCATATTATTCTTTGTTGAGTTTGTTTTTTTTTTTTAAACAAGCAAACAAAAAACCGAAACCCAAACAACCAACCCTGGCACGACTCAGCTTGCTTTAGTCCAAAATGCTCTTCAACAGCTCAAAAATCAGTCTTTGTCACAGGCTGCGCAGAAGCAAGACATACAGTAATACCTAAAGCCAAACATGCCAACCCAAGTTCTTTTGTTTTCAGAAGTCCAAAGCTGGCTACACCTTTAAACCAGCAATATTTTCAGAAAACGGTGTTTTAAAATGCAGACTTTAGTGCTGCACATTCGGTGCTCAGAAAACAAGTTTTCTAATTTTGGTCTTGGCACAAAGAATGCTATAGCCCAAAGGACACAGTGATTTCATTACTGTTGGCTTGGACCCTTTATTTAATGCTGGCACAGTTCTAAAAGCTCTATTTCAACAATATTAATTTTAGTATACACCTTGAGTTCTGTTCTAGCATGACTGAACTTTGAACTGAACTCTTCACTGCCCATGTGAACTCACTTTTTGTTCTGAATACAGCAACATGGAGATAAAAAGCATGTAACACAGTATCAGGTCATTTTCACCTAATCTGCACTAGTGTCACGCCTGAATAGAGAAAAAAAAGGAGAAATGTAGGTGATTATTCCACATAAGAAAAGTAGAACTACAGTGTTAACATGCAGTAATTAATTAACTTCTCCTGAAGTTAAGTTCCCAGCTACCAGGATGAAGTCAGGATATTATACCATCTTTTACAGGAATCACCGCGTCTAAGTGTCACTATCTGATTGTAAGCATTATTAATAATAATGCAGCAACAACAACAACAATAATGTGGTTCCTTTCAAACATGCTTTACTTCATTACTGAAAAAAAAAAAAAAAGTATTTTTAAATATTTATAAAAACAAGATATCTTGTCAAATTGATACAAAATTAAGGAATGGAAATTATTTGCAAGTTGGTTTGTGGTTTTTTTTAAATGTTTTCTGTCATTTTATTGGATACTGGGCATAGGCACTTGGTAATATTACACATATTATATCTGCTCCTGATCAGGTTAGGAGATGTATAAAAACTTTAAGACTATAAACACCCTAACTGAGGGAAATATGAAAATGCACAGTTGTATACTAAAACTGATCTGTTTCACAAAATTGAGAACATGTTTGAATATGAAAGCATATGTGCTTCACTGTTTTTGTCTCTGCTGGTACATTTCTAAACACTACAGGATGCAGTTAACTTCTTATAAATTGTAGAAAAATTATGTAAGTTGCCATTTCTATTTAATCATATCATGATTTAACAGTAAAACGATGTGAAATACTTTAAATTCACAGTACACACACAACACGTCCTATTATTGCATATTAAAAAATAAACAATCAGAAAGCAGCTTGAAGCAATTTACAACATATCTCCCAACAGAATACAATAATTAAAAAGTGCTTTTATATTATTCAGAGTTTTTCAATCATCCAAGTAAACATAGTGTTAGACCAATCTCAAAATACTGGCTCTGGCACTTCACACACAACAGCCGGTGGCCAAGGGACCATTTGTGCTGTTGAGTGTGCAGTCACTGTATCTATGCATCCCTCTTCTGTTGATGACAATAACAGGGTATAATCATTTTATTCAGGCATTGTGGTAAGGTTTATACAAAGTGATTACAGTGCAAATGAACCTAAGTAGCTTGTGCAATGTAAGTGGAAGTCAGAAAAGGCTGCTGTGGGATTGGGAGGGAACAAAACCACCTCAAGACTCTAGAACTTTATCAAAGGACTGAAGCTGTTATGTTAAGGTGAACAGGGCTTACTCTCTATCTTAAAAGACAACTGAGTTTATCTCATAAAAATGGGAATCAGTCTAGCACTATAAAATGGATTAATTACAAGTGACATAATTCTTACAGAAAATACAAGAACAGAAAATTATTTCATTCGTGAACACGGCACAAGTACAATGCCTGCATGCTACCAGAGACTGTTGTTTTTCTGACAGCAGGGACATTCTTCTTGTGCAGCCGCAGAGCGATCACAAAGTACACAATGTTGGCATGGATTCAGGATAATGCCACGATCACCATCTTGACATATGACACACTTCCTTGACTGAAGCTGAAAAATCACCTGTGAAGAGATTACCACACTCAGTAAAGAATACTCCAAATGATACCGTTGCATTCTGGCAACTTTACACTTAGCTGTCCCCAGTAAACTTCTAGCTTAACAACGTTCGTGTATGGCAGATGGCTGAATTGAGGGTCATTAAGATCAGAGCACGAGCAACATTTAAAGTAGCAGCTGAAGAGTTTATAGGTGCTTCTAGAAAGGAAAATATCTAGGACTGTCCTAATAGTGAAAAGAAATCCTTTCCTTTTTTTTTCTCTGGACAGTCCCATCACAGTCCAAATGAAATAGCAAGAACTCCTTTCATATGTTGTGTTCACTGCCTTCTGAGATTGCAATGTGAATCCAAGTTGTGCCCAGCAAGGTCTGTAGTGTAGTGCCTGCAGCAGTGCGTGGTTCACCCTTGATGTACTCAGAGGAACGGCACCCGAAATTCATGGCTTTGAGAATAGCCTCAGTGTGACAGGGAAGAGTTTTGTACGCTTTTTGCAGAAACTGAGTCTGCATTTCGGAGAAGGTAAAATACAGAAATATGCCACTAAGGTGATTAAGGGAATGCACAGCATCTGATACATAAAGAGAAGCTGAAATAGCTGAAAGCTTTTCGGAAGCTGTTCAGCCTTGAGAAGAGATGGCATCTTACTGGTGTATATAAATACCTGATGGGAGGGAGTAAAACAGTGTAAAGGGTTAACCCCTCCTGGGGGAGTAGTCTGAACCTGACCCCAGGTCCTGACTCCTCCCTAGGGGGTGGTCTGAACTTGACCCCAAGGTGTAGTGGTTAGCCCACTCCCACTTCCTGTCTAAGGCCCCTATAAAAACAGAGGAATTTCCTGTTTCTTGCTCTCTCAGCCTGCCTGCCTGATAGCACTACCTTGTTCCTCCTGGCAACCCTACCACATGGTGGACACCCCTTCCTGAATCTACCTCCATCCATTGCCATCAGTCTGGTTGTATATATATTTTTGTACCTTGTTTCCCTTCCCTATACCTCTTTGTAACTACCCTACCTTAAATACCTTTTATTTATCATTAAAGCTTTTAACTCCCAAATTGAAGAAAGACTGTTTCTTTGGGTGTTTTACCCCTTTCACTCTCTCTCTACATCAAATTCCTTTACTTCTAAAAGGGGAGAGAGGGGAAGGCATCCTATTGTATTGGTTCTGTTAGCTATATTTTCAGTCTCTGGGAAGTTTAAACTAGAACCAACACAAACAGACAGAGACAGACTCCTCTTGGTGGTATCCAGTGCAAAAAGGCAACTACAAGCACAAATTAAAATACAGAAAATTCTACGCAGATATAAGAAAAAAATTTTTCTTATTACAAGGACGGTCAAATTCTGTGAAAGGTTGCCCACAGAGGAGGTGGACTCTCCAGCCTTGGAGATACTCAGCACTACTTGGGTAAGGCACTAAGCAACCTGCTCAAGTTCACACTGCTCTGAGCAAGGGATTGGACTGTCTCCAGAGGTCCCTTCTAGCATCAATGATTCTATGGTCCAAGTCTGTACCAGCCTCTGAACACATAAACTAACAGGGAACCTCATTATGTACAAATGAAAATGCATGTTGTCATTTATTTAGGACAACTGTTTTTCTTTAGCTAGATAGCACCCAAAACATTGAGGAATAAAGTCTTTTTTTTTTTTTTTTCATTTTGATCACCCCAAGAATTCTTGGGATTTACATTAGAAGAATCCGCAGAGCTGATAAATCTGAACCATTCTGTATTCCGAAAAGGAAGACTTAACACTGAGAGCAGTGTTGCTCTTTAAAATGAAACCTGGCATAAATATGCCGCTGAAGCTGCCAGTTTCAGTTATTCAAAGCCAGTCACGCATATGAAGCAACTCACCTCATCTATTGTTTCTAAATCTAGGTGCAGCCGATTCTGTAGAGAAAGCAGCTTTGGCAAGGATGTCTGCTCTATATCTCCGCAGCTTTTCATATAGGGCAATGTAGTAGACAGGCAAGAAGCTAACTGTGCCTTCAGCTTTTGTAATTTATTTTCCACTTCCTCCTTCTTCTGAAGGGCGAGTTGTTTGTCTGCATCTGCAATGGTCGCACGTTCTTTTGCTTCTTGGGCCTCTTTTTGCCATGCTTCACATGCCTGTGAGAAAGACATTTCCAGAAAATAAAAACTAAGCCTTGTTTTGAAATTAACAACAGAATAGCACATTTAAAAGCTCTCAAAGATGCAGGTAATCTCTAATTTTAGACATAACTATGCAGTCACAACACAATTTAACACTTCTACTTACTCATCCTACCTTCTAATTAACAGCTCTTCTTGGTTTACTGCAATTTTTAGGTATGTGATTGTTGCTTCTCTGCAAACAGCCAGAAGCCTTTTTGGACTTGCATACATAGAACACATTTTAAATGTTAAATTCACAATTTAGTGTCAAGAGACATCAAAAACTATAAAAATTTAGTACAGGTGTTTAGCTACTCCCCACAACAAAGAGAATGTGAGGGGAAGGAAAAGACTACTGAAAATGCACTAGATTGGCAGTTACCAACAACCTCAGTTTGACTGTTGAGATAGCCAGATACACCGGACAGATCCAGCTGCTGGCAAACCTCTGTTTTTTATGTGTTTACCATCTTGAAGGAAATATGGGAGGGGATGTATGTCTCTAATTACTTAAACATCAGGATATGTTGCTGTCCAGTCCTGTTCTGAAGAGGTGTAAGTGCCCCTGCCTAGAGGCAGATCAACTTTCAGAAAATTATTTGCCTTTCAAAAAGCTCAGTCTTCTTTATGCCACTAGCTCATTTTGACATCACTCCTTTGACAGCCTGTAATAAAACTCTGGGTTCAAAAATGAGACGAATATTTCAAAAGGAAAAACAGTTGAAACTGCTTGTGTGTACATATATATATACACACACGTATGTAGTATAATTTAATACTACCATAAATTCACATACCTGTTTTACTTGTTGCCAAGATTCTTCCCATCGTTTTAGTTTTCTCTTAGCATCATCAAGTTCCTGTCTAACTTGAGTTAGTTCACTCCCATTGGTGCTTGAACTTATTGAGGGGGTAGTGCCACTGCTTAGTATGGGGGATGGACTTGGAGAGAAACTCCCGGTTACAAAGTCCCAAATGTTCCCTGTCATACCATTTATGCCTGTAAAACAAAGGCAGGAAAAAAAAAAATATTCCGCACACATTGCTGCAAACTGTTGCACATGCACAGCAAAAGAGATGGGCCACACGCAAAAATTACAGACTTTTATCTGCAAGACTCCTAACATTATTCCACTACCTTCGGAAATGTGACAGTCTGTAAAGTGTTCACAGTATTTAAAGCAATTCAGCAGACTTGGCTATTTTTTCCCCTTCCTTTTAATAAAATACATATTATTTATATGTAAAAGTCTTGTTCCTAGCAGTTCATAGATAATTTTAATTCCTCTTTCTCTGCTATGTATTTTCCTTCTGCAAAATGTTGCAGCTAAAATGCATCCCTGCAGCCTTATACCAACTGCTGTATTATAGCCCATTCAGACACCTCTGTAACTCCTCTTACAAGAATATTTTTGTTCCCTGCAGTAGGAATGGAAGTTCACTCCCCTAACTTTCTGCCACGTACCAGATGTAACTCCATTAACAGTAGTGTTATCAACTACGATAGCTAAGCAAAAAGAAAAAAACTCATGCAAACCCTTGAAAGGAACATTTCTTACCTGCCACTAAATTCCCTCTTAAAGTACACAACGCACAACCTCCAACTTACCTAAAGAGTTGTGAGAAGAGGCTGAGGTGCCTAACATACTATGTTCTGTCTTCAAAGCCTGAGGCTGCTGGTGGTGAGGAACTGTAGTGGATGAAGCAAAAGTCTGAGACAGTGACTGTGAAAGAGAACTGAGCGGAGAGGTTGAAAGGGATGATGATGAATGTAAAGATGAGGAACGAACAAGAGAACCTGGAATATTGACAGGTGCTGAACTTCCCAGGAATCTTTTACCTATGTATGCATTAGGGGGAAAGAAAAGAAAAGAAAAGAAAAAAAAGAGTTGTTGCAAAGCAGTACACAGTTCTCCGTGTTTTATCAGAGAAATGTATCTAATGTAAATTTAATTATATATTCACAGTATCACAGTATCACACAGTATATAGCAAGGTTGGAAGAGACCTCAAAGATCATCAAGTCCAACCCACTACNTCAAATACCTTCCATTAAAAAAGAAAACTTTATTTATCTCCTATTACAAATATAGTCTTTAAATTGAACATGAAAGGAGTTTTCCAAGTGCCTGAAAAGAGAATCTGTAGTTTTACACAGCAGTGGCCTCATCTGCAGCTACAAAGAAAAACACTTTTTGGATTGTTATTCCACTTCCTCAGTTTTACAGCCAACAACTAACATGAGTGGAGAAAGTGAAACTTGAAAGGATTAAGAAATATTTGTTGTTTATTTAAATACATAAACTAGAGTTAAGCAAGTGAGACTACACACCTTGAAAATAAGAGACAGAACTCACAATTTTTTTACATACTTTTACTTTCGTTCAGTAGATTTTCAATGTCAAATATATTCAGTCTCTATGAAAACTGAGTTTGAAACAATAAAAAATAATAATAATTTAGTCTAATAAATGCATTGTTCATAATTTCCCCAAATAATGATAATAATAAAAAATAGGTACTAAAGGTGTTTGAGCATGCAATTGTTTAGATAATCACAGATGTACATTACCTACCAGACAATAAACCTACACTGCTCCTCACAGGGGAAGCAAAGAAGCAACAAAGGTTGGTCAAACACAATCTGCCTGCATGTTTTGAGTTTCCAGGTGGGCAGTGATGCAGGGGTGGCCAGGAGAAGCCATGGGCTGCCCCATGCAGAAACGGCCATTTCCCACTGTCTCCTGCAGACCCATCACAGGCAGAGACACACTAGTGGCACTTCTAGGAGAACGTATTTAAGAAAGGGGGAAAAAATGCCACACAGGCAGAGGAGGAGGGTTGAGGGGTTGAAGTGGCAAGAAAAAGGCCCCGTGACCACCAAGGTCAGTAAAGAAGGAAGGAGAAAAGACGCCCCAGATGCCAAAGCAGAGATTCCCCTGCAGCCCATGCAGTGTTTGGAAGAGATCGTGGTGCAGCAGGTACTCCCCTGCACCCCATGGAAGAGATTACAGTATGAGCAGGTCAATCAACTGAAATAAACATAAACACCTAAAACCTCTGAAGAAATTTCCACTAACATTAGTGATGAGATCCTACATAAAACTAGATGACTACCTATTGAGATTGATCTCTTGCAAAATACAGGCAGGATCACAGCAGTGCAATCCCTTTACATCCCAAAGTTAAACAGATGGAACACAACTGAGGACTTTTCTTCAAAGTGTTTGCTGTCTGGAACTACTTTGACAAATAAAAGTTCAGAGATATCAGAAACAGAGTAATTTTAAATGAGTGTAGTTTTGACCTCTTACTTGCTAATCCAAGGTCACTGCCTTCTTGATCTTCTAATTCTCGATCTATGGATGCAACATTCACGTCATTAAAATGCAAATCAAAAGCAGAACCTGTTAAACAAAATATTGTATCAATTAATTATCCTTGAATTATACCTTAACTATCATGATGACAGAATGAGGAAAATTTTACTTGACCATATTTATTAGTGCTTCCATCACAGAACTCTTTTCACGACTAGGTCATATCACAGACACACAGTGAAGGATATTTCTCTGTATTTTCTTCTTATATAAGATATTTCAGCTCTTTAAGCTGGTGAGATGAATAGTGGGTAATGGAAAGGTGGCCATCTATCTGGATTTTCAATAAATCTGTGTCACCTGTTGTGCTTAGATGTGTGTCAACTGAAAAAGAGGAAAAACTGAATGTGGATACCTGTATAAACATATTTTTACTATTATTATTATAGAATAAAGCCAGGTATTTTATCTGAGGAAAGACACTGTAAATGCCTCTTACAACAGTCATCCCTTGGGGTAGCTGAGTTACATATTAGGGCACAGTGTGCTGGTTTGAGGCTAATTGGAATATTTTAATGAAAACAAATTAGATTATAGGCTGTGAAAAGCAAACAATGGTGATGTCTACTTCATTCACAGGCTTGCTGAGATGTATAAAAACAAAGACGCAAACATAGATAAGACAGTCTCTCTCTCTGTGAGTTGGTGTGTCTTCTGAGCTTCTGCTGTTAACCCAACTAATCATTCTGCTTCTAACCCCCTGCTGATCCTCCAAACTCACCTTGCACATAAGGCAGACTCTGGGATAAGGTAGAGGAATGGAAAGAAGGTGGAAGAGTGGCTGGGAGCCCCTCCTGGGGACTCTTGATTTCTGAGAGGGGAATTGTGTTTCTGTATTACTTTGACTTGTGTATTTCTGTATACAGCTGTATATATTTTGTAATATATTGTAAATATCTGCTTGTATATTGTGCTAAGCTGTAAACAGAGCTTCATTCCTTAACTTCCAGCCGGCTGAGTCTAGTCTGGGCGATTTTCATAGAGTGGGGAGGCAGGTAACTCCCAGACCATCACACACAGAGATGCAAGGAATGTCGGAATATTCAAATGAAAGTATGCAATATTTTAAAATAAATACAAATTTAAAAACCAGTATTTCATATAGACTCAACAGTTAGACTGCCCTTTACTTGGAGGCCACTATGTGCTATCAGCTATGCAATCCACTAATAAATCTTTATACATGTGAACCTGTCCCAGGATCCTCTGTGCCAAAACGCCACACATCTGTGAGAGCAAACCTCTCATCACTGCTGCAGGATATTCTGGGAGAGCTCCCTCCCACTTTCATCAAACAAAGCTGTTCCACTTTCTTTCAAAAAATTTAAAAATTCTCTCAATCATGAAAAAACCCAGGCTTTGAAGTCCCAATATTAGTAGCAGCATCTTTAATCAGGGAGAGAGGTTTTTTTTTCAAGCCCCCCCAATTCCCCACATCAGCCAGATGTTATTAACATTTGAAGTTATTTGCAGTGTCTGGCTCAACACGTTGCCATGCAAGTATGACAGGCAGGAAGAAAACACAATAAAGCTGATATAAATCACACTGCTCAAATAGTAGATCAAACCTAAGCCTGTATCCTTACTACATCACTAAACTGTCATGTTGCCCTTGTGCTAGGCCTTAATTCATTCTGCAATGCTTGTCCTCTTCCACCACAACAAGGACTGACATGACTCCTTACTGTTCATTATCTAGATTTTTGAAGCTTAATTTCTGATATCTTCTGATTGCCTCAGGCTCCACCTCTCCTAGTGGAAAGTCAGTGGAGCGTGGGGAGAGAATACAGCATTTAAGATCACAGCATATATGGCAAGCAACTGGACTGACACCATTTTGCCTTTAAGAATCTCCCAGACAGGCAAAATCCCTATGCTTGAGTGCATTAGAAAGCAATGGAAGCAACCACAACACTCCCAAGGGTGGGACCACTCAGCACCTTACACAGACAACAGGGTGGAGTTATGAGGCTGGAGTATCAGGCTGGATGTCCTCTACTGTTAAGGTCTCACCTTCTCCTTACTACCAGTTAAGTTGTTTCCCTTCACTGCTGCCCATTGCCTACATATTCCTCTCTAAACCTGTGTCCTTTGACGCTTTGCTTATTTAATGTCTCTATTTTTTTGTTTGTTTTTTTTTTGCGGTGGGGGGGTTGGTTGCAGTTTGTTTTTCAAATTCCCTGGAGGACATCAAACAGCCTGCTGCTTTTATGTTCTCAGATTATGCCTCTCCATTTTTTTATCAGAACAAAACCAGACAACTTGACCCATCTCCCTTGAGTCTGACAGCATACTGCAACAATATACCATCTTTCATTCCACCATTCCTCAGTTTTCCAGAGTGTCCAAGCTCCAATGCTAAATACCAGTTCCACCTGATCCATATGCTTATTGCCAACTCCCCTGCATCACTCTCTTCCCCAGCTCCTGGGGACTATTATTCAGGCAGCAGACAGCGAGCTTGGAGCTCCCTGTGAGATGAGGATAGAGCCACAGAAAGGGCTAAAGACCCCAGTATGACAAAGCTTCTTCAGTCCTTCCTAATGTAACTCTTCTGCATTGCCCCCAATCTTTTAACAAAACCACTCATCCCCTTTTTCCATAATCACCTAGCTCATTCCCTTGCTGTTCTTTCTCTATGCCTTCTTTTTTTTTTAATGATTCTCCAATTCACCACTTCCTACAAGAACACCATTTATTTCTTTCCTATTCCAAAAGAACATCTTTATTTTCTGCTCTATTCAGATGACATGCTGCACTGTTTTCAGTGTCATTCTGTATGTACACAAAGTAGAACTCTGGAAAAAAAGAATATTTTTATATACATATGAAGTTCTTTAAGGGAAGCTCCCAAAATCTATGCAGTTACCATAAAGTCACTACAGAAGACATATATTTTGTGATTCGTGTTCTGTTAACACACACAGAGCATACTGACAACTGCTTCAGAAAAGCATCCATAGACAGGAGAGGCATATTCTGACTCAGTAGAATCTCCATACTATAACCACATTGGAAGCATAGTATATCACTGCTTAAATAACTCTGCAACACTTGTTCAACATATAATGATTTTTAAATTACACTGAATAAGCACCAAGTCTAGTATAAAGAAATTAGACTGTGACTTTTGTTGTCATATGAGTAACTTGTACAGCAAACTAGCCTCTACTTATACCAGAAGCAACCTTTATCTTGACAAAACTGCGATTTTGTTCCATAGTAGATCTTAAAATAACAACAGTAAGCTGATGAAATTATATTACTTGCACAGAATAAAAAACATAATTCTGTTCATTCTAATTCTGAAATTTAAAAATAACAGAAAATTTATTTTCTAACACAAAGATCAAAAAAACCTTTAAGGAAAGCAAGCTATGCAGTTGCGAGACTGAGGAAAAGATCCGCCATTTAATATTCTGCATAGATTTCTTTAAAAGAAAAAAAGTGTAGCAACTGAATGCCTAACTTACCATGCCTAAGTGCTGACTCACTGTCTGCAGTCTCCTGCTCACTGCTACACATTGATTCAAACACGGAAAGCTTCAAGTACAGCAGCTAATCACAGCAGCTCCCTCATCATGTGACTCAGACCACAGAACGTACAATACAGCATCTTTCTACACTCCCTGACACACCCTCCTGTATAACTCCCATTTCATGCAGAAGTGCCACAAATTTCAACAACTTTGTGGAGGACACTAAAGGAGCAGCTGATACACACCATCGCATGCACCACAGCAAGACTGCCTTTAACAGGGATCTCAAAAGGCTGGAGAACTGGACTGACACTAACCCACAACAAAGGCTAATACAATAAAGCTGCACCCTTGCATCGGTACAGGTTGTGGGACAAATGATCAGAAAGCAGCACTGCAGAAAAGGATCTCGGATTTCTGACCAATGCTCAGCATGTTCTATGGCAATAAAAGCTAACAGCTTACTACCCTGCATTAGCAGAAGTGTAGCCTGCAGCTTGGGGAAAGTGATTGTTCCTCCAGCATCTTGAACATACAGCTAACCAGGCTGGAGAATGCGGAGTCAGGCAAAGAAAAGTCTCTCACTTTCACACGAACGTGGTAAGATCTGTAATTCCACCTGCTATGGCAACAATAAAAGAAAAAAAAAATAGTCAAGTCTCATCAACCCAGGAACAGAAGCTGGGGAGACAGTACTTCTCCCCACAGTGAGGTGCATTACCAAAGTTTTACACTTTTTTTTTAATTACTGGCCACTACTGATGCCAAAATTCCTACATTCACATTGGAGATGTTGTGAAAAATAACAATTTGGGGTGAAAGCATTTAAATTAAATTTCAGATATTGCTTTTAATTGCATATGATAAAGCAGATCTCTACAACATTACTGTCTTTACCAATATGCTATTTGAATCTACGATGAAACAAGAACTTGAATAATGCAAGAAAACATGTACAATAGGAGATGAAACATCGTGACTTACCTATTACTGATTCAACTGTGTTACTTCCAGAATAGAACTGGAGAGCTTTGGCACTAACAGCAGAGACAGCTGTAGGAGATGAACTATCTGATCCAAGACTGGAGGCCAGACTGGAAGCTATACTTGAAGCAAGTGGGTTAACTGCTGAAAAAACACTGAGGTGGTTCTGTTGGGAAAAAAACAAACCAACTTATGTACACACATGCACACACAGTTACACATATATATTTACAAACATACACGTTAAATACAATGTGGTTTTAAAAGTAGTTATTTTCTTATTTTCATTCAAACAGAAAGAAATCCAGAAGAACTCTCTGAATGAATGGATTAGGATAATTTTCCTTATCATTTATCAGCAAGTGCATTTCTCCAGTGTGACATCACTACCACAAGAGAATTCTGCTTTCAGAAAAAAGGTGTTGAAACACATGCAAATAAGCTCTACAAATTCATACAGAAATTCTTTTTTTTTTTTTTTTAATCAGCCAGTTGTCTCATTTTAACTGATTGTAATTGGTACATAAACTGATCATTGGTTCGAATAGTTGAGAAACCTGACTACACTGCACATGTATGTCATCATATTACACGATGACCTGGATGGGAACAGCCTTTTTCCAGTGGTGCTGAGACAGAGCAAGAAGTAACAGGCACAAACTTGCGTGCAGGAAGATCCATCTAAACATAAGGAAGAATATGTTTATGTTGAGGGTGGTAGAGTGCTGGAACAGACTGCCCCCAGAGGTGGTGGAGTCTCCATCTCTGGAGTCATTCAAAACCCACCTGGATGCCATCCTGTGCAACCTGCTCTAGGTGAACCTGCTCTGGTATGGGGGGGGTTGGAATGAATGATCTCCAGAGGCCCCTTTCAACCCCTACCATTCTATGACTCTGTGGCCTTTGCTGTGTTACTTCCCTCAAGCTAGACACTTCTTTCCCATACAAATTAGACATATTACAAAGTGTAAGAAATGCAAACAATATGTAAACACGTGACACTATAAACTGGAAAATAACTTCACAATATCTACAGGAACTCATTGCACAGTTTACAGTAAATTAACTCCTTTTACTGTTTATTGTTTATTAAATCCTCAAATATTTAACAAAAACCATATTTAGCTCTGACTGAATCAATCCACATACCCTCTCATTGCCTTCGGTGTGATAAGCAGTCATTGTGCGGTATCTACTTTTCTGATTTCTAACAATAGGACAGAAAAATTTTATTTGAAAGCCAGATACTGTGCAAGATTGAGGTCAATAATCACCATGAGGATGAGCACTTTTTTTCTTTAAAAATGGACACAAACTGAAATACAGGAAGTTCCACCTAGACACAAAAAAAGTTTGCTGTGATGGTAGCCAAACACTGGAACATATGCAAAGGCTGCGCAGTCGCAATTTTTGGAGATATTCAAAACACTACTAAGACACTGAGGCACATGCTCTAGCTGACCTCACTTTGACAAGGGACCAGATACACTACAGAGCTCCAGAGAATGATAGAATAGTTTGGGTTGAAAGAGACCTTTGAAGGTCATCTAGTCCAATCCCCATGTTGTGGACAGTGACACCTTCCACTAGATGAAATGCCTGAAATGCTGCTCAGAGACCCACTCAAACTTATCTTGAACACTTCCTTGAAGCATCCACAGCCTCTCTGGGCAACCTGTCCAGTGCCTCACCACCTTCACAGCAAACAATTCTGTGATTATATCCAATCTTTCAGTTTAAAAATGCTTCCCCTTGCCCTGTCATTATGGGTCCCAGTAAAAAGCCTTTTTCTGTCTTTCTCTTAAGCCCCCTTTAAGTACTGGAAGGTCATCGTAACATTTCCCCAGAGCCTTCTCTTCTCCAGCCAGGCCACCTCAAGTCTCTCTGCCTTTCTTCACAGCAGAGGTGTTCCAGCCCTCAGACCATTTCTGTGTCCCTCCTCTGGACCCACTCAAAGAGGTCCACACCTTTCCTGTGCTGTCTTCCCAGAGGTGGACACAGTAGTCCAGATGAGGTCTCCTAACAGTGCAGCAGAAAGGCAGAATCACTACCCTCAACCTGCTGGCCCTGATGCTTCTGATGCAGCTCCAGATGTGTGGCTTTCTGGTCTGCCAGTACATGTTGCTGGCTCATGTCCAGCTTCCCACTTGCCAGGATCCCCAGGTCCATCTCTGTTGCACTGCTCTCAGTCCACTCATCACCCAGTCTGTGCTGATACCAGGGGCTGTCCTGACCCTGCTGCAGGACCTTGTGCACAGACTTGCTGAACTTCAGGAGGTCACTTCCAAGCTCAACTAATCCATGTCTCTATGATATGCTTTTTCAAACTTTGCTGCATGTGGCGGGGCACACCCAAGTCCCTGCCCCACCGAAGGTTTGAATGGGGTGTGAAACTGTTCTGCTCCCCACCCCACCTCTGGTTCCGGGGGTTTGGAATGTGAAAGGACTAGGTGTCAAGTACCTTACTCCANGTAAAAATAACTGCATATTTTATAATTCCTGCCTCGTGAAATCCCACAACCGAGTCACTGCAATATTGCAATTTACACTGAATACACAACAGTGTCTCTCAATGCCACACATTAAATGGAAGATTTCTTTGCTGCTTTCTGTTCTCAAAAATGTTTGAGCTGAAAAAAATGTATTATCTCTGAACTGGCAATACATACTAAACCATGAAACACAGCTGTATAATTAAAAAAATAAAATTAAAAAAAAATTACAAGGTATAGGTTTCTTAAGTTATAAGTCTGATATCCTGTTTCTCTAAAGGCAGAGATCATGATCAAAATTAACACAAGCAGGAGAGGCAATGCAAGCTTTTTGTATTGCTAAAAAATCAAAACCTATCTCCTTTTGGCCTGCTCAATCTTAAACTCAGGCCTACTGGTGATAGAGAAGTGAAAAAAATTCACACACCCAAGCAAAACTGATGGGTTTCTTCAGTTAGTTTTTCCCAGTATAAACACCTACATCTCATAGACCATTCAGTCTTTTCTTCCTCTCCGATCCATTTACAAACAGCAATCTTCTTGTGCCACTCAGTATCCAGAGATACACTTGTTCAGCTCAAAGATTCCTTTCCCTATTCTGTTTTGATGGACCAAGACCGACCCTATCTACGACCGCAAAACTCTGTTCTGGAGGATATCCAAACACAACAGAAACAAAATAAACAGAAGACAGCTTTGTAATCACATAGCAGAATTTCATACATTCTGAACTATTCAAATTGAGATTAACACTTTTTGAAAAAAGGAGATGATTAAACCAACTTTGATAAGTATTCTTAGGATCACCAGATAACAGGAAAACTCAGACTGAAATGAACTTGAGGTTATCTAGTCAAATCCATTGATCAGAGCTAGGGCAGTTATGAAGTCAGATCAGGTTAGTCCTTTGCACAGAGAGACTGACCTCTAACCTGATGAACTTAGTTTCATGGCTGGTCAAAGCTATGCCCTCTCACCTAATCAAGTGAACTATTTTTCTAGTCTGAGTATCTGATACTTGAACAACTGTATCATTACGTTCTTTCTGACCTTAGTTTATCAATCCATCCCCAAATCAAGTTAATCCAAAATCTCCCTGTGAAAACTTTGCTATGGAATTCCTATAATCAAAAGCATCCTCAAACTGCCTCATATTCTCTTTCCTGGTACTCCCTGCAGCACACATCTATTGAACATTTTCACAGAACCTAGAGCCAGCTGTCTGGGGCCACATTCGGAAGGCTTCCATATAACTTCAAAGGAGGAGACTCCACAACCTCTTTGGGCAACCTGTTCCAATGCTCAGTCTCAAACACACAATAAAAAGTATTTCCATAAGTTTATATGGAACATTCTCTGTATCAGTTTATGTGATGGCCTCCCATCCTGTCACTGGGCACAGATTTTCATCAGGCTATGTTGTAAAGCATTTAGCTTTTGGCAATACCTGCTTGTTGTCTTGTTCATTTCCTGTCTGCTGATTCTCACTGGGGAAGCTTCGATGCTTTGCCTAAAAGAAGAAAAACCTCTATACTATATTAACAGGTCATTGCTACAAAATGTATTAGCTTGTAAAGGGTCATTGGCATCTCTGTAACATCTTCAACGCACTTTAAAATAAAGGCACATCTCACTTGCCATATAGAGAATTAACTTCTAATGTTCAGGATAAATATACATGGAAAAGGAACAGTAGTTGCAATTGTTCTACTTCTATGCATGACTGAGCGTGCACAAGTATTTCTGGTCCAAAGATCAGTAGCCATGTTAGCACTATGGTGTGACAGAAATAGCATCCTAAATGTTCACCAGCTCAGGAATACTTCTCCAAGGGGTTGATGGAAGAAAAGCCTGAAGTAGCCAAAAGTTTGAGCGGAACTGCTTAGATTTGCCCTAAAAGTGATCGTGCTACAAATAACAAGAACAAAGAATACAATATAGGGGTAGATTTTCTTCAAATATCATGGAAGGGTAACATAAGTTAAATAAAAGGGAATTCTAAGCAATTTCTCTTTGCCCACTGTGTTCTTGCAGACCAGGATCAAAGATCTCTGTTCTTTTCAGGCCAGTGACTTACTGAATTGTGGTAAACTCTGCAAAGTGATCTCTCTTTCATTAGGAAAAAACGGTTCTTTCTCCTCTCTTTGAGCAATCTTGTGTTTGGTCCTTGTTTCCCTTGGGATATTCCTATCTGTCTTGTAGTGAAAGCCTCCTAAGTAGTAACAACTCTACATCTTTTTTTTATGTGCCTCCCACTGCTCTACATGCTTCTTTATCAATTGCAAAGTCAACCCACTGCTCTCTCTCGACAGCTTCAATGTGGCCACTAAAAGGTAAGCACATGATGGTCTTACTGCTGAGATATATTCTTTGCTGCAGTACATAACTCACCAATTGTGACCAAAACAGGAAACCAGATCTTCATCAATGATTACATCATTTCTCAACTATTGCTACCTCATGACCAAAAAGAATCCATTTGATACTGTAAATGCCTTGCTTCCATAGCACTTAATCAATGATTACTCAATCTCCACAACTACCATAAAGGAGGTTGGAGTGAGATGGGGGTCAGTCTCTTCTCTCTGGTAACAAATGATACAATGAGAGGAAAAGGTTCCAAAGTTGCACTGGGTCAGGCTTAAGTTGGAAATTAGGAACAATTTCTTTCCTGCAAGAGTGGTCAGGCATTGGAACAGGCTGTCCAAGGAGGTGGTGGAGTCACCATCCCTGGAGGTGTTCAAGAAAAGCATGGCCATAGCACTTGGGGACACGGTCTAATGGCCATGATGGTGTTGGGTTGATGATTGGACTGGATGATTTTGGAGGGCTTTTCCCACATGAATAATTCTATGATTCTGTGATCAACAGCCAGAAATCAATGCATCACCATCAATTTCAACAATAACTAAAACTGAATCCTACCAAGTCTAGCTATGATTTTTTTTCCCATTGTTATCTTTCTCTGTTCTTGGTAACATGGGCTTGACATGACAGTCACAACATTTCTGCAAAATTACAATTTATTGCAAGCCAGCTGAGCTGAAATGACTGTTTGCATTAGTGTCCTTGGCCTGTGACTACTGTAATTTGATGCAGTTTAGTTCATTGAAGACATGGGTTCCAAACTCTGTGTCCTTAATTATTAAAATGCAGTGCTGATATGCGAGACAGACAACATTCTCTGCTGAGTCTAAATTAATTTAAGATTGCTTTTGTACTTGTAGACCTATATTATTCACATACCTGATCTTCTCGTTCAAAGCCTGGTGCTTTTGGATAGCTGGATGTGGGTGAAGAAATGGCTGATGTGCTAGACTCAGAACACAAAACACCATTTCCTGATGATCTCTGTCTACAAAGTGGTCCAAGGGGTGATAAAGAACTAGTGCTACCAGAACTTGATGTTACAGTTGGACTTGAAGAACAGGAAATCTGCAAAAGACAGAAAACAGTGTCTACTATACTGTTATGATAGTCTGGCTATTAGCTTCCATAGGGGAGATGCTTAAGTCCCCAGATTGTCCTCATGGCTCTCTGCTGGCCTCTCTCCAGCAGGTCCCTGTCTCTCTTGAACTGGGGAGCCCAAAACTGGACACTATTGCAGGTGTGGTCTCAGTAGGGCAGAGTAGAGGGAGAGAAGAACCTCCCTAAACCTGCTGGTCACACTTTTCCTGATGCACCCAGGATGCCATTGGCTCTTTTGGCCACAAGGGCACATTGCTGGCCCATGCAGAACTTGCTGTCCATCAGGACTCCAAGGTCTTTCTCCACTGAGCTGCTTTCCAGCAGGGCAGCCCCCGACCTGTACTGGTGCTTGCTGTTATTCCTCCCCAGGTGTAGGACCCTGCACTTGTCCTTATTGATCTTCACGTGGTTAGCCTTTGTCCAGCTCTCAGCCTGTCCAGAGCTTGTTGGATGGCAGACAGCCTGAAGGGTGTCGGCCACACACACACAGAGTATTGTATCATCAGCAAACTTGCTGAGGGTACACTCAATCCCCTCATGCAGGGGATTTCATGCTCTTTGCACAGAGTAAGCCACAAAGAACATTGGAGAGACGTCAAGAAACTTATTACTTGAAAGAGCCATGCAGCTTAGTGCAGTATGGGTACAAGACAGTGAGTGAACAGGTATTTTGCATCAAGAGGGAATTGTGATTCACTGTTAACATGAAGTCAAGTGTCAGGGCTTTTGTTTTCCTTTCACTCTCAATCCTCCTTTCCATCCCACCAGGAGGGTGGTGTGTGGAACTCAGCTGCTGGCTGAGTCAAAACCGTAACACAGCTGCACTATTTATTGGCAATTCCTTTCAAACACTATTTCACGTTTAAGCTGGTTTCTAACCAAACAGCATTGAGCAACAATGCTGGAATGCTAAAAGTGAAAATTCTGGGATAAATGTGTCTGTACTTATGACTCTGCACTGCAAATGGGAGGCAAAAAAAGGCAAGACATGAGAGAATGAGAGAGATGTAATAACATTATTTTGCAACAAACATAAAACCTAACTAAAGGATGTATTCCAACTGATGCTAAGACAATAAAAGCTCTACAATATTCTTCCTCCTTTCTCTCTCCCATTCTTCGGTGACAAAATTTGTTAATATAAACTACATTTATGACCCTTGTAATCAAACACCTTTCTACTACCAAACATACTGAATGTACTGCACCACTGTGAGAAGCTTTAAGTATAAAGCATGTTCAGGTAGGACACCAACTTATTCCTAATGTTAATAAATTATGGCAGAGAAGAGGGCTGGGATCTGGCAAGATCTTCCATGAATTAAACCCTTCCTACAGAAAAAAGATACATATGTAAATTAAAATGTCCTGTAGTTGTATATTTGATTAACAATTAAGTTCCTTGCTGTAGCATTCAAACCATTGCATCTAAATTCAGAACAAAGAACAGAATAATACAAGCAATAAACACGTCAATCTGGTGCCAGGAGAGACATTCCATTAAGGCTCACAGTACCAGTTAATATTGCTGATTGACACTGACTACAGCTGTGGCTTTTTTATCTCTTGCCAAAGTAAAAATAAATAAACCCAGGCTTTTAAGAAGTAAAATAAACATCGTATATTGGCACAGTGGTTATTATCAATAATTTTTCCAGAGTGATTTACACTTACATTTCCAGACTGCCCACTGCTATTTGTAATACTGTTTGTGGAGTTAAGACTGCTGCTCCATTCATTAGCAATTCCTGCACTGTCTGTTGAGAACAGGTGAGCTCCTGGCTGTGACTGACACCCGCTGTTCAGCATGACTATATTCATGGTGTCCTCTGTGGAAGGAATCCCCAACAAATTACACACAGATTTGACACATGGCTGCGTGAATTTAACAGGTACATACCTAGTACCAAACACAGTACCTGTCACATGGAAACATTAATCACACGCAATCTCTCTCTCTCTAATATAAGCATAAAGGCAAGGCAAGAATAATATAATCTACTATTACTAACACATGTGACACTTATTTACTTGCTCCATCAGAACCTGGTGAGAGTTAGATTGAAACTTGTGTGTTTAAAGTATTCTAGACTTTTATTTTTCAGAATCTCTATCACATCAGGATTTAAATATAACAGTTTTTAAACTTGTGACTGGAAGGGCAGCAATAGCATCATAATTACAGTGTTCTTTGGTTTCTTTTTCCAGTTTAGAACCAACTCAATCATGAAACAATTTGAAGAGAATATGAGACTTGCATTATTTAACTTAAAAAGGAACAATAACCTTTGAGAAGTTTATTAACTTATATGTAAATTGTGACCAATGACTTGTTCATTTTCACACCAAAAAATTCAGCAAGGTGACTGAATAATTACTTTGCAATTCTCCAAAGGCTACTTTATTAAACTAACGAATGTCTTAGATATTTGATTCTTTAATGTGCAATACTTTAAGGAGATTTTAACTTTCAGTTTTATAGATGAACGATAAGTTAACAAGGAATGTTTACTCTAGCTAAGTAATTCCAGTTAATAATATTTCTCACTTCATAATCCATGCACACAAGACATCAAAGTAAGGAAGTAAGGAGTGAACCCAGAATTTCTTAATAAAGACACTTCCCCTGCCCCCATCTCTAGCCACTACTGCATTTCTGAAAGGGTAATGATAAGCTACAGTTAAAAATCAAACTTTAACATTTCTCTCTGTTGGAAACGGCAAGTAGCTCTGATAAGAGTAGATGAAAGTACAAGCCTCAGTAGGGAACAGAAAGTGTATGAGACACACAGATGCTCTCTTTTCAGTGCAGACAGCACAACTGAGGATTGTTGCTAATGATGTGGGGGGTTTCTGTCTAGCATTTGTTTTATCACAACTCTGGGGCCTTCTTACTGTATGGTCAAATGCTTTACCAAATATTTCCGCTATTGTAGAAATCACAAAAACAGAGACAGGGGTCACAAAAGAGAATGGAAAAAGCTACTATTAACTATCACTGTACACATAAACCCAGACTATCCACATCCAAGAAAAAGGAAAAAAGAAACCCTAGAGACTGCAAAGATGATGTCACTGGACCCCTGATGTTCCTCATACAGAGCAAGAGTGCAAAGAACAGCTGGGGAGACAGAAAGAGATGTGCTGTTTGTCATTTACTCTCACTGCTTACCATTTCATTGAACGGCTGCTTTCCCAGCACAAGGCCAGCCAGCCATCTCATCCTCAGCCAATCCTCACATGCCCACTCAGTTCTCAGACCGTCAGGGGAAAAGCACTCTCTGGTTCATGCTCTTCCTTAAAACTTTATTAGCTTTTTTTGCCTAAAACAACTCATATTCTTCTAACTTCCCATAAATGAGTGCAAGTAGTCATAGCACTCCAAAACAGAGATGTTAAGACTGCTTTCCAAACATTTCAAAGATAAATTCTCTTACCTTTCTTCTTCCAAGGAATTTAGGGAGAATAGCATGATTAACACTTGCTATTCTGCTTATTGACAGTAAATCAAACAGACATTAAAGTCACGATGTGTGC
Source organism: Ramphastos sulfuratus (assembly GCA_013399055.1). Lineage (NCBI taxonomy): Eukaryota > Metazoa > Chordata > Aves > Piciformes > Ramphastidae > Ramphastos > Ramphastos sulfuratus. The sequence continues at coordinate 24,090 of WBNM01030177.1, forward strand.
TTTTACATCATTCTAATTTCTTTCAAGCGTGAACATCACGGTTTGTGGCCAGCTGCACATAAGATACAAACCCTATGATGTAAGCCTCCTCTGGTCTAACCATACTTTCTCCAAGACATACAGCTTCTGCGACAGAAAAGCAGCAGCCACACATGATGGCCCATCTCATGGCAATCACTGAAGCTCACAGAGATTAGCATAGAGTCCTCGAAAAGAACTTTACCTATCTAATGCCAGCACAGAGGTGCTTCAGGGATTATGTGCTGAAGATATTACATAAACACAGGATTGTACTTCTTAGGAGATACAGTTTTTTTCACTATGTAGCTTCCTTCAAGGTTCCTGCCCAGGCAGGCCTTGCATCACCATGGCACTTGGCTCTTCAAGAGGCTGGTGCCCATGCAAACCAACTAGGCTCAGCCCTCAGTGCTACCCCTTGCTGGCACAGGAAGAGTCTGCAGCATCTGCTGGAGGCGAGTGGAGGCAAAACGCCTCTTAGCAGGACACTCAACATGAGCCTGCACATACAGCTGAAGAGGAAACAAACCACGGCCTTCCTGAAGACACAGAAATGGTCACAGAAATGGATCAAAGCTTGAGAAGGGCAGATTTAGACTGAAGATTGGTAAGGAATTCTTTACAGCGAGGGTGAGGAGACACTGGCACAGGTTGCCCAGGGAGGCTGTGGATGCCCCCTCCCAAGAGGTGTTCAAGGCCAGGTTGGATGAGACCTCGAGCGACATGCTCTAGTGGGAGGTGTCCCTGCCCATAGCAGGGGGTTGGAATTGGGTGATCTTTAAGGTCCCTTCCAGCTCAAACCATTCTGTGAATTTGCAATAACAAGGCTTGGGTATTATGAATACAAGAGCTACCATGGCCAGCCTAGCTCTGGCCTGGAGAATCCCATCTTTCATGAAGTCAAAAGCAATCTCAGCACCAATAGAAGAGAACAATCTTGGACAAACAACCTGAAAGCAAACATCTTCAGCAACAGAAGCTGTTGTACAGGAGATGTGCTCTTTGATGTGTTTCCAAATGCTGAACAGCAAAATTTCAGTCTTCCTGTGTTTCTATTTAAAAAAACCCTTTTGTTACAATGCCAGTTGTGGCCAGAGAGGCAGTGGACAAACAGATGCCACAGGGAGGTGTTCATTATTTTAAGAGTCCAGACATACCCTAGCTACTCTGTTTTGCCAAGAGTGCCAGGGAGGTATGTCAGATCCCACTACTTCTCTATTTTTCAGGATCAAGTGCCCTCTGTTCTATTACCATAAAGTGTCGCCATGACTACACTGGACCTAGGGCTTCTGTGAGCATGGGAAAAAAACAATGAGTGACATCTGTAAGGCAATCCTGTCTGTCACTAGGCTTCAAGGGAAAAGCAGTCTAGGAAGAATAGCAATATTCCTCATGATCTTCAAAAAGGAGGGAAAAGGGGGGAAATGGTCAGCTGGGAACATTACTACAGAGAATCTGTCCTTCCACAAATTATTTCAGACAGAAAGATAAAAATTGCTGAGATACATGTATGAATGGTGGGAAATGTCCTTGACCCGTTCCACATAGCTAGGGCTTCAATTAATTCAGGGGGTGAACACACATAATTTGTGATTCAGAGATCTAGTCCTTCTCTACCATGCAAGGGGCAGAGACCATTTTGTTGTGAGGACATTTGTGATGGCTTGGGAGTTCCCCACCCCCCCACACTATGAAAATCACCCAGACTAGACTCGGTTGGCTGGAAGTTAAGGAATGAAGCTGTATTTGCAGCTTAGCACAATTTACAAGCATGTATATACACAATATACAGTTATGTACAAGTTAAAAGTAATACAGAAACATGAAATTCCCTCCAAAACAATCAGATTGGTAGGAGGATCTCAACCCAAACCTCCCCCTCTTTCCCTCCCGTCAGCAATAACCAGATCAATCCCCATGTATCTCACGTGATAAATTTGGAGAGATCTGAAGTGAGATGTCAAAAAGACGAGAAGGTTAGAGGAGAACAAAGGGTTAAGTCAGATTAGAGTTAAGGCAGAAAGCCACCACAGACCTCTAGAGTGAAGGAGCAGAACAACAATTACTGAGGACTAACTCAGAAGTGTGTGAGGAGTGTCTTATCTATATTTTGACTAGTTTCTGAGCAGAAGAATGAGTGATATGGTTTACTGTTACTGGTTTTTTTTTTCTTCTCACAGCTAAGGATTTAATTTCTCTCAGTAAAATATTCCAATTAGCCTCAAACCAGCACAACATTAGAGGCAGTATGTCCGAGCTGCTGAACTTAAAGCTGTTGCTGACAGCAGAAAGGAACTCCTGCTGATAGTAACCAAACATCTAATTTCTGATGGACTGCACAGACTACCAGATGCTGAGGGTGGTTAATGTTGCAAGATTCCAAGTTCAGTTGTCAAGAATTCCTGCTTACACAGTCTTCATTCTAGATGATGTAAGCCAGAGTTCCAGAGCATGCTGGTAAGCATGCAAGTCTCTTCTGGTAGACATAAAATTGCTAATTCTTAAAATAATGAGCTTCTTGAAATAAACACAGGAGGTTATTCATCCTTCCTCTTCTCTAAATGACAGAAATCTGTGGAAATGGCAAATCAATCATCCCACAGAAGTTAAAAGACAAGCTGACCATAACAGATTCTCAGAAAGAAGAGCTGTGGGCAGCAAGGATGACTCTATTCACTAAGTCTTTTAGATCAGCAGGTAACACAATAAATGGTTGTACAGAACATCACATTTGCTTAGACAAGTTAGACAGAGACTGGCCTTACTTATCATTAGAGAATCATAAGATAAATATTACTGAATTATGGAGAAATTTAATCATAGAATCATAGAATGGTAAGGTTGGAAGAAGACCTCAAGGATCATCTAGTTCCAACCCCCTGCCATAGGCAGGGACACCTCCCAGTAGCACAGGTTACTCAAGGCCTCGTCCAACCTGGCCTTGAACACCTCCAGGGAGGGAGCAGCCACAACCTCCCTGGGCAACCTGTGCCAGTGCCTCACCACCCTCACTGTAAAGAACTTCCTCCTGACATCTAGTCGAAATCTTCCCTCTGCCAGTTTAAACTCATTGCCCCTTGTCCTGTCATTGCAAGATCTTACAAATAGTCCCTCCCCAGCCTTCCTGTAGGCCCCCTTCAGATACTGGAAGGCTACTCTAAGGTCTCCTCAAAGCCTTCTCTTCTCCAGGCTGAAGAGCCCCAACTCTCTCAGTCTGTCCTCATAGGAGAGCTGCTCCAGCCCTCTGATCATCTTTGTGGCCCTCCTTTGGACCTCTCCCAAGTTGTTAGGGTCTGTCATCCCTCTTTCCAGTTCCAGAAGCAGAAAGGAAGAAGTAATATAGCAGTAGACCTTTTTTTTTTTTTTTTTTTTTTAATACAATTTAACTATGAGGTTTTACTGATTATTTACCACAGCAAAAACTGCATAATCAAAAAAAGAAGAGTTATCACCTGTAAGAAACCAGACACATTGAAATCTTTCAAGTTCTACCCTGCATCACAACTGAAAAGCAGGCACGAATAGCTGTTGCAGCAACTGCACACTTCACATTCTGGAGTGCCAGAAAAGTGTGACGGTAACCTAGGCTGATACTACTATTAAAAAGAATCTGAAGATGCCAAAGCAGAACTAATTTGTGTAGATACATACTGAATTATTGAGTGCTCACCTGAGAAAAAAAAAACAGTCCTTCTTCCCTTTTTCTGCATCTGTAGTTTGAATGCAGTGAGGATACAAGTGGGTTATGGAGGAAAGAGGACAACTGACAATTTTCTTTGTTCTTTTAAAGTTTAGCTAAGGCCCTAGTTCTGTACATACTTGTAAGGTTGTTTAACCTTTACCAGAGAAGTATACTATAGGTTTCAATAGGACAGCATATATATATATATACACATTATTTATACTAGATGTTAGGAGGAAGTTCTTTACAGTGAGGGTGGTGAGGCACTGGCACAGGTTGTCCATGGGGTTGTGGCTGCTCCCTCCCTGGAGGTGTTCAAGGCCAGGTTGGACGAGGCCTTGACTAACCTATACTAGTGGGAGGTGTCCCTGCCTATGGCAGGGGGTTGGAACTAGATGATCCTTGAGGTCCCTTCCAACCTTACCATTCTATGATTCTATGATTAAATATATATATCTAAAAAGAAGTCAAACATGTTTGTAGAAAACTGTCGAATCAAGCTCAGCAAGTTACAAGGATAAGCTACATTTGTACAGCAAGGCACCTCCTCTTTCACTGCTGAAGCAGATCTGGCGGGGATGCAGCAAGTTGCCACAGCTGTGCACAGTGCTACAAATGACAGAATGCATTTCTAAAAACAAGTGACCCAAATAATTAATGATGCTAAGTCACTTCTGTTACTGGTGCTTAGAAATGGTGGTTCATGTTCATGAGCACTGATACAAAACAACAGTTCTCTTACTTACTTTCAAGGTGTGCAAAGGCACAGAAGGGACCACGCGGGCAGTAGCCTGTCTGGCGCATGTCATTGCACTTGGTTGATTTGTAAATCTAAATGAAACAGAAGGGTGGTTAACAGGAATGGTTCTGTTATGCAATGCCAAAACAACTAAAACATCTGAAAACCTTCCAGATGGAAATTCTGAGTATCTACTAGCAATACAGAAGTGTGGTCATTCTGTGATTCTATGACTTCAATAAAGGATGTGGTAAGATTCATTAATTAACATAAAGAAGAACACAGCTCTTACCTATGCAGTTAAATTGATTAATGGAGATGACAACAGATCTTATTAAAGAGGAAGGTAGAAGACAAAAACAGTAGCATTAGTAGCTCAGCCCTGTGACTTATTTTAGCATTTTCATTCATAGCTTTGTCATAAATAAAGTATGGTAACAATGCTAAGGAAGACATCCTTCCTAGAGAAAAGGGATGGAGTACAGTGCCAAATAAATTAGTTGATCTGAAATAAATCTGGACTGTACAATCTCTAGTAATAGGGACAGTGAAATTCTGGAGCAGCATTTCAAGAGCAGGGAAAATTACGCCTCTAGTATAAGGATGTAGCTGGTCAGCTTATGAGAGGGAATGCATGATATGAGGCCTGCAACAATCAGGGAGTCAGTAATCTAAGAATTTCTTTCCCAGTGTGGTCTTGAGATGTCTTCAATCATCTTCATAATTGGAAGATAAATAGCAATTGCTCAAATGATCTTTGCCTATGTCTTACTAAGTATTGCATTTTTTAATGCAAGAAATTATATACTACTATGATTTTTTCATGTTCATTTAAAGATCCCAGAATGAAAACAGATACACAGTATTCTACAGGTGGCTTCCACCATAAGATGACATTTCAGTACCATGTTTGTTTCCATTATCTGGCACATTTGGTACTTTCATAGAATCACACAGGAATTAAATCTCAGCAGACTGCATGGCACTACTCTCTTCCCTAACATCCAGATGTTACAAAGACTTTGCCCAGAGAGGAATCTAAAGTCATCTTGTTTTTCTGGAGTGTCACTAGAGGAGAGTTTTCTGCTCTTGCCACCACCTATTTGATTTCTCTTAATTATTTGTAATAAAGCTGTGTTAAACATACTTAAAATAGAAATTTGTCTTAAATTATTAAGTGGCAGTTACTACTGTGACTTCATTACCAATCCAAGAAGTAAAAAAGAGAACATATCTATTTATGCCCAAACCCAGAGGATTAATTTTTCATAAGCAGTACAATAAAAATACCTATCAATGAAAATCACAGCAGTACAAACAACTGATTCTTAGAAAATTCTTCAGTGACTGGAATTGTTGAGTGAAATGTCATTTTCTTTTTTTCATAAATAAACATTATCTGGTAATGTATCACAAATTTGAAATCACTAAAAATACATAGAAACACAGTTCTTACCTCAGGGTGAAACTGCTGCTCAGTACGAGAATGACAATACTGACAGCTGTCCCCATTTTCACATCTTGAAGGTTCACCCCATTCATCTGCATGTTTTACACTGGGACAAGGAGTGGACCTAGGAGAAAGTGATGCCAGAGTATGTTTATATCTACTTCCTAGCAGATGTCTCAAAAAATTTCCCAACAGATCTCAGAATTTTACACTTTAAGGACCTTTTGGAAATTCTTTGACAGAAAGATGGGCTAGTAAGATTCTAATAATCTGACTAATGATATTTATTCACAGTCCTGAGACTGTTAGGCAAAGCCCATTGATTCTAAACCTCGTATCACTGCACAAAACCCCACCAGACACAATGAAGGAACCACAATGTATAAGAATGATGCAAAATAATGTAATGGAGAATGATGTAACAATGAAAAGAGGGAGACACGTTGAATTTTGGTCCTAAAATTATTGCTTAGAAATAGAAAATTATAGAACAAAACCAGACAAAAGACAGACATTATAATTGATCTTTTTATAACAGAGGTTTGATCTAGTGATTCCAATTTTGCTACAAATTATGTAAAATGCTTTCACTCTTCACACGAAAGAAGGATATGCTCTGATCATTCTGAAAAGATGCTTTTTTTCCTCAAGAAAAACAAAAATAGCAAGGCTGCTGGGAAAGATGTGGTTTTAGTCCACTAGGAATATCCAACCCCACTACAGAAGAACCCAAACAGACCAGTCCAGCAGCAACTATCTGACTCACCAAGACAGCTCTTAGTATGTATTTCTGTACCTGTATTTGAATTTTCTGGGATTTCTTCTTCTGTCTCGACTATTGTGATAGTGTGGACATGCATAGCCCTGGCGGCAGAGTCTGGGTGGCTTGGTGCACTGCTCTGTCTTGTACCCAGCTAATACAAAATTTGTGTCTGTAAACAGGCCAACAATTAAGAGAAATAAACAACTAATTTTGCATTCAGAGTGTCTTTACTGAGCTTAGGTATCACACTGCTTTTTGTAAAAAAAACCATGACTCACAGACCCCACTGTTCTTTAAAACTTAAACAGACTCTTGCACTTTTAAAATAAAGTCTAACACACTTAGATGCAAAGCAGTCTTCATTGCTTTCACATTCCATAGCAGTGTTACACCAAACTACATTAATACAGCACTACCAATCAATCAGTAGCTAAATGATCTGGAAATTCTCATTATATACATTTAACACTTTGAAAACAGATGCCTGAAAATACATTGTTCATGTTAGTAAGAAAACCACTAAAAACGTAGACAATTTTGTATCTGGACATCTCTTAAGTTCAGTGTTGACAGCCTTTATTTCACCAAAACTGCTCTCACATTAACTCATGTTAAGGGTATCCAGTAAAATCTTTCAGGACAAATTCTATATCCTATATTCTATATCTTCTCTACCACTGCCTCTGTCTCTAACATCTTTGGCTCCAGGAAGGAGGAACTAGGATATGACAAACAAGGTTCTGTCTAGAAACAGAAAAAAATCAGAAAAACAATGGAGCAAGTAAATAAATAAGGTACAGTTTTGCCAACAAGAAGCATGGGTTTATGGCGGGTAAATCATGTCCCACTTCTTCCTATGGTGGGAAAAAGGATGTAGGTAAAATAGAAGCAATGTCACATGTCTTGACTTCAGCAAAACTTTCAGCCTGAGATGTTCTCAAAAATGAACTGCACGATTCTACAAGACTCCTGTAGGATTTGTGGAAAACTAGCTGAAGAAACATTCTCAAAGAGTCATTAATATTGTCCTTTCAAATAGCTGATTATTAACTGGACTATCGCACAGAGTCCCTTTCTTCAGTACCTTTCAACAGTTTCATTAAAGCCTGAGGAGAATAAGGCTGAAATCAGTAGTTGGTTGATTTTCAGTCCCCAGAGACTGTGTGGAAGTTTCACCGTATCTACAGGGACTGACAGAAGCTGTACAACATTATACAACATAGACCACTCACAATGCAAGGAATGCAATAAAAGTGCTTGTAGTTGGTCAATTATCTTTCAATGTCAAACTTTTTTTTTTTTTTTTTTATCTTTATCTAGAGCTGAAAATTAAGCTCTACACATTAATAGTACTTGCATGGTAGGAACTCAACTTACATCTGATTTAAAAAATATAGAGGGGACAAGTATCATACCATCATCTCCCCTTGAGCTCCTTAGAGACAGCATCTTCATGTCATCTCTTCTTGTGTTACTGTTCTCACATGAACTTTGTGGAAATAGTTGTACCCAGCAGCCTTTTCTAAAGCAAATTCAGGCAAGAGCTCAAACAATATCCTATGGATACTAGCATCTTTGGCTACATATTAAGCAAGTCTACGCCAAGAACGTGAGAATCAGCTTTGAAAGCCTTCAGAATACTTGGGCACCTGGATTTACTTTAAGAGATCTAATACAACACTTTCAAGTAATTTCTGTATTTTTATATTTGGCTCCAGTTGTATGCTTAATAGCCTATTTCATTCCTGTTAGTGAAGCTCAGCAAAGAATAATGTTCCATTAGCTAGTCCATATGACTCAAAAAATGAAGACTCTAATCATCACCAGCCCTTAGCACAAGATACTGCTCCTGCTGACTTTTAGGAATGTTTATTCAATGGACACAGATTAGGGACACTTGTATAGAGTAAACTGAAAAAAGACATTTTAAAACATTTTCAAAATGCAATCTGAATATAAATGTGACAGACAGTAAAACTTGTTCACAAATAGCCATACCAAATTTTTCACTCTGTTAAAAAAGGGTTTTGAACTTCTCCCAGATAAAGACTTAAGAACAATATACTGCATCAAACACCGATAAAGAAAGAGAGAAAGCAGATAGGATAACGTTACCCTGCCATCTTGGATCTTCACTAAGAATCTTCTCAATCATTGCCTGGCTTGCTAAAATTCCTGGTTGCACATCTGGAATGGCCTCAACACATCCTAGATGCCCATTCTGTAAGGTTTCCTGTGCCTGAAGTTCTCTGGAATGGGGAGAAGAAAATGGCACTGCTGAACTATATAGCTAGAGTAACTGTCTGTCACAGGTATAATTCTGTCCAGCTCTATCAAAATTTTTTGGTTTAACCCAGCTCTTAACAGGCAAAATTTAACTGACTGTATTTCAAACCATTACTTGCACTGAAGCTGGCAAATAACTGTAAGGAAGCCATATGAATCAGAAAGAACAAATGAAGGAATGCTGGCATTATGTACACAGACTGTGTTTGTACCAGCAATGGTGTTACGGTGTTATGACATTTTGAACGAATATGCTATCAATTTCTGATACTCCACTGCCACATAAGACATGCTAGAACTAAAAGGACAGATACAGAAAAGGCAATAAAGGTGATCAGAAATAAAGAACTCCTCTATGAGGGAGAATTAAATATCATAGGGCTCTCTGCCTTGGAAAAGGTGTGATTGAAGGAAGGCACAAAATATTGAGTACTATTGAATATTACATCATATAAAAGCAGCCAAATTACATTTGGCTCACTGTAAGATTTTGCAAGAAAAGTTTCTCAAGACCTCTGGGAAACCTAGCAACAAACAACAGTCATTACAAGGAAACATAATCTCTTCTGCAAGAAATTACAACTATTCCTCAAGTAAGCTACCGTAAGCTTGCTGAAAGATCACGATGACTGCTATCAAACTAAAAGTCGCTGTATTAGCCGTATGAAACCAATTCAAAAAAACTGTAAGACAATTTTATTACACCATTTATAGTAAAATTAAGCTATACAGAGATTCTACAATGGCAAATCAGTACAAAAGATTTTTTTTTATAATACTATAGCGTAATTATATTTGGCAGACTTCAAAGCAATGGAGAAACAAGGCGAGTAATAAAATACCAGAGATGGATCTGTAGTACTCTGTGACAATTAATGGCCTCTACCTCCAACTGGCACTTTCTCCAGACACAAATGTTCGAGGATTTTACCTCCTATACCAAAACACTCCCACTCAGGATCTCTAAAGAGGAGTTTGAAAGGTATGGTCATTTATAATGTAAGTAGTCATGACATCATTAACATTTCAAGAATCTCCCAGACCCCAACTACCCTCCAAGAAAGAAAAATCTCAAGGGGAAAGGAAGAAAAGCATACCCACAGCCAAGTCTAAAACCTTCCAAACATGCAAAATATTTCTTTTACAGATTCAGAAAAGGTGCAAGCAATGCAAAGAAAACAGTTCCTGGAGCACTCTTTCTTTAAGGTGGATAGATAGATGAACAAGGCTATTAAAGGGAATAAAGTTAATGTCTGCACTGGTGATTCTACTGCCACTGCTCTGCTCTTTAGTTAAAACTGAGAAACCCTAATATCTGTGTCCACCACAGAGCAAAGAGACCATGAAAGAAAAAATAAGACTGGATAGTTTAGACTTCCTTATGAATGCTGGGTATGAATGCCTGTAATCAGAAGAAGAAATGGCACAGGATCGTTTTTCACAGACTCCAAAGAAGTCTGAGGCAGCCGACTTGTAGGTTCAAGTCATTAAACAGACTCCTACCACAAATGTTTTCAGCTCCTCTTGATGAGCTATACATAGCAAATCATCAATAAACCACCACAAAACACATGAAAAGACATTTAGAGAAGGCAGCTTGGTTTCAGTCTTCCTGTCCAGTGCCTCTGCATTACAATACAATAGATAAGATTATAAAGATGCCAAGCACCGTATATTCAGACTGATGTGCCAGCATGCTGCATGTGCTAAATCAGGGAAGGTAAAAAGAAAAATAAAATGAACAGATGTCTTGCAGAAGTAGCATCTGGAAAGAAAAGTTATATATAACTGAACAGTATGTTACCAGGCAATATAGCAGTAAATTCTATAGAAAATAGGAATTTAAAAAAATGATTAAATTACTGAAAAGGCACTAACCTTACTAAAATTATCGCAAAGGGGGAGTTAGCAACTCCCAACAGATGGTTGGGAATACGGGATAACAAAGGTAAGAACATAAGACAGCAGTCATACCAGCTCAGATCAAAGGTTCATCTAGCCTGGAATCCTGTCTCCAACAGTGGCCAATAGCAGATGCCTGGGGAAGAGTATAAGAATAGGGCAACCATATTGCAATATGTCCCCAGAATGCTCTTCCACTGTCCAGTAAGAGCTAGCTACTTGTGACCCTCCAAGGCTTTAAAACCCCATTCCTGTTGAGTATATGTAGAGCTACAGGATACCTAGAGGTATCCATTCCTACTGAGTATATGCAGACCACTTTCTCTAGTAATAGTTCCCCTTCCAACCATTTGTAATACCTCCCAATGACACGCTTATCTCCCAGCTTTGGCCACAGATAAAGCTCCTACCTACCACTACATGATTCATAAAGCACCTTCTATTGACAACAATTTGATTATACACTACAAAGGTAGAAAATAATACTTATATCTTATACATAAAACCACAACATAATTAAAAACCACAACATAATTAAAAACAAAAGGCAACATCCATAGGCAAAATGTCAAGCACACAAGCTGAGAACCTGAAAGATGTCTTAGCAGAATCATAAATTTGTGAACGTAAAAAACATATGCAAGTTTTCAAGGGATTAATTACTGGTCTTTTACCAGTCATAGGAACTACATATATGGCTCCTGAAATTGCAAGTTACAAAACCTTGTTATGTGTATCTCCCAGGGTTCTTCTACCCGCTATCATTATGCACAGTGAATTTAGTTCTTACATTTACTTACAGAAACAAGCATATTTTCCCTGCAAAGTACACTGCATTTTCTGGTACACTGTGATAACAGGCATGTGATAGGTGCTGATAATGAGGCTGAAGAATTTTAAATAAGACTACCTTGTATCATAGACTGGCCGTCTAAGGTCATGTGGACCATGGGCAAAGGCACAGTGAATTCCATTCCTCACACAGTGACCCCGGGCATCTGTTTCATGAATGCATGTTCCAGTCTTGTAGTATCTCAGATGATACTTCCTTTCTGTATCCCCTGTTGTTCGATGCAGGTAAGGGCAACTACATAACAGAAAGAGAAATGTTAGAACACTGCTTTGAGTTTGGGTTTCAATAACTGAATTTTTAATTATGTGATATCTTTTATTCACTTATCGGAAGTAACTTTGCAGGATTCTTCAAACAAGAATTATCCCAAACAAATCATCATTATGGATCATCTTCAAATTGAAAAAACATTTCTTAGTCTCTGCTAAAGCTATAAGAATTTATAGCGGGTTGGCTCACGAAGATGTTATTAATAAATAAAGTAAACACAAGCTCAAATAATTTCTATGCCAAAAGGTACAAGACTTTTTTTTCTTTTTAATGTTACAGTCACCTAAACTCAAGGGGTACTCAAAGCATGAAGATTATTTTTCTTGCCTGTTTATAGACATGGTACTTATTGAACAACTGTAGAAGAAATCTAAAATGAGTCTTGGGGTAAAAGAGAACAATTTTTACATCAGTAATTCACCTTTGTACACATACTAACCGTTTTTCAGACACTAAGATGGGAGTTATGGTCTGTACTTTAAAATGGCTAGCATCATGTATTGATTATAACTCCAACTACCAGTAGTAAGCAAATTTTTTAAAACCCACAGAAATACATACATGGCAATATCTATTCTCTCTCAGTTTCTTTCAGTGTAATTATATTTGATCTCTGCTGGGTTTATAAAAATACAGATCTCAAAAAAACCCAAAAACCAACCAAAAAAAAAAAACAACCCACATTTTCCCCCATCCCCAAAAAGCTTAGAGAGTGATACAGAACAAGAAATGTAAACTCTCCCAGAAATAGTCTACTTTGAATGGGAAACAGTAAAACATTAAGTAGAATTTAATGCTCACAAGAATTTATGCTACCTTAAGCTCTATTTACTATATTCTAAAAACGTTATTTAGAAACTAAACAAATGCAATTGTTTGCAAACATTTACAGTTCTGCCATTTATTTACATTGAAAATGATACATTCTTACCACTGCTTGTGCTGACTTCCAGGTACTGATACTATTTGCAATTTCTGGGAATCAATCAGATACTTTGGCCAGCACTAGTCTTGTACAGAACTCTAAAGAAGAGGAAATGCAATCTGGGGCTATATTTTTGTTATTGCTAAGTGTCTCACCACTGGCAGAATCTCTGCAGAGGTCAGATGCTTCCATTTTCCCAGCAGACTGTTCATTACAATTTCTAATCTTTCACTTATATGTGCACACCTTACAAAAAGGAGAATACTGTGGCATATTCTCATGCACAATGACCATGCCTACACTTTAATCTACTTACGTTTGCTTGCTCCTGTTTGAAACAATATTTAAATGTCTTATCTTACATAGCAGTGCATAAGTATTTGTATTTCACTGTTCATCTCTAAGTCCGTCGTTCCTTATGAGAGGGCAAACATTTTTGTTTAAATATTTGCATTGTTTTCCTAGCTCTACAGGTGGAGGTGTCCCCCAGAAAACCCCAAAAGTTTAAGGTGTTCAATCTTTTTTTTTTAATTACTGATGAAAGAAAAGAACAGATAATGCCATGGAGCACAGCTATAGCTTGTCAGACAAGCAAAACACAACTTGCATACAACATGAAACACTCAGGTGTACCAGTTTAAGAGCTAACACTCTATTTTGATTCTAAATTACAAACAAGAGAGAGGAACTTTCTGGACATTCTTTTGAATATAGATTGAATGAGCAGGGCATTGGGTGTAAAAAGAATTAAAGTCCGTATCATTCATTGGTTTGCTAAGAGGGATAAAATGGCAATGTATAAATAATTTTGCTCTCTTGGCTCTTGGGCTCTGACTCCTACACACCATGCACTAACCTTTTGCTAATAACACCTGAAGCCTCGCTGGTCTTCTATCTGGGGGGAGAGAAGAAGGTGGCATTGACCCCTTCTGGGCTTTCTTTATCGAGGGGGGAAGACTGGATTTCTGTATTATTTCTAAATTGTACATAATTGTAAATACATTTTGTATATATGCTTATAAATTTAGCTTGCTGTAAAATAGGGCTGTGTCTTACTTCCAAGCCACCTGAGCTGGTCTGGTAAATTTTATTTGGGGGGGGTGGGTGTGGATTTCCTAACCCACTAGCATCAGGTCACAATTTCTGTCATAAAAAGGCAACATGGATTCCAAAATCAAGCTGGGAAAAAAATCTAAACTGCCATGAGACTCACTTCTGCTGAACTGAATTTAGGTTTGTTTATTCCAAGACTCAGTACTCACACCATCAACAGCTAATGAAATACAAATGTTACAGAAAATACAACTTTCCTGCTGTATACTTTGCTAGCAAACTAAAGAGTCCCATAACAGTCCTCCAGAAACCAAGGGAATGCTTTAATGGGGTTATCCAGTGCAGATGGGACAGGTTATCTGAATTTTGTCTAAGACTTGCAAAGAACTCGATGAGGGCAAGTTATAAAGGTGACTCAGAGAGTTATACAACATGTAAACCTCAAAGAGCAAAACCAGTAACATCAATTTTGCATCTCTATGTTTGACACCTGAACATGTTACTCATACACTACCACAGTAACACAGACGTCTCATCAGCTGTAGATCATCACAGGATCATCAGTCAGAAAGACAGAAGACAGTGCTTACTGACACATGGTGTCAGACTAAGCCAACATGCCAAAATATGCACAGACCAGATGTCCTACTCAGCCTTTAATGAACTAGAGGGATGCCAGATGTTATTTTCATTAATGAATTATTTTAATGGAGCACAAACCACTGTAATACACAGCTTTAAACAAGGTAAGTATTTTGATTTAAAATAGCTGGTATTAATTAGCATCACATTATATGGCTGCAAACTTGGTAAACCTCTTCTCATATGTGGCAGTTAGGCTCCTCACCAGGAAGCAATCTTCAGTAACTGTTGGGGACAACCTTTCAAAACCATCTGCAGCAAGAACGTTTCCATCTCACATCTCAGTTAGCGAAACACCTCCTCTTTATTTGCTTCTACAATTCAGTCTTCTCCAGCTAATATCTTTTTAAGCCATTCCTTCCTTTTCCATCCTTTAGAAGCAGTATTCATCATTCAACAATGAAAGGTCAATTTTTGACCCCAAACAATCCATGATGTGAGGATCCATTTTCCGCATTTGTTATCTTTGAAGAAATGCCCGTGCTGCCCCAGGACTGGCAGAAGTGCTTCACAAACACCTAACGAATTCTTGTCTTTTAAATCAACCCTCAGAGACATTTGCTGTTGATCGTAGTGTCCTAAGCGACCCAAATATTGTCATGCTGCCTAGTGCAATTTTCTTGTTCATCTTCTATCTCTGTCATTTAGTTTGTAAAGTCTTTGAGAAAAAAAATCCACCTATTTCTTCTGTGACTACAGCCTCTAACACAAAAGACACCTGATCTGTGGCAAGTGCTGATATACAGTACAGTAACCAAAATACTTAATATTCTTTTTTTTAACCAAATAACTGGCATGACTACATATTTCTTGGCTGGTTTCCTGCCTTTTTTTTTTTTTTNACTCCTACACACCATGCACTAACCTTTTGCTAATAACACCTGAAGCCTCGCTGGTCTTCTATCTGGGGGGAGAGAAGAAGGTGGCATTGACCCCTTCTGGGCTTTCTTTATCGAGGGGGGAAGACTGGATTTCTGTATTATTTCTAAATTGTACATAATTGTAAATACATTTTGTATATATGCTTATAAATTTAGCTTGCTGTAAAATAGGGCTGTGTCTTACTTCCAAGCCACCTGAGCTGGTCTGGTAAATTTTATTTGGGGGGGGTGGGTGTGGATTTCCTAACCCACTAGCATCAGGTCACAATTTCTGTCATAAAAAGGCAACATGGATTCCAAAATCAAGCTGGGAAAAAAATCTAAACTGCCATGAGACTCACTTCTGCTGAACTGAATTTAGGTTTGTTTATTCCAAGACTCAGTACTCACACCATCAACAGCTAATGAAATACAAATGTTACAGAAAATACAACTTTCCTGCTGTATACTTTGCTAGCAAACTAAAGAGTCCCATAACAGTCCTCCAGAAACCAAGGGAATGCTTTAATGGGGTTATCCAGTGCAGATGGGACAGGTTATCTGAATTTTGTCTAAGACTTGCAAAGAACTCGATGAGGGCAAGTTATAAAGGTGACTCAGAGAGTTATACAACATGTAAACCTCAAAGAGCAAAACCAGTAACATCAATTTTGCATCTCTATGTTTGACACCTGAACATGTTACTCATACACTACCACAGTAACACAGACGTCTCATCAGCTGTAGATCATCACAGGATCATCAGTCAGAAAGACAGAAGACAGTGCTTACTGACACATGGTGTCAGACTAAGCCAACATGCCAAAATATGCACAGACCAGATGTCCTACTCAGCCTTTAATGAACTAGAGGGATGCCAGATGTTATTTTCATTAATGAATTATTTTAATGGAGCACAAACCACTGTAATACACAGCTTTAAACAAGGTAAGTATTTTGATTTAAAATAGCTGGTATTAATTAGCATCACATTATATGGCTGCAAACTTG
>WBNM01030177.1:40650-92615 GCA_013399055.1 Ramphastos sulfuratus
TTTTTGGGGGGTGGGGTGGGGGGGTGGAGCAGAAGTCTTTCCCTGCTTCATCACTGCAGACTAAGATAGCTCCTCTGATACATAATCACAATATACCCAGCTCCTCTATCTATGCCTGTCTATCATATTGTACCATTTGCTCATTCTCATCTCCATAAAGCTTCTACCTCTCCCCAAGTTCAGCGAAGACCCTCTGCAACCATCTAGAAGAGACAAAAACACTAGCAGCCTAGCCAGACAACTAACAATGAACTCCTGCACAAAACGTTCTCTTCTACTAGCCATCAATCTTCACAAAGCTTATGAAAGTTTAAAATCTTGAAGCCACCTTTACACTGCATGGATTGCACCTACTGGCCAATTTCTGTGTTGTTGGTGAGAAAAAGAAAGCACAACTGAAAAAAAAAAAAAAACGTGCATCAACAGTACTATCAGACAACCAGTTTCTTACGTTATGCTTTAAAGACTGTCACAGTGCAAAAGGATAGTTTGAACTCCATGATAGTCTACAGAATACATATTTGCATCAAAATATAGGTGTCAAAAAACTAACAAATCACTTACAGAAATCTGTTTTCAAATAAACTGCAGCAGGATTCTATCCATTATGTTTGCTAAGGAGAAATTAGTATCTTTCCTTAATGTCACTGACAGCACTATAAACACCTAAGACTGAAAGAAATCACTTACTCATCTCCATCTGGGCAGATTCCTGTAGTTTCATCATATTTTGTACAATAAACATCTGGACTGTAGTTAAAAGTCCCATCACGCCTTCGTATAGGTCTACGACGACGCTGATTTAGGAAATGCCAATGAAAACAGGTAAATGGTCTGTGCTGGGTACACTTGTGCTGCAAAAATAGGGGGCACTGCTCTGTCCTAAATTCCTTTAGATACCTAAAAAAATTAAACTGTGTTACAAGTTTATCTTATTGGAGGCACATTTTTACAGTAGTAACAGGGCACTTGACAATTCAGTGCATATAGGCCATTAAAAAATTGTGCAAATGTACCTGCATACAGATTTAGTTCCTATGCACAATTTACTGCTTAGCTGTAGAATACAAGTGACTTCATTTTTTGTCAGATGCATTACTAACAAAATACAGTGGAATACCTGGAAAATTATACTATGCTTTGTAACTAAACTAAAATAAACACATTAATTTTAAAAGTATTTAGAATATTATGCTAAGTAACCACCAGATTATAAATCCAAGTACTTGAATGAAGGTTCATCTTGCTTGCTGCCATACACGATAGCTCTACAAAGGCTATTTTAATTAAGTACCACATATTTTACACACAAATACCACCAGCTAATTTAAACATTAGCCCTTAATCACAACATTGCCAGAATGCAGACACATCCTATAGAAAACTAGAGGGTTAGAAGAGCATTACAAAGGTGGTCAGGGGCAGGAGAGGACTGGAGCAAACATTTTACAAATGTTACATTACTGTTGAGATAATCAGGTCCTGTCAGATGGGGCACTACTGTGGCATTTATCAAAACAGGTAAGACAGCACTTGCTGCTGTCTCAGTTTTTATATACAGCAGCCAATTTCGCAAGCTTACTATATCTCTAAAGTTACCACATATTTGTAGAGGAAAGGATATATGGAGGCTTTTCAGAAGAACCTTAGAGTTGCAAGAGGACTCTAAAAGATTGCAGGATGTCCAACAGGGTAGAGGGCAATTAAAGATACAGAAAAAGCAAAAGGATTAGGAAGAGGAATTAAAGGCATCTTTTAATTCTCAGTTACTTAGACTGACACGTGGGGGGAGTGTAATGAGACCACTATAAAACATATCTTATATTGTGGACTGTGGGGAAAATGTTTTTCTTTTGGACGCTAAGGGTTGTAAGATGGCCTCTAGCAGTATCTAGGCGAGTGGCAACATTCTCTCGTCTTTCTGAGAGGGCTGCAAACACTGGCATCATCGAAGTGATGGTACGCGGCACAGTGTGTAAAGGAATGCCACAATTCATTAAGTTACTCTGCGCACGGTAGGGAGTCGGTAGTCTACATGAGATGGGCTGTCAGTGCTGCTAGAGGGCTGCAGGACTTCAACGGCCGTATATTAAAGCCTTCTCCGAAGAAAACGGACGGGCTTACAGAGAGAATTAGCGAGCCTTTCAGTACGGGAAACACAGTAAAAACAGTCATAAAAACATCCCAAGGGCACGAGCTGAGGCTGGCTACGCAGCGCGCTTATAAGTGGAAAACTACTGTCAAGGCTTGAAGAGGGCATTCTCGGAGTGCGAGAGGGTGCCGCGGGGCTTGGGATATCGCAGGATGCCAGCGGCTCTCCGTGAGGACCAGACAGGCACAACCGTGGGAGCGGACGCAAAGCGCGGAGCAGTGCCGCGGGAGCTCACCAGCCAGCCGTGCTAGGGCCGCCTCTATTTTGTCGGCACAGGACCCGGCTCGCTCCCCACAGCGACTGAAGCAGGAAAAGGAGTCTCTCAGAGGCTGGCCGGGGCCGGGCTTGCTCCTCACAGGACCTGCCGCCAGCGCAGGAGGCCGCACGGAGCAGGCCTGGCACACAACCGGGCCCTCCGCCTCAGGTCCTGACACCGTCCCCGCGCAGCACTGGGGCCCAGGGCGCAAGACGCCTCCAGGGCGCGATACCTACGTATAATGCGTCGGCTGCTCAGTCTGCGGGGACCCACCGGCCCCACCGCCGCGCGGCACAGCTTTCGAAACCGACGGCATCTTCCCCGGAGGCCAGCACAGCGCAGGCGCGGCCCCGCCCCGCGAGACCACGCCCCGGGCGCCTGCCCGCGCCGCCGCTCCGGCCCGGGCCTCGGTACTGCCGCTAGAAGCGGGTTGGACGCAGGGGCTGTCTCCTCCAAGGCCCCGGAGAAGGCGTGTTCCAGAAAAAGCAAACTGAGCTTCCCCGGAGAGCGTCACCTGACGGCCTCCCGCTCTGTGCTTTTAACAACAAAAAGCAGCAGACAGTTTCCAAGTTCCCCAGAACCTTAAAGAGACTACAAGAATAGATTTACAGGTAGAGATTCTTTATTAAACGGTTATTACATCGTCTGAAAATAGGGCACATGCAAAGAGGCAGGTCTTTATTTCCTCAAGCAAAGCAGTTCTTACGTTGCCAATGTCACGGTTTTAAAAGAACACAAAACTCGTCAGACAAACAGGTACAGCACCTTGGGTCGATATAAATACAAGCCAGGATCACGCTTCGCTCTCCAGGATGCCCTCTTGCAGGCAGCTCACAACATTCCATTGCGGTAAGTGGAATCCCAAGACCGACCTTGTGACAGTACTGAACAAATTATACTCATTTAGTAGGCATCATCCAGTTAAACCACAGGGACTACACAACAAAATCAAAAGCATGTCAGGTAGCACATTGTTTGGAGACAAATCAGCAGCAGTGGCTCGTAGCTCCAGCCTGTTTTACTAGCTGCTGCCATGTTTGGGTTATTTTTATTTGGGGGTGGTGGGGGGGGATTTTTGTTTTTCATTACGAATTTTAATTACATAAAAGGTTGTGCACTTTTACATTTGAAAACTTAATTTAAAACATGTCTTTGAAGAGAACTAAGTTGTATTAATAGCTTAGATTCCTCCTCTCCAATAAAAGTCACTACAGCGTGCAAGTTTAAGTATCTATGTATCTGTAGGAAAAAAGATGCTCCATTGTTCAATCAAACCGGGGGTTTCCTGTCCAATATAATGCAAGCCAATCACTTCAATCCTCTGCAAAAAACCAAGAGAATCCTTTCAGTATCCTATCAGTAATGCTCATCTAACCAGAAGCATAACAAAATTCTAGTCTACAAAGCAAGTACTGACTATGCATTAAGGGTTGAAGAAGGCAATTTCTACGTTATTTAGTAGAATTAAAAGAGTAACAATCGAAACACAACAAATCACATTTTCATGAATCATACCCTTACAGTTGTCTGCAATGCAAGGTGAACATACTCTGACTAGCAAAATGTCAAATGAAGGTCACCTTCAACAGCAATTTTACAGATTCAGAGCTTTGATACTTTAATCACTGTGAACCTAAGAAAAACAATCCAGGAAAAAGAAATGGATTGTATAAAACGTGTCTTCAAATCCAAGTCCATCCCCACTGTGCAATGCAGCAAGAAACTACTCCTTGTGCTACCAGTGTGAACTACTCATCTAAGAGAAGCACAGAAAGCTGCACTACACATGAAGGAACAAAGCTTGCAAGCTAATGCTGCCGGTATGGCTGAAAAAACAGGTTTCCCCACAAAAGTGTCAGTGCAGCTTTTAACCAGGCGAATGCCAGCAAACTCCAGGCAGCTCCTTCACTGCAGCTGCAATCCCGCCCTCATTTCTCCAGCGGTTGTAAGGGAACGTTGCTTTTCTGAGTCGCATCTAAAGAGTTCACGATCTCACCGGAGAAAATTGCTTCCAGTCGCTCGTCAACCTCCGTTTCTTCTCTGAACACGCACCAGAGCAACAACCCCGTGGACAGCAGACTCAGAGGCAGAACTTTCACCCACGACCTCTCGTGGTCGCTCCCCATAGACTGCCTGACGCTCCACACCCGCGGACTGGCCTTGCTGACGGAGAATGGCGTGGCTTCCTCGCCCTCCGCGCCCTGCCGCCGTGCCAGGCACCTCCGGGGAGCAGCCAGGCGCAGCGGCCGCCACGCCCTGCAAAGACACACAAGTCAGAGGCGCGAACAGACCGCCCGCACCCCAGCCTCGCGGCCATCGTCTCACCGCCAGCGGCCCAGCGCCCAGCTCATTCCGGCGCGCTCCCGGCCCGGCTCCTCCCCGCGCCGCCCGGAAGCGGAAGTGCAACCGTGCCGCCTCCAGCAGGACCTCGCAGCCTGCGCCCGCTGGAACGGCTGCAGGACTTCGGTGGCACGGGCCGCGGTGCACGCGGCCGCCGCCGAATCGAGGGCGGAGCGCAGGCGCCAGGCACGCGCCGCCTGGCAGGCACAACGCGGTCGGCCCCCAGCCACTTCCCGCAGGGGGCTGCCCGAAGCCTGGGGCGCGGGGAAGAGTCCACGGTGTTCCCGCAATGAACTGTTCTTCGGTAACGAGGCCAGACGCTGAACAACTTTGCTCTTGCCCACCCGCTCCCCAAAGATGACATTAACCTTTCAACACAGGGGCAGCGGGCACACAGAAAACATTTTAGGAACGTGGTACTCATCTGTGCGCTATGATTGTACAAAGCTGCCAGTACTGGTCTTGAAGTATTTTTTTATTTATGCCACAAAGTACCATGCTTGATTAAACAAAATAAAGCTGGAGACACAGAATCTAAATCCGTCCAACCTTGGCAAAGGCATTTTGCAAATGTTCTCAGAACACAGGAAAATCTTACTGGTAACAGGGAGGCCTCAGTCCATTATGGTCCCTTTGCTCTAGGGCAGGAATCCAGAAAGTGGTGCCACCATACGCGTTCAACTTGCTCCACGCTTCATGTGAGCTTGCTGTTTACCACCCGAGTTTATTCATGCAGTGTCACTCAAACTCCTGTATCGCCGTGCAGGTGCTCATCATCCTTTGACCCATTAAGAAAAGTTACCACTGCAGTTGCCAGTTTGTGACTTACATGTTCAACACTTGTATTTTCAGCTGTAATATTTAGTTGAAGATACCAGTTATTTCTGCTTTTAAACACCACAATTTTTGTCATTTGTGACACTTTTGACACAGAACTCAATGAATAGTTAAGTCACCTAGAGGAAGCTGTAAATTCTGCTTTTTATTACCTAGTTCTAATCTTCAATAAATTGGATTAGCAGACAGGCAGCAATACTGTGCAAATTACGCAGTTAATGACTTTAAACTATGCAGATAAGGCATTTTAATAAAATTTCAATATGATGCATTTTGCCTAGAAAAGAAAATCACCAGTTTAAAAAAAGGAGAAAAAAGGTTTCTCAAAAAAAATTTAAATTAGCTCAAAGGTTCATTGTCTTCTTGAAATGCCAATTCCAAATGTAAAAAGTATAAATATACACTCAAGGAAACAGACAAAGACTTCATGTCATAGTAGCACAAAAGACTAGAAGAAATAAGGGAAGGGACAAAAAATCCCTCAACAACTAGAAAAAAAAAAAAAAACCCAACTTGTCTGGAATTAATACAGATAAGCCTTACTTCTTCCTAGCTAGCACAAGTGTTTTCTTCTAAAAGCTGCATGTAATATGGTACTTACCTAACAGAAATCAAAGAGTGGGAAAAAAGAGATGACTAAGAAAGAATAAAAACAAAGATGCAGAAAACATTTTAAGTGTTCTTGAAGAAGTCAGGCCTTGTGGTAGATTATGCAGAAAGCAGAGTTAATTAAAAGATGCTTATAAGCTGTGAATGTTGTAATGCTTATTAACACCATAAGTACTGGAGATAAATTTCAATTATGACAGCAGTCAAAATTTCTCTACAAAGCTAACATTTAAAGTCGTCAATATATTAGGGGGGAGCAAAGTAATTCCTGTCATGCAGGAATTGAGACCTAAATACTAGAAATATTGTCTACTGAATTTTACCTCCATGTACAAAAGGTTACTCAATCCTTGCTGTTAACCAAAACCAACATTTCGGTATTCACATTTTGAACAGACAAGAGCAATTAAAAAAAAAAAAAATCTCACCAGAATCTCCTTTATATGCAATACCATGCTGACTTAATAAATCTTGAAGTTTTTTCAGTTCTTTAGAAAGTCGCTTGTATCCCTTAGAAAGAGAAGAAAAAAGCACAACACAAAAGCCCCAAACATTTAAGATGGCTCTCCCATTCTCCAAATGCATGTATAAAATGAGCCTTTTAAAAAAAATAATGGGTCTGTGCACAGCTGTTACACTTTCTGACTTAAAAGATCTTAAATCATAAACTGCTTATTCCGGGGTGCACATTTTATAAAAAGCTGTAGTTCTGTGTTGCCAAAACAGAATCCGTCTTTTTCCAAGCCCAAGAGTAAAATTAGGAGTGTTTTCTGTAATTATTTTAGATTTATCCTCTACCTAGCATTTTATTGTGGCACAAAACTGCTATAGGACAAGCCTTATTTTACATCCTCAGCAGTTTCTGTTAATTTACAAAGCCAGGGATTGTTCAGTACTTTCCTCTATGCATTATAAGGAATTAATTCCCTTCCTTGCTCTTTTTTTTTTGATGTTCAGCTTGCATTCTTTGAAGCTAATGCCATCTATTTTCCCCATTTCAATTCTGCTGCAGGACTGCTGACAACACATGAAAGTCATTCAGAAATGGATACAGCATAGCTCGTTCTGCCTTCCCCTTGTGTAACATCCAACGCTTTCTGACACAACTAGGGGTAATTATCTCACGTGTCAACATTCCAAAGGCTAGTTACATTTATTTTCACTAGCAATAGTAATTCCTTCCTATTTTCAGACTGATATTGCCCAGAAAGAGTACTTACAAGGTGTTCATAACCCAAGTGCCTACACTAATTCCCACATACTCCCCACCTGTCTTTTGGGGCATTCAGTTGTGCTGGATTGTTGTTGATTTAATGACTGGAATGAAGATGCCAAATCATGCTGTACATAGACTGTTACATATTGAAACCAGGAAAGATAATAGCATTAACAGATTTCATCTGAACCTAGAGAGTATTTACATAATGCTATCACACTGATGCTGTCATACGGTAAAAAGGTATCAATTTAATTCTACGTTGTGAATACCATACTCTGTACCTTATTGCACTTCTCTGCTGTTTCAAATTCCAGACTGATTTTGTTATTCTGTTTCTCAACTTCCTTTTCTTCTGTTGCTTTTAGAAATCCTGCTTCCTCAAAAATCTCTTTCAGTATTTTTCTGTATCCCTAAACAAAGAAAGTTTTCAAGAGACAATAGATCAAACCACCAAACTCTCACCTCTGCTTGTGATTTGCACTAGCCATTTCAATTCCTCAAGCTTCACTGTAGAAAATGTTAAAATTAACAATGGGTGCAGCAGTTGCAGAGCACAAAAATTATTGTTAACAGCAGGACAAATGCATCTGTTCCAAAAGGAGAAACTGCACAAGCCAGGTCTGGCAATTTGACCACAATTGTTCTTTATCCAATGGAGTTGGAAGAAATTAACGAACCTGCACAGTTATTAATTCATCATACAGAAGCTGCTCTGCTTCATCCCATTTTCTTTGCAGGGTTTCAGTTAGAGTCGGATAAACTGAAAAACAGAAGTCAAACCATGTAAAAACCACCAACACTGTCTTGCATTTGTCAAATGCTCCTCTGATAACATGCAAGCATATTTAAGAACTCTAGGTTTCTATACAGTACGTAGTCTCTACTGCTTTCAAGAGCTGCATGAAGTAGAATGTAAATTTAACCCCATTTAGTTTCTGGAGAATGCAAAAATTTTCTTGTTTCCAGCCAGAAGGTCACAAACTTCTTTGCTGAATATAATTCTGACTGAGCTCTCCCTTTCTGTAATCTAAATGAGCAGATACTACAGGACTGATTCCTTTGACCAGTCCAAGGAAAAAAAAAAAAAAATTTAAAATATTTAAACAAACAAACAAACAAACAACAACAACAACAACAAAAACCCAAAAAAACCCCACTCCCTAGGACTATACTAACGATGGCAATCTATCGGAGGAATACTTATGCATTGTAATTACTGGGATTTAAAATACACTTCCTATGTTATATTGCATTTAATACTATTTAGGTTAAGTTACAAACTCAACATAAAATTTTCCACTGAGACTGGAGCCATATGCCAGATGCTCCACACACAAATTATTTTCCAAACCTTACCTAAAAGAGAGTGGGGATGGCACACGAGAGGAGTCTCAAATGTCAGAGAGTAAACACAAGTACTTGGCTCAGACACATAAGCCAATTTATTGCTCTTTCCACAAACAAGATGAACCTAGCAGCAAGAACAAAGATAACCAAGACTTTACATAAAAAAGGACCAGCATTGATGATCAATTTTCTGCTTTCCAGTGCTAGCCGATTGATTTCTGTATGTATTGTCACACAGAAGCTTCCAATGCTGTCACCTGCAGAATCTTAGCAAACACATCTCTGAATTATTTTATCAAATGTCAAAATTGCTTTCTGCAATTGGAAATTATCCAAATGATCCTCTCCACCCATCATTGTTCCTTGCACTCCCAAGAACCATATTTCCAGCAAGAATGAGAGTAAAAAGCACACTCTTTAGAATCTCATCTGATGTAAGCTTAATTAGCTTTAAAGTTCTAGTTCTGACCTACGTGCTCAGTAAAAAGAACTATACACACCTAGCCTGCAGAAATTTGTTTTCACCAGTATTTTCTGCCTGTTCAAAATTAAATGCTAGCTGAAGAGCTGAATCACAGTATCAAAGGTCATACAAGAATAGCAATTATTTCTGTAGCTCCTGTGGAGGACAAAAATGTAAACAAGGCACCTCCATTGCAGTACAGAATATTTTCACCTTGGCCAAGATATTTTGTTCCTTATCTCATTTTCACATTAGTGAAACTGTGTATTCCTCTCTCAAGTATTGTATTGTCACCCGTCACTGTAAGTTAAGCATCTTCTAAGTGAAAAGCAGCCTGCGGTGAACTATTCACTATCTTTAACTCTTCTCCACCACAGGGGTCCATGCCACCAGGGATTGTGAGGTGTAAGTCACTGTACCTGCAAAACTGTAGAACACATCAGGGTGGCAGGTGGAAAAACATGAATAAAGAAAAAGATTAATGACGTGTGCAAATCACATGCCACACATTGGGCAATCTTAGACATCCTTTCTTACCTTTCTAGTGAAATAGTTATTTGGCAGAGACTGCGAATGCGAAAAAGAAGACTTTTTTTTCCTTTAAAATGTACATGGACCAGAACCAGCTTCTCTTGAGCTGGCATCTCTGCCACTCCAATATCTTTGATTCCTTCCTTAATTCTTCCTCCATGCCCCCTGCTCTTGTTTCATTTTTTTTTCTGACACTAATTAGAAAGTACTTCATATTTCTACAGTAGTGATAATACCAGGATATTCTACTCTATGAAGAAAAGAGAAAAAAAGAGTTAAAATTAACCAGTGAGAATACCTAAGGAAACTTCAAACACTTTATCCTGATTTTAGCTCCCTACTTCAGCCATTCGCTTCGCTCCTACAGGAATTCATCTTTTATGTTTTTGATCGCATCTTAAATGATGACTTCTTCAAGGTAGGAACATGTCAGTCTGTAGTGTCGTAAGTGTGTATAGAAAGTCATGCTGTCTGAATTAGCATGCTCTAGGTTATTATACCTTTGTCTGTCTGCTCCTAGTTTCACATGAGTCTCCTTCCCTCATCCACATTCCAAGAAATGTGTTGTTTTCAATTTCCCACTCATGCCAGATTCTGGGGGAAAAAAAAAAAGACATAATTTTAAGTTACTGGAAAGGAAAAGGTGAGCACTTGGGAACTAAAGCAGGAATACCCTTTACACCAATTTAACTCTATGTATTTAATTTTTGTTGTTTTAGTATTTCTATTTCTTGCAGCCAAGACATAAACCGTGCAGCTTCTTTCCCAGGCTGCTGTGCAGAACACATCAGCATTACTTTGAGAGCAGTTTTGGATCAGCTTTCAGTTAGCAAACCATCTGCACTTACAAATCTGTGCTTAATTCCAATAAAATACATCTACAGATCAATCCCACAACAAATTCCGTTATATAAATACCCTGTGTAACTCAGACTGCAGCACTGGTGCTGGAGAAGTCACCTACAAAAATCAGTCTCTATTTCTGCTAGTCTTAAAGCCAGTAACATTCTTGGCATCTTCATGTACCCTTTCCCTCTCATACTGGTATGCTAATCATTGTTCACATAGGAAAATAAGACCTCTATATAAAAAAAAGTTTAGAAAGGCAGCAATTTTAGAGTGGTGCTCTATCATTACATTTAATTCAGGTCTTGTGATTCAGATACCCTGGGGTCTTTCAATACTTTGGGATACCTTTTTGGACCTACATTGAGTCCTTTATTAGATTTTTTAAATATGTTTCACACAATCACTAGAAATTAAGCACATTTCAGTTTTGAAGGCTATAGTCAACTCCAGTGAAAGTAGTTAACAGACATGAAATGGCAACTTTGTCAGCATGAACTGCAGGTATACATTACTGAATTCCTCATATGAACATACCATACCTGTACTTGTCACTGGTTATTAATCAGTTTCCAGATAAAATGAGAGGTATTTATCATGAAAAAAAACACTGAATTTTTCAAGATGGGTTATTTTTAGGCATAATGCCATGAGAACTAGAATGGCCTAAGCTGACCAATGGAAGAATCTTAAATTTAAAACTGCCTCCTTCTCACAACCTATAAAATGGTCTGCTAACTATACAGACAAAACTTAAAGCCTCACCCTAAAATCCCACTATAGGCATTCCATCGAAAAGTCTGCTCGTGCTGGGTGACATTATGGAAAGGACAAAACTCGTACTTGTACCTTGAAAGAAAAAATAAAGACAAGAAGAACGTAAGAAATGTTTTGGACTGAAATCAAAACCTAGTTAGCTCCTAACAAGAGAATCGAGTATCCAAATCCATTACTCACGTGGATTCCACAAAACTGAAACACTTGCCAGCAAGCCTGAAGAGGTGTGCAGGGCCTAAAACCACCACAAAACAGTATCAGTGTTTTGGTCAAATCCAAGCAAGTTGCTGTGGTGACAAAACTGCAAAAAGTATGTGACAAATCAAGAACTATTCCCTTTAGCTTACTTTTTGCATTTAGTGTTTATCTCTTCTCCCCCATATATGGTCTAGAATTGTTAAGATCCATGTTTATTTTGCTCAAGTGATGGATTTATATTGCAGCACTCGGGCTTTGTGTGAAACTGACTTGTTCCAAGACTACTAAGAAATTTCAGAACAGTTTTTGAGAATACCATCAGATGCTGGGATGACAATCTTGGGGATGTCAGGAATTGTTTCGAGAATTTTCAGTAAGGATTGGAAGGATGTATGATTGGCTTAAAAAACACAGCATAGAACACATGGATGTCGTTGTCACAGAAACAATCCAAACAGCACTGGGACACGGAACGCCAGAGGTCAGAAGCACAGTAACATGTATTTCTCTGTGCTTATCTTCCATGATGCTCATAAAACGACAAGTAAAATCAGTCTTAGTGCAAGGGAAAGTTAGACCACTTTGCAACCGACTGTCACTAAATAATTAAATATGCACAAAAAAAGGGACCTCTTGCATATACCTGACATCGCGGACGGGGACATCTTTGGCTGCAGCCTGTTCGTTTGAGGCAAGAATGGGTTATTCAACCTTTCGAAAGAAGAGAAGAAAGAAGGAAAGTTAAACGTTTAAGCTCGAGTTGTGCATCTGACTACGGTTATACCCTCCCCTTCCGAGTGTCCCAACATCTACAGCTGCGCTCCACGCACAGGGAGCGGCGACCACCTACGAGCCCACCAGCGGAGTCGCAGAAACGCGGCAAGCGAATCCGGTCCCATGGAGCTCGGGTGAGTCGCGGGACAGGGCGCTCGCGTACCCAAACGTGTTCGGCTCCTCCACGATCTTCATCTTGCCCGCCGCGGCGAAATGACCTGCCGAGCAGAAAGCGGTTGGCTGCGGTGGGCGGACCGACTCTACGTCGTTACCGCCTGCCCCCCGCCTGCCCCCTCGGCTCACCCAGCACCGCACCCAGAATCGCCGGCAGCACCCAGGCGGCCGCCATCGCCGCTTCCGCCGGAAGCGGAAGAGCGCGAGCGGCAGGAACATGGAGCGCGGGCGGCGCGCTGCCTCGTGCAGGGATGGTCGGCGCAGCGCTCGCGGCCTCGACACTTTGGCGGCGGAAGCGGAGGCCGCTTTGAGAGGTGCGGGAGCGTGCGGCGGCCTGGCCCCTGGCCTGGGTCCTGCAGGGGCGGCCCCTGGGCACTAAGCGCGTCTGCTCTTTTCAGCATGCCTGGAGAGCTCGGCGGCCGCGGAAGGGCGCGGCCTGCCGGCGAAGTTCCCCTGTCCCCTTGCAATGTGGGAGCTCGGACACTGCGACCCCAAGAAATGCACCGGGAGGAAACTGGCTCGGAAAGGGTTTCTACGAACTCTGCGCCTGCGCCAGAGGTTTCCGGGTCTCGTCCTCAGCCCTCTGGCTACCGAGTATGTCTCCCCAGCTGACAGGTAAGTGCTGAAGAGGCCTGCACCCGAATGACCTCGGTGCCTGTGTGTAAACCCGCGGAGATGCAGGCTGTGAGGAGCGTTTGCTTCATGTGGTGCAGTGATGTTAGCGAAAACACTTTAACCACTGAACCGTGGCCCAAAGTGTACTACAGATCAAATGTGACACTCCTATTAGATTGCAGTGATGCAGGAACATGAGAAGTAGAGCCACTTTATTAGGTTAACACCTTTGCACAGCTGGTATCAGTGAAAAAAGCATCTTTGAATTCCAATGAGAAATCCAAGTATGTGAATTGGAGGTCAGTTTGTTGAGAATCACAGGCCTATAGCTACAGATCTTTTGACTCCAAGTTCTTCAGCTAGGCAACACAATGCATTAACTTGAAAACGACAGAGCGGAATGTTGAAAATGTGCCTGCAGTATTTTTTAAAGATGAAGTTACTCTCAGAAAATCTTCATCCAAAATGTAAGAAGCAGAGAACCAATGAACTTCAGTGCATCTTACTATTAACCACACTCATCTGTCACATTTTTAAACCTAGATTTTTGCACTTTCAGTTTGAAACATGGATAAACTTTTTTTGCTGGGGGCATGTTCAGAGGAAATGCATGTTGTTACTCTTCCTCATCACACCTCTATTTTAGATGATCGTAAAACATGGTTTCTGATTGACAGAAGGCGGGGGGCTTTAGGCAGATTTGGTACCAGTACAGTGGCAGTTGTAATTCTGAGTTTGTTTTATCAATGAAATGATAGCTATTTTTCTAACACAGTAATGTTTCTTTCTTTAGACATGTCATTGCTCAGAGTGGAATTGCAGTCATAGATTGCTCATGGGCCAAATTAGAAGAAACTCCCTTTCAGAGAATGAGAGGAGGTCATCTGCGGCTGCTGCCTTATTTGGTGGCTGCAAATCCTGTGAACTATGGTCGGCCACGCAAACTGTCCTGTGTGGAAGCTTTTGCTGCAGCTTTGTGCATTGTTGGTAGGCTGCAACGTGTCCAATGTGAAATACGTTACTAGCATCCTTAGTAAATCAGGAGATATGATCTGCAATGGAATAACAAGAGTTTGGAATCAGGTTGTCTAGCCTTTTTCCAAGTTCTTGCATCTGGTAGTATCCAGATTATCTGTGGGGTGTTCACGTCAGCTGCTAAATAGGACACCTGAAATGATCATCCTGGTTTTGTCAGGATGGCACTTAATGTTAGAAAAGGTGTTTTAAAAAGCCAGAGAAAAAAGAGCTGAATCCTTAGGCACCTTTCTGTGAATGAGAGGTAACAGGTCTCTGTTAATAGGGTGGGTTCTGGTTAAGAGCAAAAGAAATTGTCCCCTCTTGCGATGTTTTGCAAACTTGTCACAACTTCAGTGACCACTACAGAGGGATGCTGTACTGCAGACAAATCTTCTGAACATGCACAGCTGCTTTCTTACTGAAGGGCTTCAAGAGGTAGAGCCTAATCATTCAGTAGCTGTACAAAACATTTTATATAATGCTCACTAAAAGCCTATAAACCCTTCTTGGGTTCACTTAGATGGTTCAAGTTAAACTGAAATACAAAAATATTTTAAATCTTTTATTTAGAAGTCTAAATCCCCAAACGCTGAAAAAATGCTGGCAAGCATCTCACTGTTGTGATTACATAGGTATGTACTGCACTTTGAAATCTGTGAGCTGAGTGAAATCTCATATTGAAAAGGTGATCATTTATTTTCTGGTTTAGGATTCCCAGACCTAGCTACCATTCTTCTGTGGAAATTTAAATGGGGTAAGACATTTATTGAGTTAAACAAAAGTCTGTTGGAGAAATATGCAGCCTGTCATTGCCAAGAAGAAGTGCTGAGAGTTGAAAAGGACTTTTTAGCCAGTGTCCAAGAAAGAGAAGATGAAGAAATAGGTAAGAAAACCAGACATGCTACACCCATCCCTTTCCTAAGTAATAGCCTTACACTCTTTTCCTGTAGCCTCATGAAAATACTGGCAAGGTAGCAGATAGGAGCTTTGCTGAGATACATTGTTCTGTCTTTCGACTGTATTCTTAGAAACAAGTTTGCCTGTATTTTTCAACTGAACAAGACTGAAGTTACTAAAGCAATTTAATGCTTACAGCAGCCTATTCACAGCTGAACTGTGGAGCAGCTGCCCTGATTAAACTAAGAATACTGGAGAAGGAAGCATCATATTATCTTCCTACAAGATGTTATAAGCAGAGTAAAAACAGTGCTGGTTCAGGAGACTACAAGTCTGTTATACAGGTTATGTATTTCCTACTCGGGATGTTTAAAAATAACACCTGTAATGAAAATAGCTTATGAGTAGTTTATTCCTAAATTCTTCCAGTAGCTTATTGGTATTCCACTCTTTCAGGCTATGTTCACTGGTGAGTGCTTGATCTCATTCAACACAACACAAAAAAGTCCAAATCGAATACTGAAGAACATATGACGAGAAATGCTCCTGTTTCCTATTTTCCTTCTATAGTGGGGTTAAGTGCCATAAAACCAAGCCAGAGAATCACAGTGTAAGCAGGTGGCAGACAGCCTTTAGTTACTCTGAGCCCTGACCACTTTGCCGTGACACACCAGGCTGCGTGAACTCATCCTGTTGTTCAGTGGAAGCCTAGCTACAGTTAAATTAAACTGAAGACAGTTCTCAAGGGGCAACACTACTATACTAAAGAAAGCACACTTCCATGCACAGTCCTGAACTGTGCCACCAAAGCTATCCTGTCTTGTTTGGCTTCTCCAAGATAACACTTCTCCCCAGCAGTGTAAGCTGAAGTCAGTTATCCCTAGCCTTAATCAGCAAGAGCTGAACTTGGACAGCTGTTATTTCACTTTTCATGAACTGAGAGCCCTTCTAGAATGAAACCCTTCTGAGAGTATTCATGTTTTCTTACCCAAGCCTTACAAACCTATGTATTTGTAGAGTCTTGACTGCCCTGTACAAGCTACTGAACCCCTGGGGAGTAGGCCGCAAAAGGCATGGAAGAGTGAGAAGACTAGAATGGGGGAGCAGGATTTGGCAGTTGTTTCTCACCTCCCCTGGTTTCAAACAAAACAACTACAGTAAACTCAACAGAAAGCTCAACCAGACTCTTTGCTTTGCCCTCCCTACCAGTCATCTCTTAATATGAAAATTAAGGCAGATCATTAAAATAAGCCTTCTTCATTAACGGGTATATTTTCCTTCCTTTTCCAGATCCATTTGACATTGACTCAGGAAGAGAGTTTTCTAATCCAAACAGACCAATTGATTCCCCAGGGTAATGAGCTTTCATTTAAATACTATTTTTCTTCTTGTAAGATGTTTTGCTTTTATAATCCTGAAAAATATTTCCAGAGCAACAAAAAGTAGCGAAGAATCTGAGGACAATGGGGGCATTCCAGATGATACCACTGAAACCAGTGACGAAAGCAGTCCAGAAGATCATGGTACTTCAAAGTTGCCACAACAGCAGCCAATAAATCAACTGTTTGAGAAGTAAAAAAAACGCAGACCCCTAAACAAATGAACACTCCCAAACTATCCCAGAGTTGTAACATCCCTTATAAAGAGATTTTCTTGTAAACAGTTAAGTGTGGCTTGTTGACCTGTAACTTGGGTGCTTCACAAATGCCGTCCTGTAGGTGACTCTTGGGCAGTGTGTGGGTACAGAGCTCTGTTTATGCATGCAAAGCTGTTAACATTCCAGAAATAATAATCTAAAAGCTGCCTAAGTATTATGTAAAGACCCTGAAGCTTACAAGTTCAAGGAGACCAGCTCCAATGTACTCTGCACTGTGAGAGGGCATCATGGTGAAAACGGCCAAGGAGCTCTTTTGGGGGCTTTCTGAAGCAGGGAAAGTGGCATGCTTGCGCCAAGGGCTGGCAGCACCCCTGGCAGCACAGCTAAACGAGGCAGAACCAGCCACACCAAGAAGCAGCCTTGGGGAGGGCAGCAAGCTGTTGCTGCCCACCAAGCACAGAGGAGAGCTCAGTTGATTGTAACCAGTCCCTTCCCAGAAGAAGACCTGGCACTGTAACCTTGCAACCCGGTATCCCAAGCCAACCCTGGGCAACTGCTTTCCAGCCACTCTTCCCTGAGCCTGTAGCACTGCTTGGGGTTGTGACCAAACTAAAAACCCCACATAAATGAATTTACAGAGAATCTTTTCCTTAACACAGTTTTGCAATTACTCCCCTTCTCACTCCAGGCATAATGAAGTCTTCCCCAAAACAGCTGTTGTAGACTCTTGGATAGTGACCAGGGAACAATGCTACAGGAATCATTTTTAAAGGACCGAATCAGAAGGGGGGTTGCTATCCCAAACTAGGATAGCAAAACTACTGTAATCAAAAGCAGACAAGCAGAACAGATCTGAGAACAGAGTTGTATCACACTTAAGCCTCTAGGAATAGCCATTCTTTAACAGGAGCACTGAAGAAGCTACAGCTCAGATGGAACAAAGCTTTCACACTTCATTTGCAGAATGATTTTGACTAAAAAATACAAATTGAAAAAAAGTGAAAGTTTAATAGAGGGCATATCAGCTTGACATACATGAAAATAACTTACATAATTTAACTGATTTCCTATACAGCAGGAAACTCCAATTGCATAGAGCACATCCTTTTCCCAGACGCTATATGCATCACTATGGCAGAAGGCACAGAAGTATTTCTGGTAAACAAGAACCTTTTAAAATCCCCAAGCTGTATTCCTCAGACAGCTTCTGCTGCTTGTATCAGTCTAATGCTCGCACTGTGTCCCTATGGTCACACCAGGGTGCTGATCACTTTATGCACAGTAGGCAACTGGTCTCTAGCTTCCACAAGCTGTTTAAGGAACTGATCAAAGCTGAGTAGGGGTCCCAATGGGCTGCCTTCATTTTAAGGATGGAGACATGGAAAAGAAATGAAAGCAACATCTAAGCAACAGGTAAGTGCAGCACCACAGACCTTAATAGGACTTGCACTGAACTGTGTTCAGAGCCACTTGAAGGGAAGCATTTTAATGAAGATAAATGAAACAAAACCCTTTATATAAACAGTTTATTTACTCTAAACAGCAACACAGACAACGCCATATAAACACAAAGGAAGTGATGCAGAGTAAAGATGCTGGCTGACTTTGGATCTCAGAGGCTCTTAAGCAATAACAACCTAGTTTCTGAAAGATAGAAAAACAAACTCAGGCAGGGAAGGGGGTGGAGGGCATGATTTTCTTTTTCATACAGCCAGCTAGAGGCTAAATATAGTTCTAACATTTTAAAGCATGCCTGCATCAGATAGCAAAGTAACTAGAGATACTAGTGAATTTATAGAAGTATAAAAGTTTATAATTTTACAGCAGTCGAAATACTGACATCAATATTAAAATAAAAGCAAGTTTTACATAACAATCAAAAATACAAAAGACTGAAGGAAGAGACCCTGTATGAAAAAACTGGGGGGCAATTCAGCAAATTTAGAACTGTATACAAGTGGCGAATATGGAAAATGGCACACATACAACCCCCTCCCCTAAGTGGATATTAATTGTACATAGCAACATTAGATTTTGCAAAAGTTTTGTAAACAAGTTCTTGCCAAACCAATCCCTTCCTTTTTAAGATGCTGCATGACAGATGCTTATGATGGTGCAAACTTCTTGGCTTGTGCTCGAACCCTCTTTTCATATTCCACTCTGTTTTGGCTGGATAGAAGAGAGAGAGTGTAATTGCAGGTTGTGAAATCAGCCCTATTACAGGGTTATTCTACTTCAATATGAAACTAAGTCCTTGTTGAAGGCAAACCCATCAGACAGGAGTTCATTGAAGCTGCAATACATCAAAGGCTTTTCTGGACCATTACTCTTGAAGTAAGGTACTGCTTAACTAGTTACTTCACCTGTTGTAAAATGACTGCACTGACCAATCTCCACCAATGTGCTTGTCCCTCTCAAGCCAGCAGCACCTCACACGTAAGCTTTCTTAATCCACCTGAAGTTTTCCACTCCCCATGTTAAGACCTGAGGTCCTTAACAGTAAGTTTCCAGTATCCTGACAGCACAAAGTGGTCAATGAGAGCAATTCACTCACAGTGGACTTCTCAGGATTTTAAAGTATTATCTTCACTGCTCTGGGGTAAGAGGGGAAAAGCTCTTCAGAAACAGCACACAAGTGGCAGGAGTGAAGCCTTTTCACTGAATCCAAAATGCACTACCCATCCCTGCATTTCCTTTTCACTAGCATTCTGCAAGATATTTTTGAAAGCTTGTATGTGAAGTCTCCCAAGATGCCATTTTTCAAAGTTGGCATTCCCCTGGGGACTTGTTCTTCTGTCCAGAGTGGTAATTCCAAATCTCCAACTTGGTAATTATTTCAAGTAGCTGTCAATGCCAAAATAATTTGCTTAAAGTGTTTTTCTCCCCTAAAGATTATAGATCAGCCATCCATTTTCAATCATGAGAAAAATCTTAAGCCTAAAAAAGAGAGTACTTTCAAGCTCACAAATTATGACCTCTCTCAAGCAGTACAAACTTCATTCTAACTCTACAAAACTTTCTGTACTTTCTGACTTGCTGTTTCTAGTTTGCACAAAATGCCGCATACTTCCTGCAGCAATTGCAGCAGCCTTCCTTTATCCTTCAGGCATAAGTGCTTTTGGACAGGATTACGTTACTCCTATGTTGATGAAGGGAACTTGTCACTTAATTTGGTCTCCTCTCCTGCTGAAATCATCATGTCTCATCACAGCTACTCACAGTCTGACCGAAGGATTCTTCACACTTACTGCTCTTGCAAGGCTATTTAAAACTCCACGAACCTATTTGCTACGAAATTACTGTTTTGTTCAAGTCTAACACAAGCTAAGCATCTCCACAGGACAGGTTAAGGAAATAACTCTCTCATTCCCAAAACATTTGCATGTTACACTGAGTTACAGACAGCTGTAAGCTGTCAGGCTGAGAGGAAAAGACACTTACCAGTAAATTGTGTAAGCCTCTGCTTGAGCTGGGTCTTGAATATTTGGTTCATTTAGAAGTTCTTGTATTCCTAACAAGATCTAGAGAAGGAAAAGACGACACACAGGCATACATATTACTAACGGACATTCCATTAAACCCTTAGAAACCAATCGTAGAAACACAGTGAGCATTTGACATTCACATCAGATAGGCAAGCAACAGCAATAAAAGGGCTAAGAATGTCTAAGCACAATTAATGACCTGTTTAATTGTGATTGCTGGCCTCCAGTCCTTATCCTCCTCTAAGATGGAGAGACACACTGTGCCCGAAGGATACACATTTGGGTGGAATAATGGTGGCTCAAATTTACCTGATAAGGAAGAGAGAATTACTTGCATTCGACACTAAGACTAAGATCAGGGAGTTGTTTTAGATTAGTGAAACAAAACAAACAAGAAAACAAACAGAAAATAAGGAAACCCAGCAAAACCAAACACACACCACACAAACAAAAATAATACAGGAGAAAACAAACACCAAAACAAACCCAGAAACAAGAAGCCCCAAAACACAAGAAAAACCCACCCACCCACAACACCAAACCCAGTTCTGGCCAAAGATACCCTCATCCCAGCACAGATATCTGGAGCTACTAACACTGGTCTTTTTCTTGGCTTAGCGTGCTTCTAAAACAAGAATTCCATCACAGCTGAGGTACCAATCCAGGCAACCTAACGTTACCATTGTGACTGGAAACTTTTGGTTTAGGAACGGACACTGACAAAATCGTTTGTGGTAGCTTTGTGATGAAGACCTACTGAAAAAAAAAAAAAAAAAAAAAACACCAAACCAAAACCCAACCCAGCCTGTATTCACAGCCTCTTATACTACTATACTATTACTATACAAAGGGAAGATACTGCCCTTCACTCATCTATCCTTCCATGCAAGGACACCCAGGTTTGTAGTGCTTTATCTGTTTTGATTTTCCTTTTTGTGTGATCAAGATGCACTGGACAGAAGTAACCAAGTGTAAGTTCCAAGACTAAGTAGATGAGCAAGTTTGTGCAGCTCTTTCTACCATGCCATCAGCCCAGAGAAGAGAAGGCTTTGAGGAGACCTTGTAGTGGCCTTCCAGTGTCTGAAGGAGGCCTACAGGAAGGCTGGGGAGGGACTATTGACAAGGTCTTGCAATGACAGGATGAGGAGGAATGGGTTTGAACTGGAAGAGGGGAGATTGAAACTGGATGTTAGGAGGAAGTTCTTTACAGTGAGGGTGGTGAGGCACTGGCACAGGTTCCCCAGGGAGGTTGTGGCTGCTCCCTCCCTGGAGGTGTTCAAGGCCAGGTTGGACGAGGCCTTGAGTGACCTGTACTAGTGGGAGGTGTCCCTGCCTATGGCAGGGGCTTGGAACTAGATGATCTTTGAGGTCCCTTCCAACCTAAACCATTCTGTGATTCTACATTCTGGCATTTTTTTAATCTTTACAGAACTTCGGTCCAACAGCCACCATCCTGAGTGATGTAGTGAACAGTTGTCAGGTGATACATGAGATACCCACACTAATGCAGCTCCCTAATCTGCCTGACATCAAAAGTATTGCTGACAAGCTCCTCACCAGAGTTCAGCAGAAACTCTGAAAGGTGAACTAGTAAGAAGCCCTAACAGTTGTTTTAAAAGCACAACAGCCAATTTAACATTTGCAGGATGTGATAGTTGACATTTCTCAATATATAAATGTTCAATATTTTCTAGTTAAATGTTTTCCCTTGTGTCATGTGTTTAGCTGGTAACAAACAAAATGAATAGCAAAGGCAATCA
The DNA here is from genome assembly GCA_013399055.1 of Ramphastos sulfuratus. Taxonomy (NCBI): domain Eukaryota; kingdom Metazoa; phylum Chordata; class Aves; order Piciformes; family Ramphastidae; genus Ramphastos; species Ramphastos sulfuratus. The sequence continues at coordinate 62,545 of WBNM01030177.1, forward strand.
CCACAAGAAATAAAGTGCTGCCAGGAAGCATTTGTAACCACTGCCACCAATTTGAGGTGTCAGCCAATTCAAGAACCAAGACACCAGACATTTTTATTTCTAAAGCAGAGAAACTTGAGAGGGATAAGGGACATTTCCAAAATTTAACAAGGAAACTAGGTATCCAAGGATAAACTATTATACACAATATCAGGAGAAGAACACACCCACATTTTAGACCACACCAGTGAAACAGCTGATGAACTTTTTAAAATTATTTAAGTCCTTGCCTTCCAAGTTCTTCGCTTAGAAGATCAATTTAAAATGAGGAACATTAAGACAAATTTAACTTTAAGAAAGGGATGTGATCTAACCATGCCTACCTGTCAGTTTCCAAAGAGTGCCTCACTGACTTGATCAATCAAGTCGCAAACACTTAAAGTAGTCCCCGTGTCAAACTTTGAGGAAACCCACAGAGCAATCCTCCTCCCCTCACTGCTTTGTTACATCAAGCACTTAACTAATTTAATCAGAACTTTCTAAATGCTATGTGGTAGGCAAGGAAAAAAAAGCTATTTGCCTAAAAAAAAAAAAAAAACCAAACCAAAAACCCCACACATTCATAGAACCTCATGGACTCATGGAACATCCCAAGAGAGATGCTGAGGTACTGGAAAGTGTCCAGAGAAGGGCAACGAAGCTGGTGAGGGGCCTGGAGCACAGCCCTGTGAGGAGAGAGGCTGAGGGAGCTGGGGTTGTTTAGCCTGGAGAAGAGGAGATCAGGGGTGACCTCATTGCTGTCTACAACTACCTGAAGGGAGGTTGTAGCTAGGTGGGGGTCAGCCTCTTCTGCTAGACAATCAGCAGAAGAACAAGGGGATACAGTCTCAAGTTGTGCCAGGGGAGGTATACGCTTGATATTAGGAGGAAGTTCTTCACAAAGTGATTGGTGTTGGAATGGGCTGCCCAGGGAGGTGGTGGAGTCACTGTCCCTGTGTTCAAGAAAAGACTGGATGGGGCACTAGTACCATGGTCTAGTTGATTGGCTAGGGCTGGGTGATAGGTTGGACTGGATGATCTTGGAGGTCTCTTCCAACCTGGTTGATTCTATGATTCTATGAACGCTGCTCTAATAAACCCAAGCTGGTTAATCATTTTACTTACATTTTGGGGGTGAAGAAGGGTAGTCATCCTTGAAAAGCATCCGTAGTTTAAATAAGCCGCCTTCCCACGGTGTCTATAAAAAGTTAAGAGCTTAGAATACAGCAAGGAAAAGCCAAACTTGTGGGGAAAAAAGCTCACCAAAAACTGTTTATGAGGCAAAGCACCAGACAGCCTTCTGCTACACAACACAAAATAGCTGCCCTACGCTGTAGCACACTGTGAAGACAGAGACTAGAACCTGAACAAAGAAAACTTTGCTTTTCCACTTCACTACAACTAGGAAGTGTTGCTGAGTCAACAATTGAGAACATCACCCATAATTCCACAGACAAGGAAAATTTCTATAGCACACAGACAAATACTCCTGAAGCTTTACATGATGCTCATACAAAAAGGAGCTGTTATACCCAACTTAAAGCAAGTCAAGAAGACAGGATAGGGATACACTCCGTCAGCACATGGATGTAAATTGCTTCTTTTCTGCTTCACAAGAATGTAGCTAAGAAAATCACAAAGGAAGGGAAAATCTGAACAGCCCTGTAGTCCTGCTACAGTTAATATAAGGTTCACTAGTCTAACTCTGGCCACATTTACTAGCAAGTACTCTCAGAGATTTCTTCTTTTTGTGTAACAGATACTAAGCTTTTTATCCTTTATCAGAAATTGGGATGAGCACTTTTAGGAGCAGTTCCCATACTACAGAGCAGACCTTACTTGGTCTGAGAGCACTGCTCAAAAGGATCATCTAAACAAAGGACAAAAAGCCTGTCTCAAGTACATACTTCCTTGTCATTTTATTTCGCTATGGAGAGAAAAGTCCATCTTCTGACATAGTGATTTCTGCTAAGTGTATAAATACAGAAGAGCCTTATACATAAAATTCTTGTCCCTGAACTGGAAACACTGCAATGAAACTTAAGTGGTGAGTTCATGCTTTAAAACAAACTGGAATAAAGATATTCTCACATCTTAGCATAAATTATCAAACCTCATCACCATGGAGAGACAAGTATGCTTGACAGGTGTGCCTGAAGACCACCTTAGGACGAAATCCCTAATTCTTTCCTAGGTGAATGATGTCATGTTTAGATGAAGGGAAAACAGAAAAAAAGAAAAAACATACCACTAAAAACCCAAACCCAAAAAAAGAACACACACTCCACTGTCATTGGTATTTACTGTGCAAAGTCTAGAATAGGAAAAAACGTACTACGGAATACTTAGATACTGAGTTTTAAAAAGCAAACAAGCTTGATTATATCTGCTGTAGCAGATTTAAAACTTGTTCTGAACAGCTCTAGTCAAGTTGTCAACAGCCAGAAAGATATTTTGCATACCTTCTCAGAGGAGACAAACTTGCCAATTTTTATGAGAGGAGCTTTTTGACAGAATAAACTTTTCCAATTTTGTTAGATTTCAGCCACAAGCTAAGACAGAGAAGCTTTCAATAATTTCTTCAAGTAGAACACCAAAACAGTCAACAAAAAGTTCTTACTGTCCTTTTGACAGAGAAACATACCTTATGGATGAAAGACAGACACTCAAGAGTCTTACTAAGGTAACAGCATGACAGCAGTATCAAGATCATCTTGCCTTACTGGACCGGTCGCAGATATTCTTCAAGTCAAATTCCAGGTAGTTAACAAATGCATGGAGATATCCAGCCCAGGACTAACATCACTTTACTTCAATTTTTTTATTTGGATGACAAGAAAGCATTTTGAGGGTTTCAACTACTCATCAGTTTTAGAGGAAGCAGCTGCAGTCCAGTGTGCCTCCAAACACAACAACAACAGAGAGAAACTTGCTGGTGAGCAAGGTATGCTGCTGCTTGTCAAAGAGAAGGCATTTTTACTGGATTGAAAACCTTGAGTTTTTAAAGGAACCTCTATGAGGAATCACACAAGCATTAACTGGTGTGATGTTTCCTGGGAGGCAAGGAGGAGGCTTCAGGAGCCTTGTTCACTCTATGTTGGGGGTTTTAAAATGTTAAGGCAGTAGCATGAAAATTTCACATGGCACAAGGATCTTACAGAATTATTTCAAGGTGGCGTCTCAGTAAGTGCAGAATTGGTTATTATGAGGAATAATCTTGCTCTGGCAGAACACAAGGGGATGAGTCTTTCCTTACACTTGAATTTTTAGGTGTTTCTTCAAGAGCTAACTTGAACTGTGTAGATAATTACCAAAGTACTAAGCTAAATTATTATTATATTTTTAATAATTTATACAGAGACAGCAGTAGAGAATCTGCGGGGCTTGCCTGTGTGCTTTGTCTGGAACAGACTTAAGCAAGTTGGCAAGAGGCAGTAGTACAGGCAGAACAACAACAGAAGGCCACATCCAACGTAAAACACTAAAACCACCAAAAAATTACTAAGAAACAACTGCATCCACTGAATTCAAGAATAATCTCTACATAAGTAAGTACATAAGTACAATGAAAAATAGAAACAAGATTCTGCTTAGAATATTATAGTATCAGTGTACAAAATCAAAGCAACTTCATGCATTAATTATTATTTCCACTTCAAAGTTTGCATCTGTTCTGTCCCCTAAAATCAAATCAAGCTGACAAGTATCATCAATTATGGTTCTAACAAGAAAAAAAAAATTGCACTTTAAAGAAAAGGACCCAGAAGCACAACTGCAATGGGATAGAAAAACACAATGTTAGAGAGTTCTATTCTTTTTTTTTCCCCCAATACAAAGAGAAAATTCCATTAAATGGAAGGCAACAAGATTCTGATTTGATAATACAGAATTATTTTCTACAAAATCCAAAAAGTAATAACAGTACTACAGCACTTCTGTAGGATTGCGAGACCGCACCATTTTTGGACAAAAAAGGTACAAGTAGTTAACTACTGGAGGCAACATTTTGCTGTTATTGATCTGCAAACCTAAGGGCTTAAACCAGCATTTATAAAGAACAAATATCACAATAAACCCCGGCATGAAGAAGACAATCTCGAGTTTGCTCAATGCTGGATTCCTACACACTCCTCTGAGAGCTTTTACTCCCAAGGTGGCCAGTTGAAGAAGTTCATGGCGTATTTTGTCCAAGATCCTTCTCAGCCTACTCCTCCTGGATTCTAAAGTAGCAGCAAGATCCAAGCATTCCTACTGAACTATGTGCAAGTTATACTCCCCATTGTTAACACACGAGCAGACTTTATGGCACTTCGCTGTAAGTGAGGTGTTAGGACAATAGTGAGTCTTACCCCTTTCTTTCCTGGAATAGCACACTCCCAATTCATTAGATTCATTGTGCCATCTGGATTTTTTGTAGGTACTGCTACAAATCCCTGAAATGAAGGTAAAAATCCAATGGGCGAGCTTTCACAATGTGTACTTGGAGTAATTCATGACATACTTTATTTTTTACACAGTTATTTCTTTTTGCGCTATACAGTTTTAGACTTTATTTAGAAACAGGGTTGTTTGTTTTAATCAAATCAAGGTAAAGAAAAGAATTATTATCAGAACACAAAATAACTGCAGTCAGAAATTTGACAGTTCTCATACTCACAAAAGGATGATCTTTTCTCCAGGCTTTTCTCTCCTGTGCGAGTCTGCTAAGAGCTATGCCAGACATATTCAGAGTCCCTCTAAAACAAAAATAATTGCTTTCAGTATAACCTTTTACTTATAAACAACACATTATATTATCTGTTGATAAGCCCTGCTCTCTCCGAAAACATTTTGGCCTCTGATTTTCGCTCCTATAGTCCAGACATACTTTTGCAACCATGCAGACATTAACATCAGGAATAACATCAAGTTCTCCTTGTCAACAACCTCTTACTTACTGATCTTGCCCTACAATATACTATCCCCACCTTGTGCTTTCTATTAGAACCACTTTTTCAAAACAACTTTGACAGTAGCTTGACAACACCAACACTACTAGCAGTGGGAGAAGTGTCCAGACCACCTATTTATGCCACTGATAAGCACTGATAAGTTACATCCTAACTAAGCAATAAAAGGTTTGGCTTTCTTCTACAGGCAAGCACATGTACTACTCCTGTTTCTGGCAAACACGGGAATAAGAAATGTCATTTTTAGACTGTAAATTCCCATGGAAAGCCAAGACTCTACAAAAAAGCAACACAGGCATAGAACCCAATCAAATTACCTCCATTTTCATTGTAACTATCAGACAGCAGCAGAAACAGAGAGCACTACAGAATCAAGCTAAGTGAAAGACAGGGGCCCACTCATTCCACAAGGCAAGATTTCAGTTCCAGTATAAACTGAATGATCTTTCTGCAGCCTCACTGCCTTACTAACAGGCAAGCATGGTGACTGAGATTGTAGCACGCACACACAGAACACAGGCCACTGCTGCAGGTGATGCAAGAGCAGCTCCAGACATGATGTTTGCATCATGGTGGTGCTCTTGCATTCACAGAAGGATCCTCCTTTCACCCAGAACAGCGGTCAAAGCAACCTTGTCAAATTGCATCTAAACTCAGGATTTCATATGCCACATGGTCTAGAACTCCAATGAAGGGTTTTAATCCTCCTTCCTACTGCACTTCTACCCATTTTATGTAAGAGCTGATGCATGGCAGTTGGAAAAGTCAATTTGTTCTCAACTCCACATGTAGCCTTTATGACAGCCAGGAGAGTAGAATTCTTCCATTAAACTAGCTCACAGAAATAATTGAAAGCACAGTTACCACTCTCTTAAAACAAACATTTGAACCCTGCAAAATTATGTAAAACTCATGTTCTATTAATATGTAGGAGTACTTTTAAGAGTCTACCACCATAAATGCATGGATTGTAGCTCACAAAGATCATGGAATTGTTTCAATTGGAGAAGATCTTTAAGATCACCAAGTCCAACCATCAACTCAACACCACCATGGCCGCTAAACCTTGTCCTCAGGTGCCATGTCCACACGTTTTTGTTAAATGCCTCCAGGGATGGTGACTCCGTCACTTTCCTGGGCAGCCTGTTCCAATCCCTGATCACTCTTGCAGAAAATAAATTGTTCCTAATCATGTAAACACAGAATGCTAGGGGCTGGAAGGGACCTTAAAAGATCATCTAGTCCAACCCTACTGCCAGAGGGTCACCTATACCAGATCACACAGGATCGCATTCAGGTGGGTCTTGCATATCTCTAGAGAGGGAGATTCCACAAACCCCCAGGCTGTGGCAGTCTGTTCCAGTGTTCTGTCACCCTCACAGGATAAAAATGTTTCCTCATGTTTATGTGGAACTTTCTGTACCTTCAACTTCAATCTCCCCTGGTGCAATTTCTCGTTCCATCACCTGATACTAGGGAGAAGAGGCCAGCCTCCACCTCACTCCAACCTCTTCTCAGGGAGTTGTAGAAAGCAGTGAGGTCTCCCCTCAGCCTCCTCTTATTCACACTAAACAACCCCGGTTCCCTCAGCTCCCCCTCACCACACCTCTTCTCCAGACCTTTCACCAGCTTTGTTGCCCTTCTCTGGACCCTCTCCAGCACCTCAATCTCTCTCTTATGCTGTGGGGACCAAAACTGAACCCAGTACTCACGGTGCAGCCTCACCACTGCAGAGTACAGGGGCACAATCACTGTCCTGGTCCTGCTGGCCACACCATTGCTGATCCAGGCCAGGATGCCGTCAGCGTTCTTGGCCACTTGAGCACACTGTTGGCTCATCTTCAGTTACTGTTAACCAGCACCCCCAGGTCTTTTTCTGCTGGGTGGTTTCCAGCCACTCTGCCCCAAGCCTGAGGCATTCATGGGGTGGTTGTGACCCAGCACTTGGCCTTGTTGAATCTCACGCAACCCACCTCAGGCCCACTGATCCAGCCTGGCCAGATCCCTCTGCAGAGCCTTCCTAACCTTCAGGATATCCACACTCTTGTTCCATTTACGGTCATCTACATGCTTACTGAGGGTCCCCTCAACTCCTTCATCCCGATCACTGAAGCCGATTGTAAAAATCTCACACAGTCCAGTATTCCTCTAGTATTCCCATCACATACATCTGTATCTTGGTATAAGTCAGAAGATTTGCATGACTTAGTCAGCATAAACTAAATGTTCCACCCCAGATTTTAGTCTGTTCACACACAGCAGATGTGCAGCCACCGAAATCATACCATAAGAACAAGACAACTCTGCCTTAACCAAATTATACACGTAGCGATTTTAAATATTTTGTGAGTCTGTGCCCTTGCTGCAGATGTAAATGACCCTACTGAATCTAGAGAGAGGTTCAGGTCTGCTGCTATCACCCAGGGCACCGATGTAATACTCCCATAGCCACTTGAGACTCTTTTTTATAAACCATTTATAAACCATTCTTCTGGTGCTTGTAACTATTCTTAATATTCTTGGATGGTTTAGTAACTCAGCTACCTTTTCTAACAAGAAGTACATTGCAGAGTACTTTCAAATACATAAACTGCATGTCCTGGGGCTAATAGCCACTTATTGCATGCACCTCAAGGGAAATACCAATTTCTCAGAGGACATGTAAACAGTGAATGTCCTACAGAACATCAAACAAGTAACTTTTTAACAGTAAAAAAACAAACCAGTTTACAGGTTCTCTATCCTGCTTGCTTCTGCAGCTCATTATGCACTATACTGTACTCTAGTAAATTAAAGACTATGTTCTGTAAGTATAATTTCAAATCTTGAGGCATTGGACTGAGTTAAGCACAGACAGACTACATCCAAAAATTCAGTGTACCACTACCATGCAGAGATTGGTGATCAAGAAGACTGAAAGTGTATTAAAAAATTAAGACCCCATTCAAGAGTCTATAAACATAGCAGCAATTTGAGTGTCTCTTCAATAAATGATTTAACTTTAGATCTGCTAGAGCCTGAGACAGGGCAAACAGATTGATCATCTCAGTACATATTTTGGTCTCAGAAATTATGGAGCAGTGGGAAGGAATGAAATATTAGGCAGGTATTAAGCCTGAAGATACGATATTTTCAGAGCCTATATTATAGCTTCTGTAATTCTTGTGCATGGCTGGTTTAGTTGTCTTTTTTTTGCCTCTGTCCTTTAGAACAGTGGTTTACCAAAATATCAGTAAGTTAAGTTTAGCTCTTGTGAGCTGATGAAAATACCCTGCAAATACAAGATATTTCTATTAACCAAAAATAGTTAAAATTAAGCAAACACACACCCCTCAGTTCTTAAATGCTCGGTTGTTTGGGTTGGTTTTGTCTTTTGTTTGTAATGTCACATCTAATTTGCGTTCCTCCCCTGAGAAATTTACTGCTAATGAACAGAATTAAGTCCCAACACATTTAAGCATTACATCACTGGAAAGAAAGTAAACTTTGGCACTAGAGGAATTTTATCAACCCTACCTTTCACAGGCTACATAAGCCTACAAGGACTGTCTTCAAATTTGGTTTGGTTTTAATCTCCCTCAAAGACAGCACAGCATTACGAGGCTGCAATGTCCCTCTACTGCTATCATCTCGAGAGAAAATTAACAGAAACTTCCGAATTTTCTCAGTAACTTGCCTCTGCTGCTGTTGCTACTACCTTCTTCTTTTTTTTTTTTTTTTTTTTTTGGCGGGGGGGGTAGAGGGAGGGGAGGGAAGGACAGTATGAAACTAGCACTCGTCATACACACAAACTTTGCATTACATTACAGATCATCTCGCCCTTTCCATACCCTCTGACTGGGGGCATGAGGGCGGGGAGAAGGGAACCTACTTCCAAACACAAAAGGCAAGTCTTGCAAAGACGCAATCCTGTGTCACAGAAACAGCGACCACACCATTCTGACCCATGACAAGTCTGTAACACATCTGCACCATGCTCTTTAAGGTTCAAGAACTTTCAATAGCTCTTATTTATTCCAAGCAGTAAGAAGGGGGGAAAAAATCGCAAAGGCCGCTAGCCTTAGTTTTCACTTTACAGGTTAGATACTGACACAAGAAGAAGATAACGTTTGGTTGGAGTAGTTTGCTCCAAGACTATACAAACTTTACTTTCCAGAAGGTGAAGAAAGCCAAGGGCTTGTGTTTAATCAAAACACACTAACTCTAAATTAAAAGTCTCCTCCTGCCTGAGGCCTGAAAAAGGTAGAAGGGGCGGTACCAGCCGGACGGCTACTCGCGTCGCCAGGAGAGCAACAAAAGGAGCCGCGCGGCAATCGGTCTCCGCGCCCGACAGGCCAAGAACTTCGCCTGGAGCAGCCGCGGCCAGATCGGGCACTGCCCGCCTCCGCCGAAGGCCGCCGGTATTGCTAGCCCTGCGAGGGGACCGGGGCAGGCGTCTGAGGCCTGCACAGGGTACCACGAAGTCCGCCCGCTAGCTCTTGGGCAAGCACTCATACAGGCAAGGACTGCTTCGCGCAGGCCCGGTGGTACCCAGACCTCCTCAGCGAACTCGGCGAGCGGCGACCGAGATCCTCCAGGGACGGGCCACAGGAGGCGCAGAACCCGCCCGAGAAGAGCAGTAATGTGCCGGCGGGCCCGGCCGCGCAGGAACCGTCAGGCCCGCACATTCCGCCGCTTCCCGTTCCTTCACAACACAAACTGGGAGCGCCAGCCCGGGCCCCAGCCCTCCCCGGGCTCGGGGCCGCCCGCGCGCCACGCCGGGCCCCGGCTGTCCCAGGCCCCGCGCCCGGCCAGGCCTCACCGTGATCGGCCGCAGCACCCGCGCGTGTCCCGGATTGAAACAGCAACGAATGACCCGGATGTTCCCGACTCGGCTCCCACCCCCCTCCTACCACCACCTTTGTCTCTGGTCCGGAGTTTCCCTCCCTCTTTCCTCGGTGCGGAGCGTAGCAGTGCTATGTCCCTCAACCCGATCCGTCCGTGCCGCTGCGCCGGCGCGATATGACCCCAGATACGATCCGTCCACCACGCTTTACGCATCCTCGCAACATAGGACCCAGAGGTGGCCATAACAACGCCTGACCATAGAGCGCAGGAAGGAAACCCAGCAGGACTCTCCCAAGTGGAACTCCTCCCCCGTCCCTCTCAGCTCCCACAAGCCTCCGCCGAGAACCTGACTGAATTTTTACCCCGGGCGCTGCGACAGTCACCTGCGTCCCGAAAACGCCTTACCCACGACGGGCGTTAGCGCGGGTCTGACAGGCCGTGCCTGCCGCGGAACGCGCTTGAGCCTGGCCGAGTCCCACCCACTGTGCCCAGCCGGGTCTCTGATTGGAGAGCGGCGGCGCCGCCCCTGGGAGGGTGATGGGCAGCAGGGAGAACCTATCAGAGGGATTGGGNGCGGGGGATGCCTCGGGGCCAGGGGGAGCGTAGAGGCGCAAAAGGACTGCTTCCGTCTCTGTAGCCCAAATCTGTTTTTGTTTTGCCTGATTTTTAAGAAGCAGCCTCATTTATGTTCTGCGAGGTTTGTTTTCCATTACTTTGTTAGGGGGTGGGGGTTTGGTTTTGCTTTCTAGGAATGCATTTTTAACGACATTCAGGGCAAGAATTGCATTCTGTTCTTGGCTTTGGCTTATTTTTCCGATTTTAATGGAGCATAAGCTATTCCAGTCTACCTTGAAAACTTTTGAAGCCAATACGTGCAAAGTGGTTCTTACTTGCAAAGCTGCAAGTTCAGTTAGATTTTTTCAGACAAAAGCAGCACTTCATTAAAAAGCAAAGTACTGGATTCTAAAATACAGTGATGTTAGGCAGAGTGATTTGCAGGTTGTGTATGCAATGTAATTAGTTAAAGCTCGGTAGGTACTTTTTGGTATAACATATCCATACCAGAGGGGACTATTTCCTACTACAATGACTGTCAACAGCCATACTAAATTAAAAAGAAAACTACATTAATTTCCCAGCACATAAATACCTGAATAAACATGACTTTTTAGTGAAAAAGTCTTTGGGGCAGCAGCAAAGACTACCTCTCCTTTACAACAGAGAAGGTATTACTGCTTTGAATCACTGCACAAACGCGCAGCGGGAGTGCTAAACCAGGAATGCCAGTCGCATTACATGGTTCATGTCAATATAACTGATGGAGAAAAGAATATTTAACACATAAAACTTTAAAAGGGAAAAACCAGGTTTATTTCATGCAGTTTACAATAGGCTAGTGTTACGAAAAGGTTAAAAAAATACCCACACACATTTTAATTCTAGTTTTGTTTTAAAAATTACGGTTTACTGTAACCATCCTTGAATGATTTGGGAAGCCCTAGCAGAATTTTATCCAGGGAAATTCCATGGATCTACGTTCTTGTCTGTCTGTGCTAAGAGTTTTGGTTAATGCAAAGGCATTAAAACCAGATCAAAACTCAAACTTTGCTGCAGTAAGAACACTTCAGAGATAATGAATTGGCACAAAATAAAATGTTATTGCTAAACCACTATCCAAGAAACAGTATGTTGCAAGTATGGCCATTTAGATAGAAACAGCTGATGCACAACTAATTTTGAGACCACTAGTTTGGAAAGGGAACAAAGGAAATTAACATCTGTTCAACTGGGTAGGTGGGCCTACAGAGTCCATCCACAGGAAACAGATTTTTCACAGCTAGAATCAGACGAGGCTCAGGACAGAAGCAGGTAGAAATAGTTTCCATTTGATATCCCTTCAGTATGGTGATCTTCTTTCAGTTCCAGGTAGACAGGCTGGCAACACTTCCCTTACAGTGCCTTGCCACTTGCTTCCCACTAGCAAGTACGCGTGAGCCAAGTTAAGTTTGGGTCAAGTTGTGCATGAGCTTTTGAAAAGTCTTAAAAGCACTAAGATTCGTGTACATAAATACATTAACTCTTACATTTCATATGCCCAGGCCTCAAAATCTGAACACCTGTTAAGTCGGGTCAAAATTTCGCTCAACTTTCCACAGCAAGGAGAGCACTGTCGCAAAACTTCCTTTCCACCCATCCCCAAAGTAGCGAAATAACTTTCTTAAAAGTTTCTCTCATCATAGTAGTTATTAACACACAACATCCTAAAGAAAACCCTTCGACAGGCTCAGAAAGCTATGTTTGCAGCATTATCTAGTGAGAATTTTATGCCTTGGTAGGACAGCAAAGTTGCAATGAAATAATCAGAGACAGTTTCGTGGGATATAATCTTCCTCACAGTTTCTATATTGCCAGTGCTGTTCATAAAAGGTGTTGGATTTCAGCAGAGGCAGTGATGAAGTGGTGGCAAGCCTACTGTCCTCTCTAGTGTGTTCCTTACCATACCAGACACTGAGAAATCCAAGCCACATACACTCATTCATATCTGGAACTGCTTCAGCTGTTTGTAAAAACTATTGTAGAGTCTGTGACAAGCTGCTTTTTAAACATTGCATGCCTCCAGAATGTCAGATGAGCCCTGGAAAGGATTTTAGCCCTTAGCATTTATGCACTGAAAATGGAAGGAGCTCCTTCTGTCTGACACTCATTAGGTAGACTGAACAGTAAGATCTATTTAGCCCTTTAAAGCCTCAGTTCAGTAAGAAGCCTTTAAAAACAGCTCCTGATCGTCATGAACCCAAAAGAAAAGTTCTATGACACTGAGTTCAGAAAGCCTTCCACTTAAAAAAAAAATTTAAAAAAAAAAAAAAAAAATATATATATATATATATTTAAACTGTTTTAAGACTCAATAATTCTATACACAAACCCAGGTAAGATCCTGAGATTGTCCTTAAAGCTGGAGATAACTGCAGTCTAAACTATAAGCAAGTAACAGGCAGCATTCTCAGACCACCTGTTTCAAAACTGTTGTTAGAAAAGGCATTCTCCAATGACCACTGGAGGTTTTAATCCTATAGTCCTGAGCTAACAGGAACTGTTAAAGGCATAACAAATATTTCACCTTTTCAAGGGCCCCACCTTTCAGGGCTGATTGAAGAAGTTAATTTGAAAAACCTGAAAGATGCTTTTGATACGGTGAGAATAAATCAGGAGAAGGACACTCTGATTTTATCACATCTCTAGTGAACAAAATCCCAGGCTTCATCTCCAGACTCTTTTTCCCTTGACCGATAGCCTCAACAAGCCCAGTACTTGACTTTTCTCTCCGTACCTCCAGAGGAATGTATTCCAGTAACCCTGAGTGATTGGACCATGCACACCACGCTCCAGTTTCTAGGTCATTTCATTCAACCAGATACTATTGCATTTTTGATTCAAAAGTTCATTCTTGTAATACTAAACCCCAGTGTTTTGTAATTGGCGTGTTTCTTGGAAAGAGACTGACAGCTCTCAACAACCTCAACAGATGTTCACAGAATACAGTCTCCTGTTCTGAGAAGCAGTTTCCTGGAAGCACCATCATCTTACTTAGCAGACCTCTTCCCCTAAGCATGCCTGCAATCAAGTTTGCTTTTGTTTAATCTGCTAGAATTTTTTGTTTTTCTCCTGAAAAAAAAACCTATCCTCTATCAGAGAAAAAGATTGATTCAATGTTGTTATCTTCAGTAAACATCCTTGTTTCTAAGCAATCCTAACTGTGAATTCACATTGCTAGAAATGGAGCTACACAGCTATTGTCTAAATAAAGTCTGAAGACAGAAGCTGGATGGATACATCAAGATCAGTTTCTCAAGAAATATCTTTTAATAATACTACAAGGAAAGATGAAAGGAATTTCATCGTTACAAGAAACCTAGCTGTGTTAGAAGAGAAAACTGTACATTTGCCAAACTCCTCGAGTATAGGATTCTGAGGACTCAAAGTTTAGTTAAGAATCAATATAAGCTTCTAAATACAACCAGTTCTTTGACACACAAATTACTGTGAAATAACAAACCGCAATTAGCTACAATCCATGGAAACCCCACAGTAAGAGAATATTTCAGGTAACCTTTTGTCTTTTGCTGAAAAAAAAAAAAAAAAAAAAAGTGTATTTCACGTTTACTGTGGGAGCTGCTGAATCAGATTATACTTTTGGACAGTTATTATGCACCAGGTGGCACTCATGTCTTAGAGGCTTTAGAATAACTTGTTCATTTCAGATAAACTCTGATTTAATTGCTGAAGGTGCCAAAAGCATTTAATATAAAAATATCTTCTGCAATACAGAGAATCAGCCTCAGACAAAACTTATGGCCAACAATATGCTGTCTCCTACCTCAAAGCAAGAAACTTCTAAATTTCAACTTCTCGGTTTTTAAACTAGCTTTGCATTGTTTGTCTTGCAAAGGTCTTTAAAGAATGTCAGGGAAAATCCACTGAAGTAACCTTTTTTTCCATGGATGACAGGCTAAACTTCACTGGATATTCTTAAAGCAAACAGTAGAAAGTTAAATTGTTCATGGAATTTGCATTTTCATGCGAGACCACCTTGATTAATTGTCATGTTTTGGTACCTCACCCTTCCTACTTTATTGTCTTCTGCCAGGAATTCTTCATGTCCAGGATCTTAAATTCTAATTTGGAATACTGTTTTAAGAACAGAGGAACTGTGTAAATCCAGAGGTGATGTCCAAGACTTCTGCAGCAGAGCTTTTCAGCCACAGCCACCTAGTGAACCATTAGGCTTTACATAGTCACAGGCAGTGCTCTTGATCAAATACTCTCCAAATGACAGAAAAGAAACAAACAAAGGACTTTAAACTGTATCAATACATTACCTCATCCTGCAGGATGGAAGAAATGTTTGCAAAACCTGGTGATAGAGATTGGACTGTAATGCAATTGCCTTGTTACTGTAGCTATCTTTATTTGATATTACAAGAGTCAAATAAAACAAAAAAACACCCACACTTATTTAGGGATCTCGTCTTAATGCCTTGGAAAAGGCATAGGATAGCACTTCCATCTAAGTGAAAGCTTCACATGTTCACAAAAATTAAAGCAATGATGGCATTAGCAAGAATGGGAAAGCAGTTGGCTCAGGTGGACTCAAACAGCAGCATTTTAAAAATAATTTACAGGCTACCTCCATGTTAAAGTTATCTTTTCCCTCTCCTTTCTTAAAATCTTTGTGAGATACTGGAAACAAAGTTCAAAATCATTAACCACTCATTTCCTCAAACTTTGCTACAACAGGTGCACAATGTAAACTGGATTGCTGGTATCTCACCAAAAAGCATCCTTTTACATTGAACATTTTCCAGTGAAAAAAACATACTAGAAAACCCACTCTTACATACTCCAAATTGTTCTGTTTGCTCGCTTTGTTTGCTTCGCCGCTGTCAGTCTTGAAAATTTCACTTTATGAAATAAAATATTCTGTCTTTTTTGGTGTAGATACGAGAGAACAGAAATTCTCATTCAGAATGATCACTGTGACACAGGTATTTCAGGCGTTAAAATCTGCAGAGGCCAATGCTGAAACACTCAGTAGAGCGTATCCAGAAAACATGGTTGGCTGCAACTCCACAAGCAAGGGAGCTCAGAATTTGGTGGAGTTGTACTGTTTGAGAATCCAGTGACTGCAGCAGAGGAAATGCTTTAACATGCAATTAACACAGACAACTGTTATGCTTATTTCAGATGCACAAGATAATCTGTTGCTATTTAGGGGCAATTTGAATGCTAAATTTAAGCTGAAAAATATGAGTGTCTAAAAAAGTATAAAAGTATAAACATTTCCCCCTACACGATTACATTTTTAATAAATTCAATTCAGTTTTAACATCTTAAAAAAAGTCAAACATTTTGTGTTGCTGTGGAGGGGCCAGCAGCTTCCCGCGCAGACCACAACCAAGTTGCAAAATGCGTTACAAACCCTTCAAGCGTAAGATACGTGGACAAAACAATTAGCCCATTGCTTAACCTGCTTAGTAGAAATGGTTTTTACAAATTGCTTCTGCCAAACTTTTATCAATGTATAATAAGTCCTTTAAAAACCAAACCCAACCAACCAACCAACAACCCCCAAGCCAGAAGTAAACCTTACCCAGAGTACATGAATAAATTCCGAAGTTACTGAGAATGAAAACTCATGTCTTTAGAATTCAAAACAACCTTGCAGCTTTTTCAAACTCTCTTCCATTGCTTTTGTAAGACAATGAAGCCCGGGTTTATATTTGTCAATTTCTTTAAGTGTTTTAAAGATGTGCTAAAGATTTTGCTCAAAACATAGTGTATTATAAAGCTCCAGCCTTGTGTATTAGCCTTCATCAAGGACAAATAAAGCTGCACCGGGAGTTTTCAACCAGTGTTATTTAACAGCATAGTCGAAATGGTACAGAAAGAGAAAGATTGATTACAGGTATCCTGAATGTCTGAAGTAATGAAGTTTTTCAACTAGATGAGCTTGTGCTCACACTCAAGGTTGATTTTAATCCCAGCCACAGAGACAGTAACCTAAGACACGCCAGCCATATTTCTGTACAGCCACCAGCTCTTGGAAAATCTCTACCATAATCCAGAGAGTTCAATGCTCACAGGCTTTCTATAAAAGCAGGAACACACATGGGTGAGTACAAACATCTCGGAAGAAACAGAATGTTCGTCTGTTCATTTCATGTCAATTTTGATTCCCCTTTCAAACACCTGGCTAAGCCTGGAGCATCGCTTTTGCAGGAGGAGACTGGTTTAACAGAAGGAATGTCAAGAATAACGTGGAGGCAAATTTCTCTGACTTCAGTCTTCCCCCTGGGTATTAAAATACGCTATAAATCCAGTCAATATATATACGTCTCCTCAAGAAAAACCCTTTGCCTGTTGTGTAACTTTTTACATGCTAGTTTCAGGCTATCATTACACCATAGAGTACATCATGGAGCCATAAGGAATGTGCAGTATAACACAGTTGGCTGGGGCTGCCACTGATTCTGAAACAATGTAGGCCCAAATATTTGCATTTGTGGGCTGTAATGAGAGTGTGTGTGTGTGTGTGTGTGTGTGTGTGTGTGTGTGTAGCACCAATTACACTGTCCTTTAAATGTTTACAATGATTAGTAGGAAAATGTCTCCGAACTGATCAACATTGGGTCATCCAGCACCAGACATTAAGTGCTACATGTCTCAGAGGAAAATAGGAGTGCATGGTCATTTCTTTTCAAATGACCAGTGCTAGTCAGCCCACAGGAGAGCAGAACCATGCACTACAACCAAAACTTAACAAACACTCCCACACCATCTATTCTCAGTATGTAATCTTGCTATGCTTTCAGCCAGCTGACACCAGCTTATAGGCAAAAATGGTTGAACCCCGATCAACAGAAAATTGTCAAATCAGATTTTTTCTTTTTTCCAGTCAAATGTCTTTAGTGTGACAATTCACTGTGTCTTGGAATAAAAGAGAAAAAATTGTCACCGTTCAATACTGTCTTCACATCCTGGAACCTCGTTCTTGCAAAATCTGAAAAAGACCAATAAAAATTCTATAAATGAAAATTCATTCAGTGTCATTCCTAAAGCCTGAGGGTTGAAGAGCAGCATAATGACTGTTTCAAACAACTGATAAAGCATCAGGGTTTGAAGGATACTCCTGAAGTCTGTGCTTTAAGGCTGAAAAAGGACAGGTTGATACATACATTGTCTACTGTTCAACATAATGGAAATGGATGTAAATCACTGCTAGGAATGATGGTTAATATGGCCAAAGCTTAAGGCTTAGTAAGATGCACGGATCAAGCCCCATCCTAGTTCTGAAGACACTCGTGTCCTGTGTGACATTTGAACCACTGCCCAGCAGCACATTCCATCCCAGAGGGCTCACACAAACACTTCAATCTTTGTGTTTGTAGGGTAAAGTTTGGTGACCACCTAGCACAGGAGTTTCATGTACAGTTTTAAACAAAATTCTAAGTATTTGCTTTCATTTCACTATTTAAGTGTTGCCAATTTAACCCACTACTCAATTGACAACCCTAAAACATCTTCCGCAGTGACTCTCTTCAAGGAGGGTCTCCCCTGCTTTGCACAATTCCATGTGATTTTTTTAAGGACTGGAATTCATAAAGAACCCATCACCACTTGTGTGCCTCAAGGACAATGCAGTATTGCCTTAAAAAGTAATCTACTTTATCACTTGCACATTGCACTTGCTCCAGTAGCTGGGTCTCACTTTGCACATATGCAGTTCTTTTTAATCTCAAATTCAGTATTTTTATTTTGAAGTTGTGGAGGCAGATGTCATTCCATCTACTTGGATAAACTGCCAAAGTACAGAAGGATGTTTCCCATGGGCCACAGCATGCTTTAGATGCAAACATTGCTTATTTCATGAAGATAATTTACTATGTGTACTAAGCAAAGAGCATTTCACAGGACACGGTAAGAGAGATAAAAGTGAATTCTGTGAGGAAAGGTCAGGCCCTGAAACCTGCTCAGTAGCTTCTAGCAGAATATTCAAAAGGGACTGGACAAACTCACAGAAGATAGTGTCATTGATACCCACAGACGGTATCATGGTGTCACTGTAGCTTTCATACAATGGTCTGGATGCAGGCTTGAAGCCAAATTTCCTAAACTGAGGCTTACTGGAATGTGGGGAAATCTATCAGGAGCTGGTTTTATAAATGCTCCATACTTAAACTCCTTCCTAGAGTATTTGCTGTTGGTCACAGATGAGAACAAAGGCTAGAGCAGATGTCCACAATGGGTAACAGTCTGATCCAGCAGATGTCAGTAAGTGAAACGATCTCCAGCAGAGACAAAAACATGGCTGAAGCAAGCTGTGGTGCAGTAAGAAAATAATATTGATTTATTAATTTTGTGAATCTTTCCAATTAAAATGAAATATTTGAGTTTATTCTTTCCTAGAAGATAAAGTACTTCTAAGATTAACAGAACTGTTTTCTGTAGCTTCAGAAACACCTATATTAAGATAAAGCTAAGCCAGCTTTGGATGCTCAACTTTGCATGCTGCGCTGAGCCAATAAACTCAATTGTAAAGCAGAAAATTCTATCAGGTCAGGCAGTATTCGAACACCCTTTGCTTGGTACTTCTGTAACTCCTACCTTTACTAAAAAGGAAACGGATCAACAGGTTTTCCTGAGAAGTGTTCCATCCACCTCTGCTCAGAACTGTGTGAAAGGACTTGTAGTCATCGGCAATGAGTTTGTCCAAAGAAGAAACTGAATTTCAATTATCAGGAAGTCTACCAAAATGGTACCTACTAAATACTAAAGGATGATTGACTCTGTTCTGCCATATGAAATTCCTCCTTTTTGTCTTTTCTGAAACATCCTGTAATAAGATTGTTCCTAAAAATTGTAGTGGCCTCCTGAACAAAAACACCAAGAGAAGATGCCTCAGCACTAAGAGAGGTCAGTAAGATCTGAGAACAGTAAATGCTGGTCTTGTCCCAGTTGTTAGTAGCTGGGACTGAGGAGCGCGTCTGAAGTAGAAGCAGACACGTAAAGAGTTTCCATTTGAGTAGACACTCTGCTAACTAAGCAGATTACTCACTGGTAATGCTTCTCGGCCCACACAACTTGGGTCACAACAATCACTGAATGGTTTGGGTTGATCCTCTTGTCCAACCCTTCTGCCATGCACAGCACACCTCCCACTAAATGAAGTGCTTGAAATGATGCTCAGAGCCCCACTCAAACTGACCTTGAACACTTCCAGGGATGAAGCATCCACAGCCTCTCTGGGCAACCTGTCCAGTGCCTCACCACCTTCACAGCAAACAATTCTGTGATTATATCCAATCTTTCAGTTTAAAAATGCTTCCCCTTGCCCTGTCATTATGGGTCCCAGTAAAAAGCCTTTTTCTGTCTTTCTCTTAAGCCCCCTTTAAGTACTGGAAGGTCATCGTAACACTTCCCCAGAGCCTTCTCTTCTCCAGCCAGACCACCTCAAGTCTCCCTGCCTTTCTTCAAAGCAGAGGTGTTCCAGCCCTCAGACCATTTCTGTGTCCCTCCTCTGGACCCACTCAAAGAGGTCCACACCTTTCCTGTGCTGTCTTCCCAGAGGTGGACACAGTAGTCCAGATGAGGTCTCCTAACAGTGCAGCAGAGAGGCAGAATCACTACCCTCAACCTGCTGGCCCTGCTGCTTCTGATGCAGCTCCAGATGTGTGGCTTTCTGGTCTGCCAGCACATGTTGCTGGCTCATGTCCAACTTCCCACTTGCCAGGATCCCCAGGTCCATCTCTGTTGCACTGCTCTCAGTCCACTCATCACCCAGTCTGTGCTTGACTCTGCTGCAGACCTGCAGTGTTCATAATTTTCTTTCTCTTCAGGTTTCTGTTCTGTTTTCCCTTTAGGTGCATCAGAGCCAAAGCTGACTTACAAACTCCAAACAATGCTGAAAGAACTCTCATGTCCTAGAGGTCTGAATGTTACTGTTTGTTAGGGAAGCAGAACAGGAGAACTATTTCCTCCCACTCAAAATAAATCCACTACGAACAGAATACCGTTTTAAGGACCATTCACCTCTCAGTTGAAGAGTCTTGCATTCACAAGACGGCACAATGCCAATTTAATGTTCTCAATAAAACTTGAGACTTGACTCATTCCTTGCAGCCATTCCCGAAGACTTGGCAAAAAAAAAAAAAAAAAAAAAAAAAAATCTTATTACACTTATTCTGTAATT
Source organism: Ramphastos sulfuratus (assembly GCA_013399055.1). Taxonomy (NCBI): domain Eukaryota; kingdom Metazoa; phylum Chordata; class Aves; order Piciformes; family Ramphastidae; genus Ramphastos; species Ramphastos sulfuratus. Next base: position 83,089 of record WBNM01030177.1, read on the forward strand.
TCTGTTAGTATCAGTTAAGAAAATAACATATGTTCTTTTTCGGTCATGTGGGAGCAACACTTCAGAGATAAGTAGAAGACTGCTTTAGCACTAAAATAAACTAAGTGTATAGGTAAAAACCTGGGAGTTCAGTCTCATGCAGTGGTAAGCATCTTCTATTTCTACCGGCTCAAGTGACCACCTACACACTGTGTCACTGAACTGTCAAAGATAAGTTAATTTTGGGCAATTGGACAGCAGAATAAATAGGGGCAGTGTTTGCAGACATGTTAGAAAAAGACTGAATTGCAAAGAACAACTTCTGCAGCTTTTGTGTTCTTCCATTTGTGACTTTGGAAGTACCTTCATCTTCAATAAGATGTTAAACTACAGTGGAAAGGACCTGATCGCTCCCTAGAGAGAGTTATTTCCTGAGGTAAATATAACTGCAGCAGCAAGATCGAACTATTTACTTACATTTGCCGGGTCTTGATTCAAAAAAATACTAGTTTTGAAATTATCAGGCAAGACTATCTTTTGACTATATTGCACTTCAGTAAAGTTTGCTAATTTATTGCGAATTATTGCTAATATTCTGAATTTACTGAAAATGTGTACTCTAAGTTTGTATCAGATGCCTGTACCCTTAAAAAAAAACATTTGATGGAAAAGCTGGTGCATAGAGAATAAAAATCAAAAGCAATTCTGACCCTAGAAGCCTCATGAAGATCTTTTCTTCTCAGCAAAGCTTTAAAAGGAACCAATCACAATACAGTTAGTTACAGCAGCACTAATTATTCTGTCAAAGAAGCAACACCCAGAACAGGAATTCTACCTTTGCTAACCATGCCACAGCTCTAATCACAAACACACACATCACCAGGACTAGCCAAACAACATGGGGCATTGGATGGGGCAGAAAAGCAGCTGGGTAAAATCCTAGGCAGCCAGTGCTCACCATGGCATTTACACTTAATCTGAGTCATTCATATCGTAATCCGTCTCTTCATCCTCACTCTGAGTGCCATGCAGCATGCAGCAAGTGCAGAAAAAAGAAGGGAAAAGAACAGATTGCAAGTGAGTTAGAGCTGCAACAAAGTACAGTCCACTTACACTTGAAGAACCTGGAATGGCATTGATTTACTTTTAACTGGGCAATTTCAGAGAGGAGCATTACAGATTTCATTAAAATTTTTTTTTACATGTCCTGAAGTCAGCAGAAAGAAGCCAACAGGGCCATGCAACACAACAACACGGACCATAAGGATAGAGAAAACTGAAATGAAAATTGTACAGCGGGTACCTTAGATTCTTGTATGCTTTGCCATGGATGGGAAAAGACAGCATGTGAGAATCTAACTTTGGATGCAAACGTTATGAACGAGCTTTGGTCATCTGTCCCAAGGCTGAGGGCCCAATAAAGCTGACACCAAGCTGGGAGCACATGTTGGTCGGTTGGAGGGCAGAAGGACTCTGCAGCAGGACCTCGAGCGCCTGGACAGATGGGCAGAATCCAACAGGATGGTGTTCAACAAATCCAAGTGCCGGGTGCTGCACTTTGGCCACAACAACCCCATGCAGAGCTACAGGCTGGGGTCAGAGTGGCTGGAGAGCAGCCAAACAGAAAGGGATCTGGGGGTGCTGAATGACACCCTCCTAAACATGAGCCAGCAGTGTGCACAGGTGGCCAAGAAGGCCAATGGCATCCTGGCCTGCATCAGGAACAGTGTGGCCAGCAGGAGCAGGGAGGTCATTCTCCCCCTGTACTCTGCACTGGTTAGGCCACACCTTGAGTACTGTGTCCAGTTCTGGGGCCCTCAATTTAAGAAGGACATTGAGGTGCTCGAACATGTCCAGAGAAGGGCAACGAGGCTGGTGAGAGGCCTCGAGCACAAGCCCTATGAGGAGAGGCTGAGGGAGCTGGGATTGTTTAGCCTGCTGAAGAGGAGGCTCAGGGGAGACCTTATTGCTGTCTACAACTACCTGAAGGGTGGTTGTGGCCAGCAGGAGGTTGCTTTCTTCTCTCAGGCAACCAGCACCAGAACAAGAGGACACAGTCTCAAGCTGTGCCAGGGGAAGTCATTCCCCACTGGAATGGGCTGTCCAGGGAGGTGGTGGAGTCACCGTCCCTGGAGGTGTTCAAGGCACGTTTGGACGTGGCACTTGGTGCCATGGTCTAGTCTTGAGGTCTGTGGTAATGGGTTGGACTTGATGATCTTTGAGGTCTCTTCCAACCTTGGTGATACTGTGAAAGTGGTATGAAAGGGAACTATGCTCACGTGAACGCAGGTTATCTTTCAGCAGTGCCGCAGCTGTCAGTGACAGCCACCAGAACCATTTAAATCAGAGTCTTGAATGCCATTAATGTCCTTCCATGAGGTATACTGGAAGAAGCCAGCTGCTAACTCATAATGTGAGCTGTCTTACAAAAAAGGAAAAGTCAGGAAAAGGATTCCTAGAAGGAATGAAGGTGAAGCTTGATTAGATGAGCTATCAGAAAATGTGTTGTTCTGTTCTGCAAGTCCAGTGCTATTAATTAAAACTGAAGTGTTTGTCAATAAAAATTCAATAGTGGCAGCTTTTTGTGTCCTCCAACTCAACCTGCTGTAAAAGTAGTCAGAAGACTTTCTCGTAGCTTCTAAAAAAGTCAGTCCCAGTACATGAACACATGACTTTCTATGCATCACTGGATACCAGAATTTCCACCATACCAACTTCATAAAGACCAAGTCAGACACTAATGAATAGATTGCAGACTAGAGGATTAATGCTAGCTAAGAGGGAACTATTAAGATGATAGCTCCTAAGCTCCAGTCAAGACTCCTGAATACAGCTGTCAAACTTCTCAACAAAAAAGTTTTTTTCCCTTCGTAAGCACAACCTATTAAAAATAATTTACCTATTAGAAACACAATCTATATGAAAAAGGATTCTTCAAGTACTTCCATTAACTGCTAGCAACAACTTGACTCTCCCAGGACAAAAGGAGTAAAATTTTCTATCTCTGACCAAAACTAACAGTAATTCCTATTCATCACTTTGGTCAAATTATGCCCTCCCCTCCTCTTCTCTGAAACAATAACCAAGAAGCACTTCCATGGACAGATCTAAGATTAAGCTTTTTTCAGAGCTTTTTACAGAGTTGTAATGCACTCTGAACTAGCTGTATTTAGAGTTTAATAACTTCACTTTGTATTTTCTTTTACATAAGAATGTAATCACAGAATGTACTTCTGGCAACTTCTCAGCTTCTGTGAAGACAATACTGCTTCTTATGTGGATATTTATTAGGTTTTAGAATTTCACATTTTATGTTGGGTACGTATCTCAGCACTCAATTATTACCACACACCTTTTTCACCTGTCAGCGTTTAAGGTTTTCCTAAAACGTCCCAGCAAAAGCAGACCTTGGAAAGAGTGAGCCATGGCTTATATTATTCCCTTGCAACTCTCTGGAATTTTTATCTCAACAGCGACCAAAAAGCATTTCACTAAGAATCCAGCATAAAGCTTGAAGTATTTTTACAGAGCAATTTATACAAATCTCTCCGTATGTGTAGCTGCATTACCAAGTTACGAGGCACAGAAAGGAGTGAAGTTTTGTCTATTAGAGGCCGCAGAGCCAAGACCCAGATCAATTTTTAGCAATTAATGCTAAAGTAAGGAAGCATTCAAACGTGTAAGCATCAAATCCTGGATTCTCAACTCTGAGAATTGTTCTGGAGCACTCCAAATTCCTTCTTTCTTTCCCCCTCCCCCCGCCGAGGGTTTGAATGGGGAGAAGGCGGCGTGAAAACTGCTCCCCGCCCTCCGCCCTGCAGGCTTGAAGGGGGAACAGCAAAAGGCCTTTTCCCACCGTGTGCTGAGCCGTGCGGCAGCCCGCACTGGGATTGGGCTGGTGGCTGCCTGGGTCTGCGCGCCCAAGAAAAACTGGCGGATGGACACTTTGTCTAGAAAAGGATACACAGAGCAAGGAGAAAAGGTGCGAGGTGCCCGCCTCGAAAGAGCTCCTGCCTTGGCACAGCTCCCGACAGGACAGGTTCCTGCCGTGGCAGAGATCCCGTGTTGGACTGTCCCTGCTTTTGGACGGCTCCTACCTTTTTACGTGCCTCTCGGTTTTGCACTGTCCCTGTCTTTGGACTCCTCTCTCCACTTTTGCACCATTCTGGGCAAACCTGCAAGCTTGGCAAGTCCTGGGGTCCATTTGAGAGAGCTCCCGGCCCCGGCTACTCTCAGACCATAGAGCAGCCAACTTCCTGGATGCTATTCTGAACTGGGGAGATGCGAGCAGTTTGGCTTTCCCCTGCTGCTGCCTTCGCTTCCACGATTCCCTGTCTCGTGGAAGCCATGTCTCGAGACACTCCTGACTGGCAGCTTTTCCACCTGCCTTAGGCTGCTGCTGCCTGGATCCAGACTATTGGATATTGCTTGCAGTGTCAGAAGGCAGCCAAGCCACAGAGGAATCCAGCAAGGGATCATCGCCCAATACCTATCCCACCTCCGTGAACAAAGCCTGCTGCTGAGCCCTTAATTCTCTGCTCAGCCTGAATAATAGCGGGGTGCAGCTGTGTTTGTAGAGTAGCCTTTTCCATTTCCTGATTTCCTAAATCTCTAAATTTGTCCATAACATCCTTTGAAGAATTCCAATTGAATTAGAACCTGTAAATAAACCTAAATTAGTTTTGTATATAGTTTGGGGGCAGGGCTTTCAGGAAAATAATTCTATTTTTATAATTCCTGACTCAACCACATTAATTCCCTGCCTCCATGACAAAAAGCAAATATATGCTAAGAGTTGAAAAAAAGAGGAAAGTATCAAGAGGACAAATATCAAGAAAAGCACCAGAGTAGTGCATTCATCTGGTACAACAAATTCATGCTGACTGCACCATTTACAGTGGACAGGGAACCATTATCAGTCATGAGTGAGGGAGAAAAAGGAAATTAAGTAACGGTCCAGAAGAGAGGTAGGACTAGCATGGCTTAATGAAGCCCACCAAATTTGACATAATTTCTTCAGCCCAATGTCTTATAACTTACCTTTGCTTTTTCACTGGGTTCACTGGTTGTGCCATAAGGAGTGTTATGCAATTCCTTTGAGACAACACACAGAAATTCAGCCTGATCTTCATTGCCATAGTTATAGGAAGAGCCAATACTGACCAGCTGAAAGATGAGGGGGAAAAAAATAAGTTGCATTTCCACATAAAAGAAGTTTCATAAATACTCATCATTAGTGCAAACAGTTCTCACTCTTCAGGCTGTTGGCTGTACCTGAAGTATGATTCTCCACTTCAGTGCAGATGTTTTGATGTTAACAAATACACTGACACTCTGATAAGATAAACATAAATTTATTTTTAAACACTTACAGAATTAACCACTTACAGTTATGATTATACTGTGAAAGAAGAGGCTACAGAAGCAGGCCAGTGGAGAAGCAGCCTGTTGCCTATTTCTCTTATTTACTCGAAACCTTCCCATCCTCCACAGTTAATTTTTAAAAGCTTGCAGGTGGTATCTTAATGTAGCATGATTTACATGTAAATGGCTGCATGCAGGAAGCACTTTAGCCTTAAGAGATACCCACCACTTGACTTACAGAATTAAGGTACTTCTATTAAAACATATGTTGAGTGGACAAAGACAAATTTTGCATTTGATTGGAGAACAGCAAGACACAGCATGGTGGGACACAAAGATTAACATCTGAAGTTCATGTGGACTGCTACAAGGAAGTTAATTAAGGAAGCACTACAAGCAGAAGCCATGTATAATGAATAGTGGTGCATTTACAAGCTTCTGCAGGTCTCCGCAGCAAGTGAGAAATGAAGATACTGCCAAAGAAGGATACGCTCAACATTACCACTACCTTGTATGCAGAACATTTATCAAATGGCAGAAACTTCATGTAACTTGTCTTACCTTACACACAGCACACTTACCTAATGCTAGGAGCTTTACATAGCCTGTCTTTCCAAGCCAGAATCAGTTCAGATGTAGTTGGTTCATTTATTTTAATAGTTTATTTCAAAAGCATGACAAGATAATGCATGGTCCTATTACTACTGACACAAAGTCCCAAAAGTCAGCCTGTTGCAGACATGCTGTATTGAAATGTCAGTAGCAAAACTATATTAAATCTACCTACCTAATTACCATACATGTGACAATACTCTCCTATTCCTCCATCTCTATCATTAAAGTGCCCTTGACTTGTTTTCTTGGGCAATAGCACTAGAAACACCATCTGAAAACAAACTGCGTACTGCAATCAGCCTAGAACAGCACCAAAGAGAGTAAAAGCCTTGTTAAGGAAGACACAATGCAGCCAAAAATTATTCTTGGGCCAAAATCTGTACTTGAAGGATAAGATTATTCCCCTAACAAAAGCGGTATGTAGATCAAGGTTAAAAGCAGCTTCCACATAGCACTGTCAGAAGACCATAAAGCCTCGCTGTATTTTTAAGGAGGGAGAGGAGGGATGCTCAGATGTTCCAGCACTATGGTAAGACAGACAAGTAGGCACAGACAAAGCCAAGGTCTGCAAAGAGGAGCAGACCATGTGTCTGCACAATGATGCCAACATGATGCCAGGCCTAGGTCATGTCAGAGTTTTTAGATCCTGACTGTATTAGAGCATCCAAGGGGCAGCCTCCTGCTGGCAATCAAAATCCAGCACTCTCACACTATCCACTTTAACTACACCATCTAGGTTTGATAACCAGAAACCTTTCCCTCATTCCTCCACTCCCTAACACCAGTTAGGTGTTTTGCAAAATGTAAACCAAGTAATGAGCAGTCTGATCAAAAGTGACCGTGACAAAGATCTTTCTTCCATCAGAACCATGTAATGAAGTTACAAGGCCCCATGGGTTTGCAAAAGTACAGACAGGACCTGACTGCAATGCAAAAGCACCATTCGTCCTGAGCGGTTAAGGCAGCTCACCTTTCACAGGCTGCACCACAGCCTGTTTGTATGATGTGCGGTCACTTCCAGCACTTCAAGAGGGCCTACAGGAAATATAAGGAGCAACTCTTCATCAGGGAGTGCAGTGATACGATGAGGGGTAATGGTTTCAAACTGAGAGGAGATTCATATTGGGTACCAGGAAGAAATTACTGTCAGGTTGGTGAGGAACAAGAAGAGGTTGCTCACAGAAGGTGTGAATTTCCACCCCCTGGAAGCACTGATGGCCAGAAAAGATGAGGCCTTCAGCAAGCTGGGCTAGTGGGAGGTGTCCCTGCGCATGGCAGTGGGTTGGAACTGGATGATCTTTAAGGTCCCTTCCAATCCAAACCATTCTGTGACTCTATGAAAATCCATAAAGTAACTAGTTACTTAGCTGTACAAAGTGGATTGAGTCCACTGAAAAACTGGATTTACTTCACACATAGAGATGATTTATTGATTCTCTTCCCTATCAGCAAAAAAATACTATATACAGATTTTCAGGGGAACAAAAATCTAATTAAGCTGGCTATACAACTGCTGAAGTGCTGTAAAGTTTATCTTCAAGAGTGAGACAGGCTGTCTCCAGGACAAGTGGCCTCCTGAACTGGCAGATGGAACCTGGGACCAGTATAGTCCCCCTGGAATCCAGGAGGAAGCAGTAAGGGACCTGCTGAGCCACTTGGATCCTCACAAGTCCATAGGACCAGATAGGATCCACTCAGGGTGCTGAGAGAGCTGGCAGGTGAGCTGGCCAAGCTGCTCTCCATCATTTATCAACAGTCCTGGCTCACTGGAGAGGTCCCTAATGACTGGAAGCTGCCAATGTGATGCCCATCCACAAGCAGGGCCAGAAGGAGGAACCAGGAAATTCCAGACCTGTCAGCCTGACCTCAGCGCCAGACAAGGCTATGGAACAGGTCATCCTGAGTGCCATCACACAGCATCTACAGGACAGCCATGGGATCCTGGCCTGGATCAGGAACAGTGTGGCCAGCAGGACCAGGGAGGTCATTCTGTTCCTGTGCTCAGCACTGGTCAGGCCACACCTTGAGTGCTGTGTCCAGTTCTGGGCCCCTCAATTCAAGAGAGATGTTGAGGTGCTGGAAGGTGTCCAAAGAAGGGCAGCAAGGCTGGTGAGGGGCCTGGAGCACAGCCCTGTGAGGGGAGGCTGAGGGAGCTGGGGGTGTGCAGCCTGCAGAAGAGGAGGCTCAGGGCAGACCTCATTGCTGTCTACAGCTATCTGAAGGGAGGTTGTAGCTAGGTGGGGTTGGTCTCTCCTGCCAGGCAACCAGCAACAGAACATGGGGACACAGCCTCAAGCTGTGCCAGGGCAGGTCTAGGCTGGATGTTAGGAGGAAGTTCTTGACAGAACTCAAGTGTATCGCTTGGTTTAGAAAATAGTCAACTTTTCTTCTTGCCACATGGCAAGAACCTGATAGCAGATAAGCTGTGATAACAACTACCTGAAGGAAAAATACTTCTTCACTGCTTGATGCTCCAAAGAAGATAATGGCACTAAGCAGATGTGGTACATGATCCAAACATCAGCCAAACCATCAATCCAAAACGATCAAGAAGGCTGATGGGTTCTCAGTTGATAGCTACTTACACATCCTACTAATGGTTCATAATCCTAATAAACACATAATTGCACATAATTCTTTTCAGGTGGCACGGCAGACTTCATAGCTAGTTGGATAGGACTATTACAGAATCACACGGACACACCCAGGCTGGCAAAGCCTCTTGGGATCACCAAGTCCAACCTAGAACCCTACTCTACAAGGTTCACCTTAAACCATAGCCCCAAGCACCACATCCAAACCACCCTTAAGCACATCCAGGTTGGTGACTCCACCACCACCCTGGGCAGCTCATTCCAGTCCCTGACCACTCCCTCCATGAAAAACTTTTTCCTAATGTCCAATCTAAACCTACCCAGCCTCAGCTCGAGGCCATTCCCCCTTGTTCTGTCTCCAATCACCTGTGAGAAGAAACCAGCAGCAGCCTCTCCACAATGTCCCTTCAGGTAGCTGCAGACAGCAATGAGGTCTCCCCCCAGCCTCCTCTTACTCACACTAACCATCCCCAGCTCCCTTAGCTGCTCCTCACCAGATTTATTCTCCAGGCCCTTCATCAGCTTCGTTGCCCTTCTCTGGACCCATTCCAGCACCTCCACATCTCTCCTGTATTGTGGTGCCCAAAACTGAACACAATACTCAAGGTGTGGCCACACCAGAGCTGAGTCCAAGAGGACAATAACCTCCCTGCTTCTGCTGGCCATAGCATTTTTAATCTAAGACAGGATGCCATTGGCCGCCTTGGCTGCCTGGGCACACTGCTGGCTCATATTCAGCTCCTGTCTATTACAACCCCCAGATCCCATTCTGCCAGTAGCTCTCCAGCCACACTGCCCCAAGCCTGTAGTGTTGCTTGGGGTTGTGCCCCAAGTGCAAGACCTGGCATTTGGCCTTGCTGAAACTCATCCCATTAATGCTGGCCCACTGATCTTGTCTATCCAAGTCCCTCTGAAGAGTCTCTCTACCCTCATCCAAATCAACACTGCCACCTAACTTGGTGTCATCTGCAAACT
>WBNM01030178.1:0-18536 GCA_013399055.1 Ramphastos sulfuratus
CCTGGTGCAACTTCAGGCCGTTTTCTCTTGTCTCAGTTTTGTACCTCGAGAGAAGGGACTGGCTCTCACCTCCTTTCAGTCTCCTTTCAGGGAGTTGTAGAAAGCAAAAAGGCCTCCCCTCAGCCTCTTTTTCCCCAGGCTGAACAACTCCAGTTCCCTCAGCTGCTCCTCACCAGGCCTGTTCTCCAGACCCTTCACCAGTTTCATTGCTCTTCTCTGGACATGCTCCAGCACCTCAGTGCCCTTGTAGTGAGGGACCCAAACCAGAATGCAGTATTAAAAGTGGGCCCTCACCAATGCCAACTACAGTGGGCAATCCCTGCCCCAATCCTTGCTATTTGGGAAAAGAAATCTTCCTAAGCATAGTTCCTCAGAACAGATGGGAAGCAGCATTTGAATCTGTATTCCATAACAATTCCAACAGCAGGGAAAGTCCTAAATAGCTTCTTTCATCACAAGCCATACTGGGGATAAGGATGTGACTTGTTGTTCACAAGTCTGCTTCTGTTACGAGAACCTTTACACATTCAAGGGCTACCTCTAAGAAACAAGTTTGCTTCCTCAGTTTCTGTGTGAAGATAATCAGTAGAAATAGGACATGTTGCTGAACTTGAGTGTGAAAGAGATAGATCTGCTCCTCACAAGCTCATACTTCACCAGGAGGAGACCCACGAAGAACAACAGTTCTCTTTAATGTGATGAGTACTTGCTAAAGGAGAGAGTTCAGACATCCCCAGGAACTTTATTACATTCACCTTCTACTACAGCATTTTGCACTGATCAGACTGATCACTCATCTACTCTGTTCTGCTGAGACCTCACCAGCAGTGCTGGGTCCAGCTCTGGAGTCCTCATTACAGGACAGACAGGGACCTGTTAGAGTGCGTCCAAAGGAGGTCACAAAAATTATCTAGGGGCTGGAACTCCTCTGCTGTGAGGACAGGCTGAGATATTTGGGGTTGTTTGGCCTGGAGAACAGAAGGCTCCTGGAAGACCTTCATGTGGCCTTTCAGTACTTAAAGGGGCCTAGAAGACAGATGGGGACAGACTTCTGAGCAGGGCCTGTTGTGACAGGACACACAGGGTGATGGGTTTAAACTAAAAGATGGAGATTTAGACTGAATGGAAGGAATTTTTTTTCTGTGATCGTCATGAAACACTGGCCCAGGTTTCCCAGAGAGGTGGCAGATACCCCATGCCTGGAAACCTTCAAAGTCAGGTTAGATGGGGCTCTGAGTGACTTGATCTGGTTGGAGATACTCCTGCTGACTGCAGCTGGACTCAATGACCTTTAAAGGTTTCTTTAATAGCGATGTTCCAGAGGCAAGAAGACATCTCAAACAGTACCAGAAGCCCATTTTAAAGCAATTAGCTCTCCAGTAGCTCTCTGTTGGTTACAAAGGCACTCTCACCACCACACATGTGTACAGACACCTAACCTGAACTGAGACCTTCTCCTGTAGCTCTGCTCAGAGCCTGCCGCGCTGTAACATTCAGACTGGAGGCTGTTTGTATCTAGCACCCCAGCGCCCTCATCTCAATTCCTTCCCCCAGCTGTGATGAAACAGTCACTGTACCATAGAATCAAATCACAGAATGTACACAGAGTTAGAAGAGATCCACAGGGATCATCAAATCCAACTCCTGACTGCACATGTGGCAACTTAGAAGTTAAACCATATAGCAAAGAGTGTAGTCCAGATTCTTGAATGCCAACATGCTTGAGGTGATGAGCAGTCCTCTGCAGCACTTACTCTCAAGAATGTTTTCCTAATGTTCTGTGCTGGTTTGAGGCTAACTGGAACACTATAATGAGAGAAATTAGATCATTGGTTGTGAAAGGAAAATAATGATGAGGTCTGTATCATTCATTGGTTTGCTGAAAGGGATAAAAAGCCAAAAAGTAAACAATTTGTCTCACTTTGTTCTGGGACACTGCTTCCTTTTGCTTCTCCTTCACTCTGCTCTAATATCTCTCCACTAACAAATAGCAACCTAAGCTTTGCTGGTTGTTTTGGTTTGTGTGGGAAAGTAGAGGGAGAAGGAGGGAGTAGCTTTGAGCCCTTCTGGGCAGATTGTTTTGTTTGGATTTCTGTATTATTTCTCATTTGCATATAATTGTAAGAACTTGTAAATATATTGTGTATACATGCTTGTCAATTTTGCTTTGCTGTAAGTATAGCTTCATCTTACTTCCAAGCTGTCTGAGCTTGGAAACTTCAATAGCATGTGTGTGGGAAGTTCTTAACCCACCACATGTTCACAGATCCACAGATTGCACTGGGTTGGAAGGGACCCTCAAAGATCATCTTGTCCAACCCCTCTGCAGTGAGCAGGGACATCTCCAACTAGATGAGGCTGCCCAGGGCCACATCAAGTCTAATCGAATGTCTCCAGGAACGGGCCCTCAACCACACCCCTGGACAACCTGTTCCAGTATTTTGCCACTCTCATTGTAAAGAACTTCCTCCTAATGTCCAACCTAAAACCGGTTTCAAACCATTGTCCTTCATTCTACTACATGCCCTTCTAAACAGTCATTCCCCAGCCTTCCTGTAGGTCTCCTTCAGGTATTGAAATGTAGCTCTAAGGTCCTCCCAGAGCCTTCTACTCTCCAGGCTAAACAGCCTGATGCAGCTTTAAGCCATTCCAATGCATTCTATCATTAGACACCAGAGAGAGGAGATCAGGACCCCCCTCACTGCTTCACCTGATGTGGAGGTCATGAACAGCAAGGAGGTCACTCCTCATCTCTTCTAAGCTGAACAAACCTTGTATCCTCGGTTACTCCTCCTGAGTCATGCCTTCTACTCCATTCACCATCTTAGTTGCTCTCCTTTGGACACATTCTAGCATTTTGAAATCCTTCCTGTATTGTGGAGCTCAGAACTGGACACAAAGACCAACACCAATGTGGAATATGGTAGGACAATCACTTTTACTGGTTAGCTGGGCTGTATCTATGCATCCCAGGTTATGATTGCCATTTTGGCTGCAAGGACATATTGTTGACTAATCTTGAGCTTATCATCAACCAAAAGCCCCAGATCTCTCTCTACAGGGTACAGTCCAGCCTCTTGCTACCCAATCTACACATAGATCTAGGGTCACACCCTCCTAGGTGCAGAATTACAGCCACAGAATCATAGAATCATAGAATCATTTTGGTTGGAAAAGACCTTTGAGATCATCAAGTCCAATCATTAGCTCAGTACTTCCAAGTCCTGTGTGTGCCATATGATGTCATTCAAAGTGGTCTGCTCCATAACCTTCCCTGGCACTGAGGTCAGACTGACAGGTCTGTGGTTCCCCAGTTCTGGCATCACATTTCACAGAATCACAGAGACACAGAATATCAGGGGCTGGAAGGGACCTCAAAAGCTCATCCAGTCCAACCCTCCTGCCAGAGCAGGATCACCTCTACCAGATCACACAGGAATGCACCCACGTGGGTTATGAATATCCCCAGAGAGGGACACTCCACAACCCCCCTGGGCAGCCTGCTCCAGTGTTCTGTCACCCTCCCCGGGCAAAAAATCCTCATCATGTTTACATGGAATTTCCTATGCCTCAGCTTCCACCCATTGCCCCTTGTCCTGTCATTGAGCATCACCAAGCAGAGCCTGGCTTCATCCTCCTGGCACTCACCCATTAATATTTGCTAACATCCATTTGACTGGGCCCAGTTAGCCAGGACTAGGGACAATGGCTTCCAACTGGAAGAACCCAGGTTTAGATTAGATATTAGGAAGAAATTCTTCCCTGTGAGGGTAGTGATGCACTGGAACAGGTTGCCCAGAGAAGTTGTGGAGGCCAAGCCTGGAAGAGGCCTTGAGCACCAGGTCTAGTGGAAGGTGCCCCTTCCTGATGGCAGAGGGGCGGAACTAGATGATCTCTAAGCGCCCTTCCCACCCAAACCATTCTATGATTCTATGAATTGATGGCAAGTGGCCTGGGGAGCACTTCCAGCAGCTTCCTCAGTACCCTTGGGTGGATCCTGTCCAGCCCCATGTTACAATGACTTTAGTTACAAGTAGTTACTAAAACACATCACTACTGAGAGAACAACAAACCAAGTTCCTTGCTGCTGAGCAAATCTACCCTATGAGCGACTTCCCATCTTCTCTTTCCACCCAAAACCACAGTTCCACAGGGCCTTTACATTTTCTCCTAGTCTCAGCCCTTACAGAACTTCCAAATCTCTTTGAGAACCCATCTTAGCCTCTCCAGCTGCTGAACTGCCAAGTTTTCCCCTCACTGATGCAGCCAAACCCAGGTGAGAACAGACAGAAGATGGTGAATACCTGGTTCACTGGGTACAGGGCTCAGGCTGTCGTTCTTTGCTGTGTGGAGATGGATCCTCAGATGGTGTCCTCCAAGTGTCACTAATTCTGCAGCTGATCAGTGTGCCCATGGCATCACCTGATGGTTTGATTTCTGCACAATTGTGCCTCGCTGTTACCTCAGCACCTGGGGACCATGATTTGCAGGGAGGATTCTGTTCCAGGCCAGCCCGAATTGTGTTACAGTTCCAAGGCATCTTTGGCAACTGCTAATAGTGGCTGCCTATTTTTAGCTCAGTTTTCTGCTCTTCTCTCAGCCCAGATCTGTCCTATTTAAACTCTAGTTTCAAAAAGCAGAGATTTTAGCCCAGCAATAGTTGTCACTCAATTTTAGGATGTATATGTTTACTGCTTTTAAAAACAGTTTTCAACTAGATTGCTTCCACTTTGGTTTCACAACTGCAATGTAATTATTTTGGGCCTTAATCTCTCTTTATTCTCCATTGGTCTGACAGTATCTCTCAGAAAAGGGAATGAATTCCCATCTAAATCCTTTGTTCCCAGGGGAATTGTTTTCATATATCCAGTAGTACCTATTTCTGCCATCTGAATATGAGATATCAAATCTTTTCAAGGGTCCTGCCCCTCAGCTTTTGCTCTCTGTTTGCATACTTCCAGATTTGCAGGTCAAATTCAGTGACCCCCCTCAATGTCTATAGAAGTGACCAGGGCCTTGCTGAGAGAAGAGTAGCAGAGGGAATAGAATTTGACACCTTCAGTACCAGTAAGCAGGAACTCCACAACTTTCTCAGTATCTCCCATGAGCACACACAGCCTTATTGTCCTACATGGAACTGAAATCTATGACCACTGCCTGGAAACTCCACCACTACCCTGGGAAGTCTATTCCAGGGCTTGACAACCCTTTGGGGAAGAAATTGTTCCTGATGTCCAACCTAAACTTCTCCTCACAAAACTTGAGGCCATTTCCTCTCACCCTGTCACTTGTTATTTGGGGGAAGAGACTGGCCCCCACCTCACTACAGTCTTCTTTCAGGGAGCTGTAGAGAGTGAAAAGGTCTTTCCTCAACCTTATTTCCTCTGCAGCCTAACCAACCCCAGGTCCCTCAGCTGCTCCTCACGAGATCTGTGCTCTAGACCCTTCGCCACCTTCATTGCCCTTCTTTGGACCTGCTCCAGCACTTCAATATTCCTTTTAGTGAGAGGCCCAAAATTGAACTCAGCACTCCAGATGTGGCCTCACCAGTGCTGAGTACAGGGTGGGAGAATCACTGCCATAGTGCTGCTGACCACACTATTCTTGATACAGGCCAGGATGCTGTTAGCCTTCTTGGCCACCTGGGCACACTGCTGGATCACATTCAGCTGGCTAATAACACCCTCAGGTCCTTTTCCACGGGACAGCTTTCCAGCCACTCTGCCCCAAGCTTGGAGCACTGCAGGGGGTTGTTGTGATCCAACTGCAGGACCCAGCACTTAGCCTTGTTGAACCTTATGCCAGTGTCCTCAGCCCATTGATCCACTCTGTAGAGCCTTCCTACCCTCAAGCAGATCAAAACTCCTTCCCAACTTGTTGTCTGAAACTGCTGAGTTTTCCAATAAGTGGGAACAAGCAAAGCAGGAGCTTGAAACCACACAACTGTCCCTGCTTTTTCATATTTCAGGTATTAGACTGTAGTGGTGCAGAGACTTTGCAGATGATGCAGCTTCACATTTGCAGGGTTTGGAGGTTGGTTTCCTACTTGGTGCAGAAAAATTTCAACTATGTAGCAGGGCTCAGAAATTTTATCATGAAATAGGTTCTGTCCTGATGGAGCACTGGTAGTAAAAGAAAGCTGGGATGTTTATTTATGCAAAAGGCATGTCACAGATGGTTGCAACTTCCTCCCAGCTATCTGCTTGACTTAGTTTTTCCAAAATTAGCACTAGTCACAGCTCAGTCTGGTGAGAATTGCCTCAAGCATGCTGCGACAATTGCTGTCTAATGGCCTGGAGAGAAAAGAGCCCAAGTGCTGGGAACTCCACACCAAGTGCCACTCACAACTCTAATAGCCAGCTTCAGAGGGATTAAAACAGCTGAAAAACCTGCCTGGGCTACTGAGGAAAACCATGTAAGATGTTTGGTACAGCTCCAAGGCTAATGAAGGAAAATATCACTCTTTTTCTGTTCTTCTTTAGTTACACTCTATTGCCTTAGAGATCAGGGAACAAAGCACACACAGGCTATTCATGGATTTATGCTGGAGCATAATGATCTCTCCTATTTTGCTAGTTCTTCCTTCTTTAATAATTCCTGGCATTTCATTTGATAGAGACACAGGAAACTACTGAAGAGAGCCCAGCAAAGGGCTGTGAAGATACTGAGGGGAGTGGAGCATCTCTGTGAGGAGGAAAGGCTGAGAGGCCTGGGGTTGTATAGCCTGGAAAAGAGAAGACTGAAAAGGAATCTTCTCAATGCTGATCAATATTTAAAGGGTGGGGGACAGGAGGATGGGGCCTGCTCTTTTCAGTGCTGTGAAATGACAGGACAAAGAGCAACAGACACAAACTGGAACCCAGGAGGTTCCATCTGAACATAAGGAAGAATTTCTTTCCTGTGAACATGATGGAGCTCTGGAGCAGGCTGCTGCAGAGAGGTTGTGGAGCCTCCTTCTCTGGGGAGATTCCATACCCACCTCAACATTGTGGTTCTAGGCAACCTGCTCTGAGTGATCCTGTTTCAGCAGAGATATTGGATTAGATGATCTCCAGAGGTCCCAGTGCTAAGTAGGTAGGCTGCACAATGTGTTTTCCCCATGGTAGGTAATTTCTGTAGTGAGGTGCCCCAAACTAAACCCAGTGTACTTACATGGAAGCAAATCTAATTAGAGCTCAAGACCTTTTAAAGTGGCTAAGTGATGGATGGTGTTGGGATAGGTTGTGCTGACTGAAAAACAGCAGCAGCGTTCCTGGTAGAAAATCTTTATTACTCTCTTCAGCTGACATTTTTTGCCTCACTCTCACAGTGGGAGACACTGCATTTGCTGCTGGTGAAACTGTATGTAAGGAATGCAGATGCAAAGTGCTGTCTTTTTTTTCAGCCAAGCTTGTGTCATTCTGTTTAAATTCCAAAATAAGGTCACAGCAGATTTTCTGCATCCAAATGAGAGCTGTTTTGTTGTGAGGTTTTTTTTTTTGTTGTTGTTGATGATTTTTTTTGTCCTTGTTTTTTTGTTTGGGCTTTGTTTGTTTGTTTTGCTGCTGCAATTGGCAGAAGCATGAGGAACTGTAAATTCCACACAAAACTAAATCCAAAAAGGACAGTGCTGATTTTCCATAGCACCTGTCAGGCAAGGAATCACATCCACTGACTTCAGCAGCTGAAAAGCTTCAACACCAAATGCTTCAGCTCTTGACTGGAGTAAAAACAGCAGTAAACCAGGTTGGAGAGTTTTTGACATGCTCATCTAGAAAGAATTAAAATACCATAGAAAGAAGAGCTGTTTGGAAAATAGTTAGAGACATGCTGGGGAAGAAAGATTTAGGCAGTATAGAAAGCACCCATTTTTATCACACAATCATTATAACCCAACAAGACATTGTCTTAAAGTGGTCAGAAGGTGGTGAATGCCCACTGCATGAGGTGCTTCTCCTTGATGACAAGCAACAGGACCACAGAAAATGGATAAAGGCAGTGCAAGGGGAAGTTTAGGCTGGATATTAGGAAATATTTCTTCACTGAAAGGGTTCTCAAGCACTGGAATGGTCTGCCCAGGGCAGTGGTGGAGTCACCATCCCTGGGAGTGTTTAACCAGGACATGGTTTAGCATCGACTTTCCAGTGCCAGGTCTTGGATTGGACTGAGTGATCTTGGAGGTCTCTTACAGCTGGGTTTATTCTGTGTGTGATTCTGTGATTCTGCTTAAGGTGAAATAAGTGTCCCTGGGGTTAAAACATAGGGAACAACTCATAGCAGATGAAGGGTCACCAGAGCTTTCCTTTCTGGCCTATTCATCCCTGGACATAGACACTGAAAACTGTATTTTGGTGTTCCCTCTAATGAAGTTGGGTTTTAACATGGAATAATTACACTCAGTAATTACATTTCCTTTGCTTCTGCTGGCTCAGATGCCAGCCAAAACCTCTCAGTGTATAAGGGCAGAAAAGAGACTCAAAGGGTCATGTTTTCTCAAGATTGCCCTCTCTGAAGTGACCTAATCTGGTTTTATTTCTCTCTTTATATTTCTCCCTCCTGCAAAATGATGACACTAATAAGCCTCCAGATTGTAGTTTTAAAGGCATGATGTATTTTGATGACAACATTTTTATAGGAAGCACCTGTCTTTATTCCCAGTTGGTCAAGATAATGCATGTTTCAAATGTCTTCAGTACTGCTTCAGTTGACACACTTCATTCTGACCAGTTTTCTATTGGAGACCTTCCCTAAAAATACAGGAATAAGACAGGGGAAAAACATCCTAAATAAAATATTTCTATCATCACTAACTAAGACATTTGTTATCTCCTTTTCTCTCATTTAATTTTCTGAGAGTATAATGCAGTTACCAGAAAAGTAAAAAGAGTAAAACCCTCAAAGTTTCCAACAGAGTTTGATAGAATTGAACATAACCAGAAAAGAGTAAAACAAACTCAGAAAAATACTCTTTTCTGCATAAGAAAAACACACTTTTGGCTTTATTCTCCTGCTATCTGAAAAACTGTAAAGGCTTTTTATTATTCATTCAGAAGTGTATCTGAGTTGGGAACAAACATCAAATTTTAAAAGCAGTTAATTTCCTCAGAAGCTGATTGAGAACTCATTGTGTTCCCCAGGGATCAGGACTGGGTCCAGTCTTGTTCAACATTTTCATCGGTGACCTGGTTGAAAGGACAGAGTGGGTTCTCAGCAGGTTTGATGGTGGTACAGCACTGTGAGGAGTGGCTGACTCCCAGCAGGCTGTGCTGCTGTTCAGTGAGACCTGGACAGGCTGCAGAGTTGGGTGGAGGAGAACCTCATGAAGTTCAACAAGGGCAAGTGTAAGGTTCTGAACCTGGGGAGGAATAACTCCCTGCACTGGTACAGGTGAGGGGTTGACTTGCTAGGAAGCTCCTCTGTGGAGAAGGACCTGAGAGTGTTGGTGGACAACAAGTTCACCATGACCACCAATGTGCTCTTATGGCCAGAAAGGCCAATAGTCTCCTTGGGTGCATGAAGAAGAGTGTGGCCAGCTGGTCAAGGGAGGTTCTTCTCCCCCTTTCATCCTGTGAGTTAATAACTCAAGGGGAAGCAATTATTATAGCTCCTCACCTTGCTTTAGGACGACACATCAGCTCCTGCCTTGCACATTAATCTTAATTGTCCAGGCAGAAGGAATAATTAGTTCTCACCCTCCTTGCATTCTGGCAGCCTGAACTGTAATCTGCAGCCCAAGGGTAAAGATCTCATCTGAGTCACCTCTATGCACAGTGAAAACCTGAAGGAGCTTTGCTTTTAAATCTTGGTGAATTGAGCTAAGACCTAACAGAACAGCAAGTGGTTCTTCAACCACTTCTGCTGATTCCTCAGACTGACAACTACATCAAACTCATGTTCCACATTTCAAACCCCTTGAGGAGAAAAGCAGTGAAAGGCCTGGAGTAGGGAGGATTAGGATCCCATTTTTACCCAAAGGTAAGGATAACACCTCCCTTCTTCCTCCTCTGCCAGGTTTAGCATTCCAAATCCTGTCTCCTGTTGTGATGATGATGGTTATTGAGGCTGCGGGACCATACACATTGTGCTGCCACAGCAGGTTACAGCTGCATCTGCAATTCACTCAGGGATCAGCTCTGTCCTTGCCTCAAACTGTGGTTCTCTCTTTCTGAGTTACAGGGCATAAACAGGTCTGGCCACTTCTGCTCCAGGGAAATAGGATACTTCTGTTTGTGCCTGTGTGTGCTCTCACTCTGTGGGAAGAATAAAACATCTATGGAGTGATGAGTTCTTAAAAGCATTAAAAAAACACACTAGTGAGCTTCTGAAAGAAAATTAACAGCAGATTTAATTAATAGTTGTTATGATCAACAGTGTCAAGGAGGGTGTTCAAAATGTCACTGACAGCCTAAGTGGTGGCTAAAACCAACAGACTAATGTTCTACATTAGCTGCTCTTCAGTAACTCTGATTTACAAAGTGGAATCATGGAATCTTAGATGATTGGGTTGGAAGGGACCATTAAAGGTCATCCAGTCAAACCTTCCTGCAGTCAGCATGGACATCTGCAACTAGAGCAGGTTGCTCAGAGCCCCAAACAACCTGACCTGGAATACTGCCAAGGATGAGGCTTTACGTCTTCTCTGGGTAACCTGGGCCACTGCCTCACCACCCTCAGTGTAAAACACCTACATATCATGCTTTCTGCCAGCTGATGGTCAGCCATGGGACTGGATTTAGCTGTCTAACAGGATGCCTCTCCCTCCCTTCCTCTTCACTGGGCTCCTGTTTACCAGAGCTGGTTAGAGAGGCCAGGAGTGTGACCAGCAGGAGGTTCTTCTTCCCCTCTGCTCCGTCCTAGTGAAGCCTGATCTGGAGTACTGTCCAGTTCTGGGCTCCCCATTTCCAGAAGGACAGGGTACTACTTGAGAGGATACAGCAAAGGGCTACAAAAGTGATTAAGGGTCTAGAACATCCCTGATGAAGAAAGGCTGAGGGGCTTGGGGCTGTTTAGCCTGGAGAAGAGAAGACTGGGGAGGGAATCATATCAATGCTTATAAATACTTAAGGGGCGGGTGTCAGAGGGATGGGACCAGTCCTTTTTTCAGTGGTGCCCAGTGACAACACAAGGGGTAACAGGCACAGACTTGTACATAGGAAGTTCCTTCTAAACATGAGGAAAAACTTCTTTCCTGTGTGGGTGGCAGAGCCCTGGAGATGGCTGCTGGAAAGGTTGTGGAGTCTCCTTCTTTGGAGAGATTCCAAATCTGCTTGCACATGTTCCCATGCATCATGATCTGGGTGACCCTGGTTTAGCAGGAACATCAGACGATGATCTGCAGAAGTCCTTTCCAACCTTTTTCATTCTGTGATTCTGAGGGGCCTTTCCCCCCAGAACCTATGGAAAACACTTGCTGGTTATAAACAGAATTGTTTTCCTTCCGAGGAAGCCAATCTCTGCTGCCAGCTCAAGGCCAGATGGTGTGTTTGGATTGATTTAGACATGACCCACTTCACAGGGGGAAGTGGTGCCCATCTAAGATGAAACCCGTGCCCTGTGGGTTTGCGTGTGAGGGACCAAACTTCAGGCTGATGAGGCTGAATGCAAAGCACTGCTNCAGAGCCCCAAACAACCTGACCTGGAATACTGCCAAGGATGAGGCTTTACGTCTTCTCTGGGTAACCTGGGCCACTGCCTCACCACCCTCAGTGTAAAACACCTACATATCATGCTTTCTGCCAGCTGATGGTCAGCCATGGGACTGGATTTAGCTGTCTAACAGGATGCCTCTCCCTCCCTTCCTCTTCACTGGGCTCCTGTTTACCAGAGCTGGTTAGAGAGGCCAGGAGTGTGACCAGCAGGAGGTTCTTCTTCCCCTCTGCTCCGTCCTAGTGAAGCCTGATCTGGAGTACTGTCCAGTTCTGGGCTCCCCATTTCCAGAAGGACAGGGTACTACTTGAGAGGATACAGCAAAGGGCTACAAAAGTGATTAAGGGTCTAGAACATCCCTGATGAAGAAAGGCTGAGGGGCTTGGGGCTGTTTAGCCTGGAGAAGAGAAGACTGGGGAGGGAATCATATCAATGCTTATAAATACTTAAGGGGCGGGTGTCAGAGGGATGGGACCAGTCCTTTTTTCAGTGGTGCCCAGTGACAACACAAGGGGTAACAGGCACAGACTTGTACATAGGAAGTTCCTTCTAAACATGAGGAAAAACTTCTTTCCTGTGTGGGTGGCAGAGCCCTGGAGATGGCTGCTGGAAAGGTTGTGGAGTCTCCTTCTTTGGAGAGATTCCAAATCTGCTTGCACATGTTCCCATGCATCATGATCTGGGTGACCCTGGTTTAGCAGGAACATCAGACGATGATCTGCAGAAGTCCTTTCCAACCTTTTTCATTCTGTGATTCTGAGGGGCCTTTCCCCCCAGAACCTATGGAAAACACTTGCTGGTTATAAACAGAATTGTTTTCCTTCCGAGGAAGCCAATCTCTGCTGCCAGCTCAAGGCCAGATGGTGTGTTTGGATTGATTTAGACATGACCCACTTCACAGGGGGAAGTGGTGCCCATCTAAGATGAAACCCGTGCCCTGTGGGTTTGCGTGTGAGGGACCAAACTTCAGGCTGATGAGGCTGAATGCAAAGCACTGCTGAGCCCAGTGCTGTACTGCAGGTGATTCATCTCATTAGCAGCTCAGCTGGATACTTTGGGAATTTGGTGGCCTCAAACTCGCAGGTTTTCTTCCATCTTAAGAACTAATAGCTCCTGCAAATGAATAAGCTCTAGAAGTATCATTCAGGACTGGCTCAGGGAAGAGAGGAGCACAGAGCAGAGTGGAGGAAAGGAGCCTCTGTTTCTCTTCACCCACACTTCTGGCTTCACCCTTTCAGAGTGATATTTTCCATTCTGTTTTGCTCTCCAGCATTACAAAACCATCTGCTGTGGGTCTCTAAAAGGAGACTGCTGTTAATTGGCCTAAAAAACACACCATAGGGAACGGCCTTAGAACTTCCTGGGGTGGCTTGTTAGCTGGCCAAAGGAGCGATGAACGAGCCAGTGTTCTCCTCCAAAGAAAATGAGGATGGTGTGTAGTGCTTCCTGCACATGACAAAACAAAAGCAGGAATCCATCCCACACCTCATATGTAGCTGTGTGGAAAGATGTCTCTGCAGACTTCAGCAGGACAAGAGGCCTGTATTTAACTATTCACAGAATGAAACACAGATGATGACCCATAATACCCACAAGGGCATGTCTCAAGCAATACAGTTCCCCAGAGTCTCCTCACTACAGGTGTTCACTAAGGTAGTGGGGTCTTAGAATCAGAGAACGTTTTGGGTTGGAAGGGACCTTTAAAGGTTGTTTAGTCCAACTCCCCTGCAGTCAGTGGAGACATATGCAACTAGAGCAGGTTGCTCAGAGCTGGAATGGTTCCAGGGGTGAAGCATCTCCCACCTCTCTGGGCAACCTGGACCAGCATCTCACCATCCTCAGTGTGAACAATGTCTTCCTTCTACACAGCTTGAATCTCTCTCTTTTCGTCTGAAACCCCTTGGCCCGTCACAACAGGCCCTACTAAAAGATTGTCCCTGTGTTCCTGCTAGGTCCTTTTAAACATTGAAAGGCCACAAGAAGGTCTCCCTGGAGCCTTTTCTTCTCAGGCTGAACAACCCCAACTCTCTCAGCCTGTCCTCACAGCAGAGGAGGTCTAGTCCTCAGATTATTTCCATGGTCTCCTTTGGATCCACTCCAACAGATCCCTGTCTCTCCTGTGCTGAAACTCCAGAGCTGGAATTACTCGAGGTAAAGGTAAAAGAAAACCCCATAGGCAGACTTTACCAAACCAATGCTCTGGAGATTTTTCTATCTATATCTGTATTTTTCTATGAAGTACAAGGTCTGAGATTGAAGAGATAGGGAAGTAAGTGAAAGTGGAAGAAGAACTTTAAAGAAATCTCTCACATTTAATGAAATTCTTGCCATTTTGAAGGGGTGGTACTTGAGCTGAGATGATGAGGATGCTGAGAAGAATGGCAACACTGATCTTGTTGTGGTAGGCATGAATAGGGCAAAACAGGCTTACACATGTCCTGGTTTGCCCAGACATGGTTTTCTGCTCTCCTTCCTTCTGTTTTGGGGAGAAGCAACTGTGGGAAAGAGGACAAAGAACCTGGAGCCACTGAGTCTAAGGACTGTGGCTTGCCCAGAGTTGTTTTGGTCCTGTGGTAGATAAGGTACTCAGGCTCAGCTTGTGCCTGCCTTGTGCAAGGCCTGTGTTTTTCCCAAATTTGGGTAAAGCAAGCCTATGGCTTCACCCAATATGGTCAAGCTTGGCAAAGTGCCATTCTGATTGGCTATTCTGTGTCCAAAGGCCCATTAGTCTCAGGCTGTATTGATAAAAGAGATGAGCAGGTGACACAACCTGCTCTGCCCTTGTATTCATGCTTGCCACTGCCTGCCACCATTGCTCACTGCCTTATTGTATCCTGAACTGCCTGGAAACTGCCTCCCTTCAGTTTACCAGGAGCAGGCTCTAAATGCCTGCAGGCGATCAGCCTGCACAGCCAGTGTGACACCATGCTGAGACTGCACATGGCAAGACATCCTGCCTGCACCTGAGAGCCTCCTGCCAAGAAGGGAAGTCCTGGAGATACACAGATATCCAGAGTGCCAGGACCAGGTCAGAGATTGTCTGCCTCCTTTCCCCAGCACCCTGAAGCCTGGGAAGAATCAGAAGCCTCAGTGGCTAACAAGACAGTAAGACAATTCCCTGACAGCGTTTGGGTACTGTCTGAAGCTGTAGCCAGCCCTGCCAGTCAGGAGATTAATATTTGTGAGTAAATATTTAAAGCCTCTTGTAACTCACCATTGCCTTCTGCCATAAGCAGGAAGGAGCTCCCTGGGTCCATCTAGTGGGCAAGCAGGGTACTGACCACAAGCGGTGTATTGACTGCAAGCAATACGTTGACCACAGGAACCTTCTCTTCCAGCTCAATTAATTCTTCTATATTTTTGCTAGTTATTTCTGCATCTAGTTATTCCTTTGTATAAAGTTTCCATGACTGTGCAAAGAACTGATTATTATTAAAATTAGTGGTAGGGGGGTGGTGAGAGTTTTGAGTACCAAAAATCAATGAACAGTATTGATTTTTGAAAATCATAGCTCGCCTTAATTAATTACCTCTCCATAACAGATCTGCAGCATGCAACAACTTCCAGAGGAAAAAAGTAAGCAATCCTGAGCTTTTCAACTTGGAAACCAAACTGTGGGAGGGAAGGGAAGGAGATATAATAAATCTTATAATGCTGTGAGTGGTGCAGAGAAGGTGATTAAGGAGTGGCTGACCATTATTTCTCACAGCATGAAACCTGCAGTGAAATTATTGGGTATCAGGTTTAAGGGCAAACAAAAGCAAGTTCTCTTCCCATAGAGTGCATGATTAAATCATTAAACTGAAGGTCAGGTTGGATAAGGCTCTGAGCAACCTGATCTACTTGAAAATGGATCTAGTTGAAAATGTCCTTGCTTACTGGGAGGGTATTGGACTAGGTGACCTTTAATAGTGCCTTCCAACCTCAAGTATTCTATCATTCCATGATTCTATAATCCCAGTCCTGGAGGAAGGGTTGCAAGCTGTCCTTTGTGTGATTCTGTGAAAGGCTGAGAGACCTGGGACTGTTCTGCCTGGAGAAGACTAAGAGGGGATCTTCTCAATGATGATCAACAGCTGAAGTCTGGGGAGTAAGAAGATGGGGCTGGGCTCCTTCCAGTCATGCACAGTGATAGGACAAGGGGCATTGGGTACAAACTTGATTTCACTTGAACATAAGGAAAACCTTATTTACTTTGTGGGTATAGAGCCCTGGACAAAGCTAGAGAGGTTTCAGGGTCTTCTTCTCTGGAGAGATTCCAAACCTGCCTGGACATTGTGATCCTGGGCAACCTGCTGTGGGTGACCCTGCTTTAACAGGGGAGTTGGACTGGATAATCTCCAGAGGTCCCTTCTAACTCCCACCAGCCTGTGATTCTGTGATTTTGTAATCTGTGAGTGCCCATTAGGAAACAGATTAGTAGTGTGGCAGTCTGAAAACAGAAGTGCTACTTTTCTGGGCTAAGCCAATCTCTGCACCCATATGTCATGTGGGAATGCTGTGTTTCAGGTGATGGCAAAGAAAATCCACAGATTTCAAAGAACTTGTAAAGATTTGTGCCCCCAAGCACAAACCCAGGCTAGACAGAGAATGGTTTGAGGAGAAGGACTTGAGGGGTGTCAGTTGATGAGAAACTCAACATGAGCTGGCAATGTGCACTTGCAGCCCAGAAGGCAACCCTGTGCTGGGCTGCATCAAAAGAAATGTGACCAGCAGGACCAGGGAAGTGATTCTGCCCTCTACTCTGCTCTTGTGAGATGCCATCCTCAGGACTGCATCCAGTTCTGGTGCCCCCAACACAAACAAAATGGGGACCTGATGAAGCAGGTCCAGAGGAAGCCACAAAAATGATCAGAGGGCTCAAACTCCTCTCCTGTGAGGACAGGCTGAGAGAGTTGGGGTTGTTCAGTCTGGAGAAAAGGATTCCAATACCTAAAGAGGACCTACGAGAAAGCTAGGGAGGGACTTTTTGCAAGGGTGTGTAGTGATAGGGCAAGGAGGAATGGATTGAAGCTGGAAGAGGGGAGATTTAGACTGGATATTAGGAAGAAATTCTTTACAGTGAGGGTGATGAAACACTGAAACAGATTGCTCAGGGAAGTTGTAGATTCCTCCTCCCTGGAAGTGTTCAAAGCTAGGCTGGGTGAGGCCTTAGTCTAGTGAGAGGTGCCCCTGCTCATGGCTCTGGGGGCGTATTGGAACCAGCTGATCTTTAAGGTCCCTTCCAATCCAAAGCATTTTATGATTCTATGATTCTATTCTATGAATATTCTTCTGCCTCACAGGGCCAGCAGGAGGATGAATATCACACAGAAGGTGTGAGGAGCTCCTCTAGTAACAAGACTTACATACTTATAAATAGAAGCTGGCTCCATTTTTATAGACCATTCTACCATCTGACTGATGGAAACAAAAATAACACACAGTCCCTGAGATCATCACCTGCAGGCTTATGTAAGAGTAGAAACTGTTTTTCAGGGAAAAGAAAAATATTAATTGCAGCCTATTATTAGCCATGAAAACATTCTTCAGTGCTATGAGTCATGATTCACATCATCAAGCTCAATGCCACAAAATGTACCTCCTAAAAGCAGTGCCCTTCACTCCACACAGTGGTTGTGTGGGCGTGGTTAAATGTTGGCTCTCCATGGCTTTATGATGCTATGAAATGGACACACATGAAAGGACCTGAATGGTAGCACATGTCTTTGGGCTCCTGCAGTGGAGGGGTGATGCTGCCATAGCCACAAAAGTCTCTGGGTGGTTTGAATTTGAACCCTCCATGATGAAACTGCTGTTGTGGTAGGAAACATTTGTATCCCTAAACTGTGGTCACCATAATTTTTGCAACTTTTGGAGAAAAGAAGGCTCTAAGGAGACCTTATAGCAGCCCTCCAGTACCTGAAGGGGGCCTACAAGAAAGCCAGGAAGGGACTTTTCACAAGGGCTTGTAGAGATAGGACAAGGGGGAAGGGATTGAAGCTGGAAGAGGGGAGATGTAGACTGGATATCAGGAAGAAATTCTTTACAGTGAAGGTGGTGAGACACTGGAACAGGTTGCTCAGGGAGACCACAGATACCTGCTCCCTCGAAGTGTTTCAGGCCAGGTTGGACGAGACCTTGAGCAATCTGGGCTAGTGGAAGATGTCCCTGTTCACAGCAGGAGGGCTGGGACTAGATGACCCCTCCCAATCCAAACTGTTCTGTGAATCTGTGGCTCTCCAGTGTGGCCTGTATTTATGTTCTTAGGGGATGTATTTCCCTCAGCTTTTACATGCAAGCTGAAACTTCCTTAGTCCTTCCTCCCACCTGCCCAAGAATTTTGTCAACATCAGATTTTCAGAAGACAAAGCTCCGTAACATGTCTGTACTTCTATACCTAGCTGCCAAAGCTGTGACTGGAGTTGGATGTTTCAATTTGATTGCCTTGCTGTTGCTATTAATTGCTAGCAAAGTATAACCACTGGGTTTGATATTTTATTATCACTTATTTTCTATATTTATGTGCCTGTGTTGCACCCCCAATCACAAATTAGGGACAGTAAAATTAAACCTTTTTCCAGACACATGTTTCTGATGCTTCTGTTCTTTTCTTCCTAGACATAGCAAGGTCTGCTTTAGGGGTCTACATCTCTGCTTAGAAAATGTAAAGCTTGAAAGCTTCGAGATGAGACATTGTGTCCCCCAGGGCTCAGCACTGGGGGCAGTCCTCTTTAATATCTTAATCAATGATCTGGACAAGGGGATCCAGAGCACATTCAGTAACTTTGTAGATGACACCACCAAGTTGGGAGGGAGTCTTTATCTGCTTGAAGGTAGAAAGCTTTGCAGAGGGAACTGAACAGGCTGAATCACTGGGCTGAAGCCAACTGCATGATGTTCAACAGGCCACATGACAGAATCACAGAATC
>WBNM01030179.1:0-15014 GCA_013399055.1 Ramphastos sulfuratus
CTGGAGGGCCCAGAACTGGACATTCATGAATTGATTTCACGACTTGGAGAATTAAAATTTTAAGTTGTTGGGGTTTTTTGGTTGGTTCGTTGTTGTTGTGGGTTCTTTCTTTGTTTGGGTTTGTTTGTTTTGTTTTTTGTTTTTCCTTGGAAGCACTTGATAAAAGGTTCTGAAAGCAAGCTGCAAAGGAAACTGTGACTTTCCTGATAATGAACACCAATGTAAGTTCTTTTCCTCTGTTTCTCTGTTCCTCTGCTTCTCAGTTTTGTGTTCTGCATCCTTTGTGGCAAACTAACTCTCAGGAGTTTGGGGTTTATTTTCTGCCTTGCTTTTTTTTTTTCTTATCAGACAGATTTTTAGACTAATTTCTTTGAGCTTTGTAGCAAATATTGAAATCCATAGGAATTCCACAGAAACCCCAAACTATTTACAATTAATTCCCTGCAGTTTGGAATACTTTGATAGCATCTGATAGATCTGTGGGAAAAGCCAATGTAATTTCACAACAGCAACCCATCCGTGGGCCATGAGAATGGTTCTTAGTTGAAATCAAGTCATGCAAGTAAATAAAGCCCAGGTCCACAGCTGATGAGAGCAGATATTTGGGAGGTATGAACAGGACTGGCCAGATGCTAGACCATATGATAAACACTGAGGATCATGGCATCATATAAAACTGGGCATTTATATGGCACAGCTGGTTATGCATAATCTTCTCCTAATTTATAAGGCTGGAGCATCTGGTCCATTGCTGTTGGTCTTTCAGCTTTTCCAGAGCCTTGTTCTTGAATTTTTCATAGTTGAAAACTGCTCTGTTCCCATCCCTGCCAATGGGATGGGAAGTTAAAACGCATTTACAGTGGGAGATAAGCTCTTAACTCCATCCAACAGATAAGACAGTGTACAACCACTGTCACAAGAGAAAGAAGGGTAGGCCCCTGTGGGATGAGCTCCACTTCACACAAAGATCATCAACTACAAACTCTAGAAGGCATAACATCAACTTCTCATTGGTGGGTGAATTAGTTGGGGCAATTAATGAGGCAGGAATTATAAAATGTGCAGTTACTTTATTGCTGAAACGCCCCACCCACAGACTATATACAAACCAATTAAGGTTGGGTTCTAATTCAGTCGGGAAAATCTTCACAAGGAAGCTTATGGGAATCAGAACATTGGAAAAGGTTTAACCACAAAATGGCTTTGCCCCACTTATAAGCAGGCAGCCCAGAGCCCTAGGGAACATCTGTTCTACTCACAGCGGTGGGGTAGGAATTTGGAGCTGGTCCCTTTTTGCAGCAGCGTCTTTTGCGGCAGTGTCTGGAACCGCAAATTGTAATCCAGCGGTGGATCAATGTGGCATAGAGTCCAATGCGAGTAAACCCGCCAAAGTCCAAAGTGACTGTAAACACAGCTCCCACGAGGCAAAGATCGTGCGGCAGCGCAGGGCAAAGCCAGGCTGCTCGGCAGTGTGCCCAGGAACGGCGGCGGTTTACGGCAGAGGCAGCCCCTCCAGCAGGAAGTCAGGACGCGGCAGCCCGAAAGCGGGGACTGTGCGCTTTCTCATCACCCTTCCTCCAGGTGCTCCTCAAGAGCCCCCTCAAGGTCCACCTAGACAATGTCTCTTCTGGTAAACTTGAAGCATTTAAGTTTCCAGGTAGTTCAAGCCCACAACATCGGGGCTGAGCTGGTCTGAAGCATGAGGCAGAGCATGTTGTCTGAGCAGAGCACAAGAAACCCAGGCAGAGCAGTGAGGCAGAGGCAGCTCAACTGCTTGCAACTTAGCTCAATTTATATTATTTGCCCAAGTGTAATGTCTCCTTTAGCCACAGAGATTCACCAATCAGAATGGCATTTGCAAAGCAGACTATATTAGGTGAAACCAGGGCTTGCTTATCCTTGTTCGGGCAAGACACTAACAAGTACCTGAACACCTGTGGGTACCTGTTTATCACATAATAGCCCAAGCCTTTGTTTTCCTCCCACCCTTGCTTCCCCCATCAACAGAAGGGTAGGGCAAGCCAGGACGTGTTTTAGGCCTATCCACGGCAGTGGGACCCTCAGCCACTGCAGGGATTTAGCCAGTGAGGCCATTGTGAAAGGTCATGCCCATGACTGCAGACATCCCTCAGTGATATAGCAGGCAAGAGCTTACATAATAGGTTGCACAAGTCGTGCTTGGTCTTCCCCACCCTATGCCATAGCCCTAGAAGTCAGCATTTATTTGTCTTTCCCGAAACAGAAGCTGGCATTTGGCACTTTGTTAGAAAATGCTTGCTCTGTAAGTGACTAAAAAAAATCCAAGAAAGGTTTTTTTTTTTCAGCTCAGTCTTGCAAACTTATTGCCAGAGGGAGTGAAGTCAACAATTTAAAAGGTGTCCTGCACTGAGTGGTGCTTATGGGCACTAACAACAGCAGAGCCATGTGCCAGCTCAGGCAGTTCTGTGGAGGTGGGCCCACAGCAAGCAGTCTCCTTATGTCCATGAGGAGGAGGGGTAAAGAGGTCTAGAGCTCACTCTTCCAGGTCTTTCCAAAATGATTTGCCCATGGAAGTCCTTGAGCTGTAGATTAGAGACATATTTCTCCCATCCTCACGGAGACATAAAGAGCAGTGCAGCACAAAGGCTAAGGCACAATGAAGCTCTTTTTCAAACCCACAGCATTACCAGAGCTATCTAGAAGCTGTAAGTGCAGATCACCCAGCTGCACTTTGCTGCAAAATAAAGCAAGCAAAATAACTCTCCCTGCAGAAGTCCAACCCTGCAAGCTCAATGGAGCATTTCCTGGGAATATACTCACTACTGTGGACTGCAGAGGGAAAATACAGCATCAGTGCTTTTACCAACCCCCTCCTCAGTAAAATTAGATTGTTGCTCTGGTTTGAGCAGAGCTGAAAGAAAGCTTGCATTTCAAATGGAAAGAGAAAGTTGTCTTTTGCAGAACATCATGGGGTTGGCGGTAATAAATCCTGGTACCATCAGAACAGAATTACACCATCCTGGCAACTCTTGCACTGCTTTCTGTAAGCCCGTGGCGTTGCTGTGGAAGTGAAATCTGGTTAGCAAACACAACAGTGCAAGACTTCTTCAGACCTTTCACTGGTTTCCCCAGTATACATGCTGCACGTTTTAAATCACCTTACCAAACTGGAAAGCTTTCAGGTTCCACAGAATCACAGAACCGTAGAGGTCGGAAGGGACCTCCAGAGATCAAAGCAGGATCCCCTAGGGTAGTTTGCAGAGGAATGCGTCCAGGTGGGTTTTGAAAACCCCCAGAGGAGAAGTCTCCACAATCTCTCTGGGCAGCCTGTTCCAGTGTTCTGTCACCCTCACTGTAAAGAAGTTGCTCCTCATGTTGAAGTGAGACCTTCTGTGTTCCAATTTGTAGCTGTTGCTACAAGGCTACAAGCCTTGTCTCGCTGCTGCAGACTTCTGTAACAACTGCTGTGTTTCTAGCCAGGTACACCTTCAGGTACTTCAGGTACACCTATGACTCCCCATGGGATTTGCTCCTGTGGGTTGTAGTTATTGTTTTGAAGAAATAGCTCTTTTAAAAAATCTTCTGTTGAAGCCTGCATTCTGGAAGAAATCAAACATCTGAAACTGCTATTTTTATAAATTGATTTTAATTCCAATGCTTAAAATAGAAAAAAACCTCTAGAAACAAGTGTAAGAAACAACTCTAGAAACAATATTTTCACAAATGCTTTTCATGTGTTTTGCCTTTTTGTTGTTTTTTTGTTTTTTTTAATATATATAACAAGATTGTTTGCTTTGCAAATGCAAATAGATATCACTGTAAGTCGTAATACAGAACATACAAAGAATCCTTGGCCTCTGTGCAGCATAAAATGCTAATGATGAATCAAATCATTTAATGCAGCAGAGGTTTAAGAAGTATCCAAGTATGTCTTCCAGACAGGGCACAGATATTGATTTACATCCTGCTGGATCTGTGAAGGGAGGCATCTTCCACAGTTATCCCTATAAGTGAAAAGAGAAAGAGAATTGCTGCCAGGTGATATGCAACTTATCTGGCAATGCCACACATGCCATTTGCCTGTGTCCCTCCTGTAACTCTGCAGGTTGTTCAGAATCCACTCGAACCTGAGATTCCAGCTTTTTACAATACTGGGGAAGTGAGCAAAAATGTGGGAGAGTCACCCAGAAACTCCTTAGGTTAAACCCACTGATCAAGTCTTAAGAGAGACTTGTGTTATGTATCATATTATGAAGCAGAAGAACAAAAACATTTTGTGGTTAGGCTACTTGTGATGGTTTGGGAGTTNTGCAAACAGAAGCACAGGTTCAAACTCTGATGCTTTTCCAGTTTTCCTCTGTCACCCCTAGAAAGGTCCCAAATCTGAGTTTGCTAAAGCCAATGACACTGAAGCCAACTTTGGCTTAGGTCTTTGTACACTCTGTGCTTTAGCACCTGCAGGACAGGACTGATAGTAAATCTCTCTGCTGGGCATAAGATATGTGAAGGTGGTCTTGTGATTGAGGTAAGTAAACAAACAGATTTGCAAGACCAGCTGATTGAGCTAGGTCCTGCATTTTGGCCCATGGAAAATCATGAAATTCAATAACTGATTTTTTTTTTCCCATGATCACGTGAAGAATGCCCATGAAAAAAGGACAGACTCATTTGGATTAAATACATCAGGTAGGTTCCTGAACAGAATTGCAGAGCTTGCAGGAGAATTGCATGTTAATAAAGCTGGAGGTCCCTCATTTTCCTAGTTAATTTTTAATGACATCAGTACTGTGTAACCATCCAAAGAAAGGGAAGAAAGGGATGTTTCTGTGGACTGTGCCAGCATGCAATTAATTACTCACGTCATCCTCTAATCTCTTCAGCCATATCATTCTTACCTGGTATAAAACCAGCTGAGGTGACATAAGAGCTCTGACTAATAATGTCATAGGGGATTGCGGTTTTCAGGCTAAGCCTTGCTTTTTTTTTTTTTAAATTTTATTTTCCCTTTTGAAGAGTATCTGCCTTCAGTGGGGGGATAGTTCTTGATTTCCAAAGTAAATCCAGTTTCAGCAGGTGACTTACCTGTTGCAGAGGTGCCAGCTCTCACTTCAGCACGGTGCATTGCCTGCTGCTGTAGGCACTGCTGCGGTCCAGCATTGGCACATATGTTTTGGCTGTGATGCAGTAGCTGACTCCAGGCCTCAGAACTCCTATTTTAATAATTTTGTCTTTTCCTTCGTATACCAGGACCTTGTGTTGCTTCAAAGTAAAGTAAAAATAGCCAGTCAAGCACATTACCCTAGCAAGTATCTGTAAGTAAGGTTTGATAAGCACAGAGGATGGAGAGCAGCACACAGAGTTGCACAAAGTCCATAGCATTAATAATTTATTTATGATTTTTCAAGAAAATTCCACTCCTATCCTAGGTGGTTTTTTTTGGTTTTTTTTTTAGTCTAGGTCTTAAAGAGTGAAATATTAAGAGGGAAATCAGGAAAGATGGGAAAGAATAAAGAGAGGAATTACAACTCCATTCAGTCAGATACAATTCCTGACAAATAAGTCTGCTTGGTTTTGATGTATTTGAAGAGCCATCAATGCTCTCACAATCTCAGAAGACTGAGCTGTAAAACAAGAATAGATTCTGCTGATCCCTTCCTGTTTTTTTTATTGGTAAAGGGTTCCTATTTGAATACCCACTTACCTCATCTAGCAAGTTGTTAATTATGAAGACTTGATACAGCAGGTCATAATAGTTTGTCATTGGTATCTTGCTGCCTTTCTTCCTTTTATAAGGAGAATGTGGAGCCTGGAGCCTTAGTTTTATGGATTTGCTGCTGTGAACCACAGTTACTGACGGAGGTCCTATCATAGCTGAGGGGAAAAAAACCCAAAGCTATGAGCACAATTATAGTTTATTATACTACAAAGCCTCACAAAATACAATTGGAATCCATCCAACAATTTAATCTTCTTATTAACAACAACATATTATACTCTATTTGCTGTGAAAGTCTCCTTCCTGGTGGTAATTTCTTGGGGATATTTTGGGAGTGACACTTCTTGTGTTTGTAAATCTGTCTTTTCAAATCTCTCAGAGCTGCATGTTGCTGACTGCAGGCTGCTCAAGCAAAATGCTTTGGGTTATTTGCTTTGTTTCCCACCCTCCCTATGTGTGTTTGGAATGCACAGAACACCTATTTTAACTAATGCAGTTATGCCAGGCTCACGGCTTCAATCATTCTTCTTGATTTTTTTTTTTCCAATCTGCTTGGTTAAACACAGCTAAGGGCCCAAGCTAGTGCCTGCATCACAAGTATCACATCACAAGTTTCAGTATAAGAGCGTAGAAAACATTCCATGTTTAGCACAATCTCCTCTTCACTGATTAGCTTTGAAACAGTGTGATACTGGACTTTAACATGCTTTGTTTCTTGCTGTTTCAATCCAGTACATGTCCCTCTAATCACTTCTCATGGGAACACTTAAAGAACTTGTTAGGCTTAGAGATACTGGATAGCAGCTGAAAACAGCCAAAGCTTATGTGACATTTCCCAGACAACTTTTGTCCTCTGTAACTTCTAGAGAAGCCTTTTTCCTGTGAAAATCTGGCAGACTGCAGACAGTGAGTTGGTGAGGAAGCACCAGCCCCAGGGAGTGCAGGTCTTTATCACAGTAGCTGTTGGTAATGCTTTGTTGGTTATTTTAGCAGCCCAGTAGGGCTGGAAAATAGGTTTCCTGGTTATGTGCTTGGATTGCCTTCCCATGTCTGGTGTCAGCAGTCAGAAACCTGCGTGTGCAGCCCCAGAGGTGTGGGGCAGCAAGGCAGCAGCTGCCCAATATGTCTCTCCAGGAGAAGGCAGTGGCACAGGACAGAATGGGTTGTTGCTGCTGCAAAGTTGTGGTTTGATCTGTACCAGAGGCTCAAGGTAGTTTGCATTCCAGGGCTGTGAAGCTGACATTCACAATTCAATATTGCATTGAGCAGAGAGAAAGCTGGTTAATTCACAGCTACTGGTGGCTACACTGGTGCTGTTCTGTGCTTTGACAGTCCTCCAGTTTCCATCATGCTATGGCACTATACAAACTAAAAGCTTTGTGCTTTCTAAATACACTGCTGTCAGGAAAGCACATGGGTGTGAGAAGGCTGGTGCTCACACAGCTCTCAGCTTTATTCTTCCTTTTCCCCTCAAGCATTGACTCCAGTCCTTCCAGCATCTCTGAAAATGGTTGAGGAATCACAAAATGGTAGGGGCTGGAAATGACCTCAAAAGATGGACCTCAAAAGATCATCAAGTCCGAGCCCCCTGCCAGAGCAGGATCACACAGGAGTGCATCCAGGTGTGTGTGTAGTTTCATGTGTGTAGTTTCATGTCTTGAGGAAGAGGTTGAATTAAAGGGAGTCAGGCACTCCTGATCCCCTAATTATGAATAAGTGGCTTCTTATCTGTAATTGATTGGCTTTCAAGCATGAGGAAAATTAGTTTATTACAATGCTTCACCTGAGAGCTATTGACCTATAGTTTCTTTTGGTAGAGCTCTGTGGCTAGAAAAGGATTACTTGTGTTTGCAATTGTGAGCAAAAATGATGTATGCACACTACAGAAGATGCAATTCCTCTCTCAGAGAGACCCATATGTTTGCACTTACTTTCTCGCCAGGGAGTGAATCTGCAGCTGAGGCTCCAGTCAGAATACATGCCAGCTGATGCAGCTTTGACTCTGCCATAGTAAGGCTCTTGGATGTCAGAGGTCTCATTTGTTAGGTCACAGACATGGCTTTGAATCCCCCAGCAGTCATCTTTGTTTTGCCATGTGGTCTGCCCATACCTGTGGAGAAAGAGGAAGAGGATTTAGCTATCACCGACCAGGTCCATATAGATATTAAACTTGATGGTATTGACAACTGTTCTGCCATGGAACTTAGCTCCCTTCAGTTTGATGGCAGGGAATATTGGCGTCATGGGTGTTTAGGAGCTACAGGTTCCTGTCTTTCAGAAATCTATAGCAGAGATGTGGGTCACCACCCCTGTAGGAAGCCACTGCATACTTGCCAGTCAGGAGAGACAGGTAAGCTCTGGCTTAGCCAGTGCGTTTGGTGGTGAGCAGAATGCTGCTTTCCACCAACTACTTTCTCAAAGGCAATAGTGATTTCTTGTGCCCACTGAAGGAAGGCACCAGGGATGGAAACTTCTCCCCTCTGAGGAGCAGTTCCTACCCTGCCTCACGTTTGCCATGCAAAGGCACCTTGAGGCGCTGCTGTGGGCAATATGGGTGTAATGAGTTAGGAACTATCCCTTCCCACTATTTGAAATCACCCAGACTAACTCAGTTTGGAAGTAAGATGAAGCTATATTTACAGCCTGGCAAATATGTACAAGTATTTACAATGATATACAAATCAGAAATAATACAGAAATCCAAGTTCCCTCCTGGACAAAGCAAACTGCCCAGAAGGGCTCAAAGTTACCCCCTCTCCCCTCTGTCTGTTTCCTTCCCCCTCTACCTCAGAAACACACACATAAACAAAGGACAGCTTACGTGTTAATTGCTGAAATTAGAGGTGAGGTATCAAAGCAGATAGGGGTTAAAAAGAAAGCGCAGACCAGACCAGACAGAGAAAGGAATAAGGCAAAGTTCCAGGGAAAAGTGAGATTACATTGTTTATGTTTTGACTTTTTGTCCCTCTCA
Organism: Ramphastos sulfuratus; assembly: GCA_013399055.1. Classification (NCBI taxonomy): domain Eukaryota; kingdom Metazoa; phylum Chordata; class Aves; order Piciformes; family Ramphastidae; genus Ramphastos; species Ramphastos sulfuratus. The sequence goes on from WBNM01030179.1 coordinate 8,667, forward strand.
GCAAACCAATGAATGATTTGGACACCATCATTATTTTCTTTTCACAACCAATGATCTAATTTCTCTCATTAAAACATTCCAATGAACCTCAAACCAGCACAGTGGGTCACTGAATTACCATAAATGTGCTATTGCAGGAGTACCTGGACCTAGCCAGACCTGCTTCAGCAGGTGGTTGGTCTCAGTGACCTCCAGAGATCCTCTGCAAACTACTTTTTTCTGCAACTCCATGGTGCAGTGGACGTGCAGAATGTGTTGCTTGGGGTTCTTGTTGCCTTCCTGCCCTGGGCTGTTCAGCTGCACCTTGCAGGCTGTTGATAACCACAGCAGCAGCCAAGAGCTGGCAGCTGAGCGGGACGTGACTGTTCCCCAGGAACGGAAAGACTGCCTTGCCTGAGAAGTCCCTTTGGTGTGCCAAGCAGGGATGGGCCCCAGCTGGAGTTCCCCTGGTACTTACACTTTATACTGCACGAAGTAGACTGTGTCTCTTGCCTCCCTAGCCCTCCCAGGCTGCCAATGCAAAGTGTTGTTGAAGTTTAATGAACGAAACTCTACCTTCTGTGGCTTGATCAAATATGGTAAGTCTTGGTTTTCCAAACCTAAAATTGCTGCAAATAATAAAAAAAAAAAAATTATAACATCATGTATTTGTCCCAGATATGTTCCTCTGTATTGAAATCAGGGGGTTATTACTACAGCTCATTTGGTTTCATGCCTAGCAGACTGCAGGAAAATTAAATCTGAATCTCATCTCCAAAACTTTCCAAATCCCAGTGATTAGATCTAGCAGTTACAAACCAAACACATTTAGTATTATGAAATAAACTTTTATGTGATTTTGTTGTGGAGGTTTTGGTTTGTTTTCCATTTTTCCTTGGTGAGTTTACTGCTCTGAAAGATGCCTGATGGACATCCCAGGAAACAAACCCTTCAGATTAATCCACAGAGCCTGCACTAAGCAGCCCCATCAACAGTTACTGTCGAGTACTCTTTCCTCCACATCTCAACCTTAACCTACAGGGATTATAGTTGTTTTAAGTGTTGCCACAGCTGTGTTTATCACCTCTTGCCTGATTAAAGAAAACAAAACAAAACAAAAAAGTAACCTCAGATTCACTGATTTTCTAGTCTGTACTACTGCAAAAAGGTGCCTTACAGTTTTCAAGATAATCTGTCTTCAGACTGTGATGGTTACTGAGGACAGACTTGGTTAACAACCTCTCTGAAGCATCCAAATCCTAACATTTTTCTGCTTGTTTTGGTTTTGGTTTTTTTTCTGGGAGACTCAGATGACTGCAGCTTTATCCTTGGCACAGCACAAAACCAAGTAAGACTCGTAGTGGTTGAACTGAAACTGGTAATGCAGCCAGGAATAAATTTTATGAGCAACATGCTTGTTTTATCTGCATTTCAGTACCTTGAGAGACAAAGTAACAGACTAATTTGGAAGTGATTGGTCTTTTGCAATCTACCAAAAGACCTTGAGACTTTTTAACTCAATAAAAGACCCAGTGCTCCCCTCCCCCCATAGGAAAAGAGCAGAAAGCTGCTACTCACTTGCTGTCTTGTCCTGAAGCAGGTGCATCAGTAAGCAGAGGGAGGAAAGCGTGATCCCCCTCATGCTTAGGAGATCAGCTCCATGACTGAAGAGCATGTTTCTTCCTCTTGGGCATGTCTCATGAGGAAGTAATTGTCCATAGCTTCCCTTATTTTCAGAGGTTTAGAAAATACCCCTTTTGGCTTTGGTTTAATTTAGCTGAAAACATGAGTTGTTCTAAATTGTTCTTACTTGGCAGCTGTGGTCACTCTGAAGTTTGGAAGTAATTACAAAGCAAACCAGCATGAAAAAAGTCCTTTTTTAAAAAGGCACTAATTCCCCAGTGACATCTGGAAACATTGCTTTATCCCATAAAACTTGTCACACAAGCTTGCTTGCCATACTAAGAATTAAAAAAAAAAAGTATCTATTTTTTTCCCCAGCTCCCTAGGTACTCAGAGCTGAATAAGACAAATATTGCTGCAAGAAGGTTAAAACACCTACCCATGGGAAGTCATCTGATTTGGTGAGCTGTAAGTGGATGGCATTCACAGGTGTGCTTGCAGAAGGATGTCATCAAGAAATGTCAGAGAAACAAGGGGCAGTGAAATAGCTGTCAGCCGTGCTGCTGGGCAGGGCATTCACACCACGCTGCTTGATGGATTGGTGCCAGGAGGCTGGGGCAGCCAGCTTGGAATGTGGAGGCAGGCCCAGCCCATCAGGCCAAAGTGCTGCCTTTTGTCACTGCTGTCCTGTGAATGCTGCCTTTCCCACCTGCACATCCCCACCAGGCTGGGCATGCTGGGCTGCCTGTGCCAAAAGTGACCCTGTGCCATGTTTGTAAATGCTTGGGTGCCATGCGTCTGCCTGCCTGGTGGCAGTCAGCTCTCATGCTCCTGGCATGTATGGAAAGCTCAGGCATGTTTGTTGCTGACAGCGAATGGGATGCCACTGGAGACAGCTGGAAGCCTGCTGGCCCTCCTGCCCAGCCTTGGCCCTCACTCTTTCCTCCTCAAAAGGTCCTTGGTGCTGACAACCACACATACACTGCTGCTCACACACCAGCATCTCTCTGCAGAAGTCAGGATGTATTCTCACATTGAGAAGCAAGAGAAAAGCCAAAGTTTGTATGACATTCTCCAACACTACATACTGATACCCACCAAAGAAATAATAGACGTGTAGCCTACCCATCTGCAGAAACAAAAACTTGCCTAACAATCAACTTTACTTCAGGAAAAGATAAAGCAAAACACCTATCAGGTAAAAAAAAGGGCAAGTTCTGGTTCAAATGAAGATATCTTTAATATTTAAAGGCAACTGGTTATGTTCAGAAAACTGGTCAACATCCAGCCAAGAAGCTGGCTTCAGTCAGATTTATGGGCACAGGTTCTCAATTCAGATGATCACCTCTATCCCATTATCCAAGCACCAAACCTGCAGTAGATATATTATTGAATAATTAACCTGTTATACCAGTTAAGGGAATTTTAAATAATGAGAAGAGACACAGAAAAAAAAAACCAAAATAAAAACCCAACGACCCAACAACCCAAAACAGATATGGCAAGGCATCGTTGGCTGGGAATTTTTTATTCATCCATTTCCTGGACATTTTCAGAATCCAACAACCTTTAAATAATTGCCCACAGCAAGTGTAATTAGTGTTTCATCATGTTAAACCAGCTCAAGTGTGGGGAAAAGGGAATTCTTATGAACCAGACTGAAAGATCATCAAAGTTTACTTGCAGGTTTTGTATTTGCTTACTGGAATTGTACTGACACACCCTCCCGTACCTCATCTAACAGCCATTGCCAGGAGCTGGTGTGGAGCTGTGCCAAAGTCGCTGTTGGTGCTGATTCCCGCTGTGAATGCAAAGGTGGAGGCCAGCCTGCCTGGCATGGACAGGCCTTCCCTCAGAAAAGGCTGCTCAGTGGCATGGGGATACAGTGGAATAAATGCTTATTCCTCAGGAAAACTCAGGGCTTCCTGCATGCTGCACTCTGCTAGTGCCTTATCTGTAATTCATCTTGGCAGTCTGAAGTAATTGCTATCTCCTCACATAACTTTTGTGATTGTTCAGACAGCCATTGGTAATCCCCAGGTTATTAGCTTCCATAACACTGTCCTACTCATCAGCTTCAGTAATCCTGCTTTTCATGTGGTTTGTGCAATAAAAAGAGCTACCTTCAGACTAGTAGCAGCTCCACACGCACACATGCATACACAAACATATCTTGAGTTTCACAGAATACACCTAAAAGTGCAAACAATAGAGGAACACCAGAGTGTGCCACGACTGCTCTGCCATTTAAAACAGAAGAACTAAAAAAAAATTAATCTACTCTGTAAGAATACTCTGAACAGGACTTTATAAAGAAATGGAAAATGGAGAATGTTTCTCTTCTTCAGCACAGTCCAAGAGGGACATTGAGGTGCTTGAGTGTGTCCAGAGAAGGGCAACGAGGCTGGTGAGAGGCCTCGAGCACAAGCCCTATGAGGAGAGGCTGAGGGAGCTGGGATTGTTTAGCCTGGTGAAGAGGAGGCTCAGGGGAGACCTTCTTGCTGTCTACAACTACCTGAAGGGTGGTTGTGGCCAGCAGGAGGTTGCTTTCTTCTCTCAGGCAACCAGCACCAGAACAAGAGGACACAGTCTCAAGCTGTGCCAGGGGAAGTTTAGGCTCGAGGTGAGGAGAAAGTTCTTCACCGAGAGAGTCATTCCCCACTGGAATGGGCTGCCCAGGGAGGTGGTGGAGTCACCGTCCCTGGAGGTGTTCAAGGCAGGTTTGGACATGGCACTTGGTGCCATGGTCTGGTCTTGAGGTCTGTGGTAATGGGTTGGACTTGATGATCTTTGAGGTCTCTTCCAACCTTGCTTATACTGTGATACTGTGATACTTAGTTGTGCTGTTAGCTCATCCTAGGCTGTGCCGAAGTACCTTTTTGATCCAAACTTGTGTGAAACAGCAGGACTGATGTTTCCATGAACCGACAGAACTGTGGGCATGAGAATTTCTTCCATTCCCGGAACAAAAACATATCCAAATGCTGGGCAAACAGATTTCTTTCTCATAGGGATTGGATATTGCTACACAGAGGTAAAAAGTCAATTACATTCTTGCTGGAAGCTGCATGACTCATACTGTCTGATAGCACCACCTCATTGGTTTTGTGGTTTGTGGTGGTGGTTTTTATTTCTCCCCTTAAATCAGTTTTCTCGTCCATAAGAGGAAAAAATTTAACCCTGGAATTGCTTCTGCAGCAGCACCACCCTTGGGTTTTCAGATGAAAGTCTGGTATTTGCAAATGTGAGGGTAGGTTTTGCTTAAACACCTGGATGAGAGTGCGGGAAGAACGGCCCAAAACTCAGAGAGAATACTTCTAGTAACTGTCAGAGGGCAGACAAGTTACCCTTATATGTTGTACTTCACACAAACTAACAATAGTTAACAGAAAAGGCTTCGAGGAGACCTNCGACCCAACAACCCAAAACAGATATGGCAAGGCATCGTTGGCTGGGAATTTTTTATTCATCCATTTCCTGGACATTTTCAGAATCCAACAACCTTTAAATAATTGCCCACAGCAAGTGTAATTAGTGTTTCATCATGTTAAACCAGCTCAAGTGTGGGGAAAAGGGAATTCTTATGAACCAGACTGAAAGATCATCAAAGTTTACTTGCAGGTTTTGTATTTGCTTACTGGAATTGTACTGACACACCCTCCCGTACCTCATCTAACAGCCATTGCCAGGAGCTGGTGTGGAGCTGTGCCAAAGTCGCTGTTGGTGCTGATTCCCGCTGTGAATGCAAAGGTGGAGGCCAGCCTGCCTGGCATGGACAGGCCTTCCCTCAGAAAAGGCTGCTCAGTGGCATGGGGATACAGTGGAATAAATGCTTATTCCTCAGGAAAACTCAGGGCTTCCTGCATGCTGCACTCTGCTAGTGCCTTATCTGTAATTCATCTTGGCAGTCTGAAGTAATTGCTATCTCCTCACATAACTTTTGTGATTGTTCAGACAGCCATTGGTAATCCCCAGGTTATTAGCTTCCATAACACTGTCCTACTCATCAGCTTCAGTAATCCTGCTTTTCATGTGGTTTGTGCAATAAAAAGAGCTACCTTCAGACTAGTAGCAGCTCCACACGCACACATGCATACACAAACATATCTTGAGTTTCACAGAATACACCTAAAAGTGCAAACAATAGAGGAACACCAGAGTGTGCCACGACTGCTCTGCCATTTAAAACAGAAGAACTAAAAAAAAATTAATCTACTCTGTAAGAATACTCTGAACAGGACTTTATAAAGAAATGGAAAATGGAGAATGTTTCTCTTCTTCAGCACAGTCCAAGAGGGACATTGAGGTGCTTGAGTGTGTCCAGAGAAGGGCAACGAGGCTGGTGAGAGGCCTCGAGCACAAGCCCTATGAGGAGAGGCTGAGGGAGCTGGGATTGTTTAGCCTGGTGAAGAGGAGGCTCAGGGGAGACCTTCTTGCTGTCTACAACTACCTGAAGGGTGGTTGTGGCCAGCAGGAGGTTGCTTTCTTCTCTCAGGCAACCAGCACCAGAACAAGAGGACACAGTCTCAAGCTGTGCCAGGGGAAGTTTAGGCTCGAGGTGAGGAGAAAGTTCTTCACCGAGAGAGTCATTCCCCACTGGAATGGGCTGCCCAGGGAGGTGGTGGAGTCACCGTCCCTGGAGGTGTTCAAGGCAGGTTTGGACATGGCACTTGGTGCCATGGTCTGGTCTTGAGGTCTGTGGTAATGGGTTGGACTTGATGATCTTTGAGGTCTCTTCCAACCTTG